>OX155974.1:20641953-21241953 GCA_944548615.1 Micropterix aruncella | reverse complement strand
ACACCAATCATAAAAAGAACAACTGGACAATGATTGCATTGAAATTTCGAATATAGAATATTGAAATATCATTTTGTAAAACAATTAGATAATTATGAATAAATATGAGAACGTCAAAGAAGTGAAAAAAACGCGGAACCAGATCTGGTCGTATCATACTCAACGGATAATTGTTTCAGAACCAGATTTGGTCGTATCACACTCAACGGGTTAATCATATATCTTTCATCGTTAAGGCAGCGTTAGTTAGAAACGTTTTCGTTCGACCATTTATTCTCCGACTATAATAAATACAAACGGAGCTGCCATGGAATTCACCGACCGGAGTCGGGCCCATCATAATACTATTTTTTTTACACTTCTGGGGGGTGAGCAGTGGATTCCGGACTTACGAACCGGCTGTGGTAGGTTTAGGACAGCTGTCTTGCCACATGTGAGCGTTCACCTTGCCACCCATTCACTCCCCCTTCGAAGCCATAGAATTCGAGATGCGCAAATCGCAGTTTTAGATAATTTTTCTAAGAAAGAGTTGATTATTTTTCTGGAAAGGCCAAGATCTTTAAAGAGGTGAAATAGAGATTTAGCTGGCAGGCCACGAGCGCCAACTTCCACCGCATGAAGGTGAACAGTGAAGCCGTTCCGGGTTACGGCATTTGCAAGATCATGGTATTTATTTAATTTGTACTCGTGGTCTTTTGGGATATTTGATTCCCATGGAACAGTTAATTCTACAATAAGAGCCACCTTCCGAGATAGAGAGTAAAGAGTTATATCTGGACGGAGGGCTGTGCATCCGAGACTTTCAGGGAATTTATACTGCTTAGAGACCGAATCAACCTCCAGAATCCAATCTGTAGCTTTCTCGATTATTGAGAAAGGTTTTGTAGTTAAATGTTTTTTGCCTTTAGAGCCATCCCGCACAAACTGTATTGGGGGTTTGGAGGATACTGTCAAACCCTTGTTGGCACGAGCCACTGAGAGACTAATTACCTCGCGAATAACAGCGAGAACTTTGTCATGGCGGTAAGTGTACCGTCCTTGATCTAAGGCCACCTTGCAGCCAGCTAGAATGTGTCTAGCTGTGCAAGGGGTATTGCTACAGAGGGGACAAGAACTATCCTCGGCAAAGCTCCAACGAGCGAGGTTACTGGGGTCTGGAAGTGTATGCTGAAAGGCATTCAAATAAAATTTCAGCATCTCTGGCGTCCAGTCATAGAGCATTACCTTCCAGTGCATTGGAGGCGGAATGCAAAAGTCACCAATTGTTGTCCAATCATTCTGGCATTGAAGGCCAATAGCATGAGCCATACTCTTGCTGTCGTAATCTCCCCGCAAAAGAGACTTCTTCAAGTCCACGTCGCTCGTGGTTGTACTGCCATACCCCAGACCAGTGCCATTCTGGCTGATTCCAGTAAGGAACCTTTTGTGGAAGTCTACGCGGGCTTGTAGTTCATTTGAATCACTACAGCCACTTATTACGTGCTTCGATATTGCCGGATCTTTGGAATTGCACAGAATCGAATTTTTGGTTATTCTGGAGTTGGCGTAGAGCAGAGAGGGCAGTTTAAGCGCTAGCCCAAAATTTTGTTTGGACCTGAAGAGAGTCGAGGGGTCAGCTGGTTTGGCTAAGGACAGCCAGGATTTTAAACTAGCTGTCACCAGTGCATCTAGACGGGACAGTTGGGTTTTGGTAAAATCGTAAATAAGAAAGGGCCATGACAAATGTGACGTTAGATAATTGTCATAGATCCAGGCCTTACGAGGGCCAGAAATTAGCAAGGCATCTATTTTCGCCAGGCAACTTTTGAAATGCTCTATAACATGATCGCCCGAGACGTCTTTTCCCTGATGGGTGATTTTTCTGCCGAGGAATTTGAAATGATTGTTTGGGTCTATAAGGGAGATATTAGAGCCCTTATAGACCAATTTGGGGTCATAGGATGTAAACTTTGTGCCCATGCGGGCGAGTCCAAGGCAAAAACATTTGGAGGGCTTCACTTTTATACAGCCTGACCAGTCGCAGAAAAGCTCCACTTTCTGTAATAGCAGGGAAAGCTGCTTGGGGCTTCTGGTGATGAAAGTTAGGTCGTCGGCAAAAGCGAGGCACGACGAGGTGTATTGGCCGTCTGTTTTAAAACGGTAGCCCCACTTCCTGTCAAACTGGCTCAGGCTTTCCAGAAGTATATTAAAAACTATATTAAAGATCGTCGGGGAGAGGCAACAGCCCTGAAATAGTCCAATTGAATATGGTATAGAGCGGGTAGTCCATTCTTGCGTTTTAACATGGAAAGTCAGACAGTTGTAGTAGGAGGCTACAATGTCACGCACGACTGGTGGGAAGTTGTACCAGCGGAGTGCAAAGTGGAGGAGACTGTGTCGGACTGACCCAAAGGCATTCTCTAGGTCGAGCCAGCATACATTGATTTGGCGTTCGTGCTGTCTCGCATCCTTGATGGCAGCAGCCAGGAGAGAGTTGTGCTCGAGGCAGCCCGAGACGCCGCGCATGAAGCCTTTTTGAACTGATACTCCAAGGTACTCATTCCGGTGCATGAATTCGCTCATCCTCGTGTGGACTATGCTAAAAAAGATTTTGGCCACAGTGTCTGTGAGAGCAATGGGCCGAGCGTCCTTTGGTCCGGTGCAAACTGGGACCTTCGGAATTAAGATGACTGTCGCTCGGCCAAAATTCTGTGGGACTACACCGCTATTCCATATATTTCGGAAGATGGATCCTAAATATTGCAGAAGGCAGGGGCATTTTTTGTATACTAAATAGGGAATACCATCGGGACCCGGAGTAGAGCCCGACGGCTTCCTCTTTACTTGATTAAGAATCTCATCTAGTGATGGAGGTTGAGAAGCAAAAGCTACCGTAGGCAGGGGCGGAGGTGTAATTCCCGGCGGAGGGCTGTAATTATGGAGCCGCATTGGGTCCTCATACGTGGTCGAAAAGTATTCCGTGGCCATATCTTCCGGGATTTGGATTTTTCCCTTGGCGGCAGACAAAACCGTTTTGCTGTAGTTAAAACGGTTTTTGTCGAACCGGGCTTCCTCTTTGGATTTGAGAAATGCTGCCTTGCGCTTGTCGTTTTGCGTTGCTACGCTCTGTATGAGTTTTAGTATAGAGCGGTACGCGCGCGAGAAGTTGTGGCAGAGGGCTTTATCCCCGGCTTTCTTGGCTTCACGTAACTGGCGACGAAGTAGCCGCTTTTGCCTACGGAGCTTTGCCTTAAATGCGTTTTCTCTGTGAACCGGGTCGACATGGGTAGATTTTGAAGGATGACAGCTGGACGCTGGCAGGGGCATTACGGTTCACAGAGTGGTCAAGAATAGAAGTTAAATTATTATTATGAAATTCCCAGTCCTCTTTCGCAAGTGAAGGGAATTTTAGAGGAGGGAAGGATACGATTTGCGCGGGTAGAGGAGACCGGTCGGGTGACAAACTGCGGGCAGATGACAAATCCGACTACCACGAAAAAGTCTTTTCATTTTTCGGATGAATATATAGCCTATGACACTCGTCATAGGCTATATATTCATCCGAAAAATGAATGGTAATGAATTTTCAAAATCGGTTCAGTAGATCCAGAGATTACTTCCTACAACGTCACAAACTTTATTTCTTTATAATATTAATATAGATTAAAGAAAAGTAATACAACCGACCGAGTCATCAGTGTCCTACTCATAATAAGGTTTTATTCCATGTCTTACTAAGTGTTCTTCTTGGTCCTTCGTTCCTGGTTGTAATATTACTGCAGCATTTTAAAAACATGGAATTTGCAGATGCAAGCAACAATGATATCAAAACAAACGAAGCATCAGACAGGGTGGAGGAATTTATTAAAGAGGATTCTGTCGGTATAAAATCGAGTGTAAGCGATAACGACAGCACTGGTGGCAAGGGTGAGTTAAATATATTTTTATTTGAACCGTAACTTGCATTATTGTGACGGTCCCTGTGTGTACGGATGACTTAGCTATCTAGCCTTCTACGCTAGAAATTTCAGGTGCTTTGAACTCCATCTTGGAGAGCCGATTTTTGCAAATTGCCCAGAGGTTTTGGATTGGGTTTAGATCGGGTGAGTTAGCGCTATTCGAAAATGTTATGCACATTTTTCATTTCTCATCTTCGTCAACATTATAACGGGAATTTAAGAAAGACAACTTTAGAAATGGCGCCACCCCGTTTTTAAAGGAAAACGTGGAAAACTAAATTAAAAAAAAAAACAAAGGAACAAGTAAAAAAAAATGAACAAAAACAGGGGGAGGGTATTTAACACTTTTCTAATAATCTAGCCTAGAGGTAGGTTTTCCGCAAATATAACAAATAAAATTCAGTGCAGAATTATATATATATAAAAAGAAAAAAATAAATGAATTACCAAAAAAACACAATTTTTGGTTATAAAAAACCGAACAAAATTGCCTCCCGACCGGAAGTCTAACGGTGGATTATTAACACGGAAAATACGCTTTCTGACCCGAGACTACGCACAAGGCATTTAAAATTTAAGTATCCATGTGTAAGAAAAATGTGTAAAAAAAAAACCGTAAAACCAAACGTCGAAAATGTGGTGTCAGCGATGATAGGTCGAATTTGCAGGTGGCTCACAAGCCCTGACCCGACCATCTTCAAACAGGTAATGAGTACCGACAGGATCTCGTTTTGCCAACACATCAATACCAAAAATACGAATGTCTCTACTCTATGATGGCATAAATGGTAGATTTACTTTTTAAAAAAATCAAATACAAGTAAAATTTTTATGTAGTGTTTTTTATTTTAATTAGGATTATTAGTTAATATTTGAAATTTATTTAAATTTAGTTATTTATTTTTTAATTAGGTTATTTCAATAATGGCAACACTAATGTTATTGACATCTGACAGCTGTCAATGAAAATTTTGAGAATTTCGCAAAAGCAACAATAAACAATGTTTCAGGACATGAAAAGGTTATAGAAAACCCTGAAAACTAACCCTTTTTATGTTTCGATTGGGTTTAGGTCTGGGGAGTTAGCGCTATTCGAAAATGTTACGCACATTTTTATTTCTCATCTTCGTCAACATGCTGATAATAATGAAACTTAATTTCAACAAGATGAGGCCACAAGCCACACAGCCCGTGTGAGCATGGGTGTTTTTAATGATGTTTTAATGAATCGAGCTATATCCCAGAACGGAGCGATTCGTTGGCTTCCCTGATTCGGCCATCCTCACAGCGAGCTATTTTTTTATGAGGGTACATAAAGAGTAAAGTGGACCAAGTACGACCTCGTCCGGTTAAAGAACTCAAGGCAAGAATCCCACTGGAAATCGAGAGAATTTCTTAAGTATGCTCCATCATGTGATGAACAACTTAAAGGTGGGTATTCATTAGGTTTGCGCACCAACTCTGCTCTGCGCATCTGCAACTGCTGAAATGGAGACGGTTCGCGTATCAACTCATGAACAACGAGTGCTCCGCAGTTTTCATTCAAACATTGAGCGAACATGTCGTCGGCAGATTTTTTTTTTAATTTATCACCCTTTGGATCCCACAGCACTGTATAATTTCGGTTACCCCCGGTTAGAGCTAGACATTCCTCTTCAGCCCACTTCATAGCGATGGATTCGCGTTTACTTAACGTCGAACGTGATGCGCGAGACGTATCCACCAACGTCTCACTTTGATCGCGTCCACTGCGCATCACTGTGTGTCCGCGCATTTATCGCCACCGCACACTGGGCAAAAGAGCCTATTTACGGCGACAAAAATGTTTTTGTGATAACTAATAATAGGAAGCATTTTTAATATTAAGAAAGTTGATTACTGATCATTTAATTGTATGTTTTAAGTACTTTAAGCGTATACAAATTAAAAGGTAGGTATTGTTATGTCTCTTATGTGTTTATTCAAAATAAAAAAATATAAAATTATATTGAAAATAAGATAAAATTAAACTAGATAAACATACTGCAATCACTTTGTTCTTCGTCATCGTCACCCTCTTGATCAATAGCCATTTCTGGAGAAATATTTTCTAAATATTCGGCAATTGTAATCATTATCAACACTTGATTACTGAATGTATTATTGTTCTTTCGTTGTTGATGCCTATTGTTCTTTCGTCGTCAAAAACCCTTGGGTTTTTCCAGGTGGGTTTTACCCAATTTAACCCAGTGGGTTTTTTCGGGTTGGGGAAAATCAAGCCAACCCTGATTTTCGAAGCGAGCAAGTTGGTTTGACTTGACATATAACATATGTCAGGGATGTAATACCACTGCAAACCCCGGGTGTGTATAAAGTCGAATGCAGCTGCGGTCTAGCCTACGTTGGACAAACGAAACGGCCCATAGCCACGCGACTGACAGAACACATCAAAGCTGTTAAAAACGTTCAGCGAGAAAAATCGGCGATCTGCGAACATATATTGGATAGCGGAAGTAACCACTGGATACAGTTTCAAAATCCCATTGTTCTATCCAAGGAACAATTGTACTTTCCTCGCATGATCCGGGAAGCCATTGAAATAAGAAGAACCCCGAACTTCAATAAAGACGACGGCTACAAACTCTCTTCTACGTGGAACCCTCTTCTTAAAATGTTCCCGCCGCCGAACGCAAAGACGTAAAACAGGATACAGTGAGTGTTGTGTGCAAGACGGATTTTCAAAATTCCCGCGCTCCGAGCCCGGCCCCCCACCGCCGTTATAACCTATGCAGTGGCTGCAGCGGTATGCGGCCTACCCGCAAAACAACCGATTGACAGCTCTTCAGTCTACCCTAGACAACGGCGGCTGCAACGTCGGGTGCTACAAATTTCACGCGGTAAATTCCTTTTCTATCCTATTAATAATGTCAATCAACCGCGATAGTCTTCGATTTTATATCAAGAGTAAATAATTGGAAAACATCGGCCGATCTCGGCTGGGACAGATGTCCCCTTTGCTGCTCTACGGTAATTTCAATTCTGGGACAATTGTCCCGTTTGCTGCTTGAGGGGTTAAGATGGTAACAATAAAAACAAACAAATATGCACCCGTATATTTTTTAAAGTTATTTTAAAAATGCAGGTTTAACTGCCGCACGCTCTATTAGATATTGTATATTTGGTACCTATAAACCCATAGGTAAACATAATTAATTTAATTATATTTTTCCTTTTTCAGTAGAAGGGGACGATTCAGATTTTGACGAATCTTATGAACCGCCGAAAAATGCAAAGAGTAGCAGCAGCGGGAAATCGCATGAAAAAAAGAAAAAAAAAAGTAAAACTTCCGGTAAGAAATTCAAATAAATATACAGATTCGCCATGAGATTTACATATCAGTCATCATCATCTTCATCATCATCATCATTTATTCATTCCATAAAAGCATTTCACAATACTGAGTAACATGTCAAATTTTACAATCATAATTTATCGGATGATAAAACCGCTTTGATTAATTAAAAGGAAAAAAAATAATTGTAATCAGAGGTGATTACTTAAAAATAGTCAAATTTACAAAATAATCGATAATCAATACCATATAATAAATAAATACAAACGGAGCTGCCATGGAATTCACCGACCGGAGTCGGGCCCATCATAATACTATTTTTACACTTCTGGGGGGTGAGCAGTGGATTCCGGACTTACGAACCGGCTGTGGTAGGTTTAGGACAGCTGTCTTGCCACATGTGAGCGTTCACCTTGCCACCCATTCACTCCCCCTTCGAAGCCATAGAATTTGAGATGCGCAAATCGCAGTTTTAGATAATTTTTCTAAGAAAGAGTTGATTATTTTTCTGGAAAGGCCAAGATCTTTAAAGAGGTGAAATAGAGATTTAGCTGGCAGGCCACGAGCGCCAACTTCCACCGCGTGAAGGGTGAACAGTGAAGCCGTTCCGGGTTACGGCATTTGCAAGATCATAGTATTTATTTAATTTGTACTCGTGGTCTTTTGGGATATTTGATTCCCATGGAACAGTTAATTCTACAATAAGAGCCACCTTCCGAGATAGAGAGTAAAGAGTTATATCTGGACGGAGGGCTGTGCATCCGAGACTTTCAGGGAATTTATACTGCTTAGAGACCGAATCAACCTCCAGAATCCAATCTGTAGCTTTCTCGATTATTGAGAAAGGTTTTGTAGTTAAATGTTTTTTGCCTTTAGAGCCATCCCGCACAAACTGTATTGGGGGTTTGGAGGATACTGTCAAACCCTTGTTGGCACGAGCCACTGAGAGACTAATTACCTCGCGAATAACAGCGAGAACTTTGTCATGGCGGTAAGTGTACCGTCCTTGATCTAAGGCCACCTTGCAGCCAGCTAGAATGTGTCTAGCTGTGCAAGGGGTATTGCTACAGAGGGGACAAGAACTATCCTCGGCAAAGCTCCAACGAGCGAGGTTACTGGGGTCTGGAAGTGTATGCTGAAAGGCATTCAAATAAAATTTCAGCATCTCTGGCGTCCAGTCATAGAGCATTACCTTCCAGTGCATTGGAGGCGGAATGCAAAAGTCCCCAATTGTTGTCCAATCATTCTGGCTAAAATTCTGGAAATAAAAATTCTGAAACATGCGTAATTAAAAACAATGTCAATAAACTTGACAGCCGCGGCGGCATGACTCATTTTTAGTAAATAATTACTGGACACCGCGTTCGGCTGTTGGAAATTTTCAATATCGAGGGGTATTGGCCACAATGTATGGCCCATCAGATGCGCATAGAACCGCATTTCGATTTATAAATGGCATTTTTCGCAGCGGTGAGCGCCGCGACCAGTTCGGGTCATTACGCAATTTGCGGTAGGTAAGCGTGCGACCCGAATAGGACCTTAACCCGTTGAGTATGAGTCAACCAAATCTGGTCGCGAAACAATTATCCGTTGAGTACGAGTCGACCAAATCTGGTCGCGCGTTTTTTTCACTTCTTTGACGTTCTCATATTTATTCATAATTATCTAATTGTTTTACAAAATGATATGTCAATATTCTATATTCGAAATTTCAATGCAATCATTGTGCAGTTGTTCTTTTTATGATTGGTGTAGTAGTTTCGTAGTTATAGTACTTTAAGGTCGATGTCGCCGAAAATCCTGCAAAAGAGACAGATGCATCCATGAAAATACCCATTTACTCCAAGGGTTAACAAGTTTTTAGATTCAAATTGAGTCTGTTTTTACATAACTGCTCAACAAATGTGATGAAATAAGATTTTTTTTTCAAAAACCCGATCTGGGTATGGAAATTACATATCAAAAAAAAAAATGGTTTCTACAAATAAAATTACATTTCAAATTATAAAAAAGTCTATAAAAAACTAATATTGAAAAAAAAAACATAGGAATTCAAATATAACAAAGACATAAACACTAGAACAATAAAAATAAACAGAAATAATGAAAAACATAGAGAATCAGCAATTCAATAACGAAAATATATGAAAACTAGAAAAATAGAAAGCATCCAAAGAGTTCTACATAAACTAAAGTTCTTGGTCTCTCCAGGAAAATAATCAACTCCTTCTTAGAAAAATTATCTAAAACTGCAATTTCCGCATCTCAAATTCTATGGCTTCAAAGGGGGAGTGAATGGGTGGTAAGGTGAACTCTCACATGTGGCAAGACAGCTGTCCTAAACCTACAACAGCCGGTCGTTAGTCCGGAATCCACTGCTCACCCCTTAGAAGTGTAATAACGACTTCGGTCGGTGAATTCCATGGCAGCTCCGTTTGTATTTTATTTTATTTATGATGACATTCTATCTCTCTGTATTATTTCTGTGATGTAATAAGCCTATATGTAAATGCGATAGATGGCACTAATAATTGAATGTTATTATTATCATCATTGATTACATTATTGGGATTTTATAATCAGTCTTTTATAAAAAAATCATTCATTATGAATGTTATTATAGAGAGCCAAACTTATGGAATTGTCTGATACTTTGCAAATAAAGAAATACTGCGTATGCAGTTTAGTGACTTTTGTGGACTCCGGATTTGTAAGCTACAGACAAACGCTGCCTTGTTATCAGCCGCAAACCTGTTGCAGATACTGTATATTAGTAGTAGTAAACGGAGTAGGGGGCCTGTTTTCAGCCCTTGATGTCACCTGGATCTATAAGATCTTTTGTAACTACCCATTTTGTGTTTGGGTCAGTTGTCTGCCAGTAGCCCGGTACTGCTTACCAGTCCATGGAGAACACTGACCTTCAAGTTGGGCAGATCACTGGGTTCGAGGAAGGCTCGTCCCAGTAAACTGTGTCTTTTTGCGGCGAGGCCTGGGCAGTGCCTGGGCCTGTCTTCAGGTTCTTCGCCACATATTCGGCAGTTCTTGCTCTCGGTCAAGCCAAGGTTGAATAGATGTGCTCTAAGGGTTGTGCACGGTGAGGAAACCGATAGTGGTTCTAAGGTTCTTCTTGCTCATGTCAAGTAGGGCCTTGGTTTTCTTTGGAAGTGGTTGCTCCACATGGCTTTTGCCTGGCGACATCCCTGGCTCTGTTTCCAGGATGCCCGATGTTCCTGCTCCAAGTAGTCCCTGATGATTTTCTTACCTGTAGCGAAGGGGACCCCAACAACTGACTCCACCGTACTGTATATTAACTCATTATTATCATTTTTAGATGGAGTAAAATCAAAAAAGAAAAACTTCACGATATACGCATCGATGGATACCAAGAATATGACCTGTTTGGTTTGCGAAAAGAAGTTCCAGAGCTACCAGCTGCTCAGCCAACACATGAATGAGCATTTCATCAATTATACATGCGAAATATGCGGAAAGGGGTTTGCAACGACCAGCAGGAGATCTCGGCACATGCGGAGGCACCGCATTGGAGTTTTTAAGGTTCTATTATTATTATTATTTATTCTGGACAACTTGGGTTGTCGACTACAAAGGGCGAGCCCGTCACCACAGGGACTTTTAACGATTAGTCGTTCTATCTCCCTGGAGTGAGCGTAGAAGACTTTGGACAAAAACAATCCGCCGTCTAGCTACGCCACAACCCGTAAGAGACCAACGCCTTACCGCGAGATAGCCAGTAACGATTACCTGGCGGGCCCGACACTCGCCCCCTTACTTCCAATTGTGACCAGATTTCTCCGGTCTCCCGATTGGTTCTCGATTTATTCTGGACAGGCAGATTTGCTGATACGTCCAGATCAGATCTTGTAAAGCTAGTCATATACAATATTAACCCCTGGACTTGCTAAGTAAAAACTAGCCCGTACCTTTCGCACGCGAAACGTCGAGCGTGAAATCGGCGCGAATCGACGGCCTTGAGAAAAACTACCATAAGTTATAAACCACTATACGGATCATAAAAAGAAGAACTGTAAAATGATCGCATTGAAATTTGAAATATAAAACATAACCTTATCTCGTAAAACAATTAAGATAATAATGAATAAATATTACAAAGTTGGCGAACTGAAAAAACTCACCTATTCGATCATTTCGGTGTTTTTATCACAAAATACGGAACTCGATGCAAAAATTGTAACTACAGTTATGTTCTTTATTTTAAATGTTTTACCAAAACTATTATTATGTTTTACCTATTTGCATACAAAAATATTTACATAGTTATTCAGCCAAGAAAAAATTGATGTATTCTCGTGAAAAAAAAAAATTATTTTATATTTGTGACTACTTAGGGTCTTTTTTTATATGAAATTCTTTTATAATAACTTTACCACTACATCACACTTCTTAGAAAATCATACCAGAACTTTCAGCTTTGTCTGATATTACAGAAAAATCTAAACTTTTTAGAGTTACCGACCGAAACTTGGTAATAAACTTTGAAGGCTCATAATACAAAAGTGGTTTTAAGTTTTTCAAATATATTGTCTTATTATATGTCCAATAACTAATTATTATACTCCAAAGAGTCACATTTCATATAAAAAGTACAGAAAATCACACTCAAAATATGGTAATACTCCCATACTAATTACCAAAACAAATTTCTATGCGCGACCTAATATTACGAAACAACTTGAAATTTTCAAAATACGGCTAATTCTGTGAATATTTACAATGTAAATGTAATAATAACTATTTTATTAGCGAATCAAACCAATATTACGTCATATTTTGCAATATTTCGGGATATTTCATAAAAATTATGAAAAAATACGGGCATTTTTTTGCCACGCATATGTTTTTGCCAAAGCATTTTGCTTTAAAATACGTGAAAAAAGCAAATAGACTATTAAATCACTAATGCTCATTCATAAACTCTTTTAGAATGCAAATTACTCACGTTTCTGCAGAAAATCGTACTGAAACACTTGAAAATCACAATTTTTGTCACAAACTCGCTGCACTGAACTCGCTGTACTGAACTCACACTGAACTTGACAGCCGCGGCGGCATGACTCATTTTTAGTAAAATAATTACTGGACACCACGTTCGGCTGTTGGAAATTTTCAATATCGAGGGGTAGGTAAGCGTGCGACCCGAATAGGTCGTTACACATTCGAGGGGTTTAATTAAACCCCTCGAATGTGTAACGACCTTAACAAGTTTTTAGATTCCAATCCTTGTCTGTTTTTACATAACTGCTCAACAAATGTGATGAAATAAAAAAATATATTTTCAAAAACCCGATCTGGGTATGGAAATTACATATCAAAAAAAAAATGGTTTCTACAAATAAAATTACATTTCAAATTATAAAAAAGTCTATAAAAAACTAATATTGAAAAAAAAAACATAGAAATTAAAAAATAACAAAGACATAAAAACTAGAAAAATAAAAATAAACAGAAATAATGAAAAACATAGAGAATCAGCAATTCAATAACGAAAATATATGAAAACTAGAAAAATAGAAAGCATCCAAAGAGTTCTACATAAACTACATTTAATAAGGATCAAACTATCAATCAACAATCAAGAAATAGAAAAATTCATCGACTCTTCAAAGAACAAAAAATCTCGATGATATACCTGTTAGCGTAATTAAAATCCATAAACGTGTACTGGCACCTTGTCTAACATATCTTTACAATTTAAGCTTTTCAGAGGGAATATTTCCAGATTGTCATAAAGTAGCCAAGATTACACCGATATATAAAAAAGGGCGATCCCACGAGCGTAGAAAATTATCGACCCGTAGCCCTACTGACCAATTTCTCAAAAATTTTGGAGAAGTTCACCGAAAAACGACTAAATGGTTTCCTTGAAAAAATTGTGGTCATTTCAGACAGTCAATATGGATTCCGGACAAAAAAAAATCTATACAGGATGCCGCGCTGTATGCATGTTTCATGATTGAGAATAGTCGAAACAAGAAGATGCTTACAGCAGGACTGTTCTGCGATCTAAGCAAAGCATTCGACTGTATAAACATCAATACCTTGGTAGACAAGCTAAACCATTACGGAATCAGATGAAAATGTAATGTAATATAAAAAAAATAGTGTAATGTGTTCAGGGTTCATCTATAATAGATTCACTTGTTGAATTGATTAACCCTTCAGGCCTCGGCCCCTCAGCCGATTGACAAGTTGATGTCCCAAAAAAATTTAGTACAAAATAGTAAAAAAATTGAATTATGACACTGTCTCACCAAAAACATTAATTACTGCCAAACCACTGTACCCATAATTAAAATGAAACATATTAACCCTTGGAGTAAATGGGTATTTTCATGGATGCATCTGTCTCTTTTGCAGGATTTTCGGCGACATCGACCTTAAAGTACTATAACTACGAAACTACTACACCAATCATAAAAAGAACAACTTCACAATGATTGCATTGAAATTTCGAATATAGAATATTAAAATATCATTTTGTAAAACAATTAGATAATTATGAATAAATATGAGAACGTCAAAGAAGTGAAAAAAACGCGGAACCAGATCTGGTCGTATCATACTCAACGGATAATTGTTTCAGAACCAGATTTGGTCGTATCATACTCAAGGGGTTAACATAATAAAACATAATAAAATAAAACAAATTAAATTAAAATAAAATTAAAACGGGCCCGTCACGCTGAATCAGTTTGTGGCCGATATCGGCCAATCGGGGCTTGAGGGGTTAACAGAGGTTGCACCAATCACTTAAACTAGTACTCTATTTCACATTTCCTACACTCTATTTTGCAGGACGTACATAAGAGGAATAGATATAAATTTTGCACGGTCGAGTTTTTGAATTGTTTGAATGTTGAATTTGTAAATATTCTCTTCTCTAGCCCAGGTCATCATCATCATCACTTATTCATTTCATAAAAGCATTTCACAATACTGAGGAATATGTCAAATTTTACAATCATAATTTACCGGATGATAAAACCGCTTTGATTAATTAAAAGAAAAAAAAAATTATTGTAATCAGAGGTGATTACTTAAAAATAGTCAAATTTACAAAATAATCAATAATCAAACAATAAATAATAATCAATACAATGAAAAGAAAAATTCTGAAACATGCGTAATTAAAAACATTGTCAATAAAATCTAAAACTTAGTGCGAAAGTATAGTCATAATATGGTTATTTATAATCAAGCAATTGTGGACGCAATATCATAAAAGTCGTCCAGTTTGTAAAGGGCATGTTTGACTAACTGATTTTTCAAGCAGATTTGATACGCTGCCATCTCAAGTCTTCTCGTCGATGACGGCAAAGCATTGAACAATTTAAAACTAATATATAAAAATGTTTTTTGATATTTAGTCAAGTGTACTTTAGGCAATAACACATTGTTTTTATGTCGATTGGAGTGAAGCTCGCAATTTAAAAGATTCTCTTTGGCGTATAAGAGGCACTGATAAATGTACATGGACGACATGGTAAGGATACCAGCTTTAATAAAAAAGGGGCGCAATGTGTTTCTCTGCTTACACCAAAAATTGTCCTAACGGCTTGCTTTTGTAGCACGAAAACGCAATGGATATCGGTTGCATTACCCCATAGTAGTATCGCTTAAGACATCTTAGAATGGAAGCAGGAGTGATACACACTGATCGCTGCATGTTCGCCAGCCAGAAATTTCACCTTTCTTATGGTATGTCGTTAATTTGTGAGATTTTATATTTCACAATGGTGTCCCCTCTTTGTATTTTTTTTTAAGAGTATCAGTCCAAGTAATTCTAAGCAATCTTCATAATTCCTATTCTTCAGGCCCATTGACATTTCTGTCGCCCTTCGCTGCACCTTTTCCAGGACATATTTTATTTTGCATAAGTAGGGGTTCCAGAGCTGATAGCAATACTCAAGAATAGGTCTTACATATGCCTTGTAGATCTTTTTAAACAGTTTATCTTCTTCTTTGTATCTTTCTCTTCTTTTAGTGATACAAAGTGTAGCACATCTGCTCCGGTTATGTCAGGGGTCGGAGAGAATCAAACACTATTTCAAAACTACCATCTTGCGACGTGCTCAAGATGCAACCGCAATAATAGGGATATTGAATACAACACCCTTGTCAGGCATCAACTTGAAATGGCAGTGAGCAGGCCATATAGCTCGCAGAACCGACTACCGTTGGGGAAAAAAGGTTCTCGAATAGCGACTACGAACCGGCAGACGCCGTGCGGGACGGCCCCCCACAAGACAGTGACGGTCTCTTCATAAAAGCGGAAAAGCCCGGCTTGCCTGTTCTTCGTAATTAACAATTAAATAAATGAATAACACAATTCGTAAAAAAACAATTAAATAAATTAATTTGCTAGCGTCTACGAGTGATATCTAGCGGACGCAGCTCGCTCCACGCAGCGAAATTCATTGACAGAACTGCGACATCTCGCTGCACGCCGCGCCGTCGATAAAGACAGTGTGCGATTGCTGCTATATACCGAGGTGTCATTTCGCTCGCTCGCACATATGGGCTTTCAATATGGCTTTCAAAATCAGTGTACCTCTTACACTTCCGTGCCTTTACCGATAAGACAACTTGAAAACCTGAGCGGGTTTAAAAATTCTTTAAAGAGACATTTACTCAACTTATGAATTCCCCCTTCCCCTCCCGTCTCCTTTGCTTGTCCTTATATTTCACTCCTCCCTTCAATATCGAGTTGGCATACGTTACTAATCACTGAATTATATTTTATACTATGATGACTTTTTTGTAAGTGTATTTATTTATTACTTGTAAATTTATTTGCCCACATAAACCTTCAGTCACAATAACCCTGGCGGTATGGTCGGTAGATATTGCCACTTGGCAATAGGCCCACCACATTGTATTCTTTTGTGTGTGCAATAAAGCTTTTCAAACAAACAAACTAACCAGTGGCAAATTACACAAAACAATTATAAGTATATAGAGGACTTTACTATGCAAGCCAAAGCCAGGCTTGCCCATGACGTTGAAAGCGAACAAAGTCAAAATATCGCAACGTGAGCACAACTTCACTTCACTGTAATTAGTTGGTTTGTGTGACCGACGTCCCAGTAATTTTTTATTGTCTAATTTCAATTGATTTATGGTTTTTAGTGCCTGATAAACAATGGAGGAAATTGTCCCTTGTCGTGAGTTATGTGTACGACTTCTAATGGGCGAAGACAAAGTAAAATCTTTAAGTTTTCAGCAAAAGAAGTTTATAATTTCTGGACCTAAACCTACACCCGATCTGTGTATTTCTCAGACAAGTAAATCGCATAAAAGACAATTTAATAGATCAGTGTACAAAACTCACTGGGTTGGATGCTCCCATTTCAATAAATTGTTTTGTTACTGCTGTATTTCTTTTTCAAACGACTTAAATGTTTGGAATTCGTCCGGTTATGATGATCTAAATAATTTAGCCGGCGCGATAAAAAGCAGTAAATTTCAAATTGAAGATTGAAGAGGAAAGAGGTACCACTTTATTTTACTATAAAAAAATACAAAAAGATGTCGGGCCTGCCCCATTCACCAACCCCGGGCACGCCACTGCCACAAGATGGTCCGATGACATAGCCAAGGTTGCAGGAAGTAGGTGGATGGAGGCGGCTTAAGACCGCTTATCATGTGGCATTCTTTGGGGAAGGCCCATGTCCAACAGTGGATGTCTGCCGGCTCATGATGATGATGTCAGGTGTAGACGAGAACGGCGTTTTGTTACAATTGAACTGTTATCCACTCTCCTAATTGTTTCCCAACCCACGAAAATTTTAGTAATGTCAAATAATGTTTTATTTATTTATTTATTTCCCAAAACATAATTAACCTTACAGATGATTCCAAATCGTTAATTGTTTTTCTAGGCTATTATTCTAGATTATAACTATTATTCTACTATAGACTATTATTATAATTCTACTGTTAACCCTTCGAGTAGCGGCATAATTTCATGGCAGACCGCGGCAATTTATTGGAATTTCTTGCAATATCGCCGCGCTCGACAAAAACTACTATAACTATGGAACTACTATAGCAATCATAAAAAGAATAGCTATGAAATCATCACATTGAAATTTCGTATAGAGTATATTGAAATCTCATTTTGTAAAACAATTAGATAATTATGAATGAGAAAGTCGAAAAAGTGAAAAAAAACGGCATTTCTAACTTGTACTTGTCTTACGGAAAAATACGGAACCCTATTTAAAATTTATAAATACTATCGTGATCTTTATTAGATTCTATATCAAAGGTAATATTTCGTTTTGCTTATTTACATACAAAAATATTTAGATAATAGCTCATAAGAACCAATAAAATTTTTGATGATTTCTCAAAAAAAAAATATGATGTTTGACAATGTAATTTTACCAGAAATATCCGTGAAATGACGCGCGAAATTATTCTGGCGGTCGTCTATGTATCTATGGATAATGAGATATTTGGTATAGATTTTAGGATGCGTTCAAATCAAAATAATATTACTGTGCGCTCCGGGAGCTAGCCGCCAATTGTAAGCCGCAGCACGGTTGTAATTTTATTTTATTATTATTATTTTTATTATTATATATTTAACAGGCAGGCAGCTTAAGCTGATGCGCCTGAGTCCGTGCTTGCATTACAATTTCTGTTGAATAAGTCCAGTTTATTTTTAAAGTTATTGACACTATTGGCATTGATCACTTTACTTGGGAGAGCATTCTATTCATTTACCACTCTACTGCTGAGGAAATGTTTTTTGGGATTTGAATGGAATGATTCACGCTGGAGTTTCAGATGATGCCCACGCAGATGTGTGTTAGTGCTCATGGTTTAGATAGTCTGCATCCCAGGAACATCATACAATGCAGTTAGGATCTTATATGTCTCGATTAGGTGACCCCGTGCCCTGCGTTGCTCCAGAGTGGTCAAACCGAGAGCCGACAATCTTTTCTCGTATGTTAGATGCTTCAAGTTAAAAGGCAATTTAGTCGCTCTTCGCTGGACCTTCTCTAGAAGATCGATATCCTTCCTAAAGTATGGATTCCAGATCTGATAGGCGTGTTCCAAAATGGGTCTTACAAATGACATATAGATTTTCAGCATCAGTTCCTCTGTGATATGGTGAAAAGTTTTTGAATTAGAAACAATCGAATAGAAACATTTTAGGTCTTCGGTGACTATTACGCCAAGATCCCTTTGTGATTTCACAGCACTAAGACGGGTGTTTTCCAGAAAGTACGGCTTCTTAGGGTTCTTTTTACCGAGATGAAGAACAACACATTTTTCAGCATTAAGAGTTAGGAACCATTCCGATGTCCAAACGCTGAGTTTGTTGAGGTCATTCTGTAAGCTGCAGCTACGGAGTAGTGGATTTGCATATATCTTCGTATCATCTGCGTATAGACTCATGCTTGATGATATACTAGCTCGTAGGTCTGTCAGGTATAGAATGAATAACACTGGCCCCAAAAACGAACCCGGCGGTACACCACTGAGGACATCATATGAGTCCGATAAAGCCGCTTCCACTCTTACTTGAAAAGTGCAATTGGCGAGTACAAACAGACCGATTCTTCTAAGGATGGTCGGATTATCAACGAACCCCCTAAGCAGTTTATATATGTGGCAGATTAACAGCCAATCTCTTCTTACGCTTAGTGAGTGACTGCCAATGAGTGAACCACCCCAATAAAAAGAGCATTTAAAAAGGGAATTTATTTTGTGGGTAACTGTTCGAAGACTTATTCACACCAGTGTATTTATGTTTTCTGTTTCTTTATTCCACCATAACTTCTAAATGCTTGAACCGATTTAAAAGTGAACCGTATTATTAGAATCGCTATGTCAACCCCGGGTGTCATAGAGTACCTAAACTGTCCAATTTCAAATAAATATTTGTCTAAATGTCCAAATGTCAAATATTAAGATAAACACATCGGTTTAGTATCAATTGAAATGTCTGATTGAGTACACTCTGAAAATATATAGATATACTAGATGACCCGGTGAACTTCGTACCACCTAAAATTGATTTGATTGTAACTCTTCATAAGCGTTTATTGATCCTAATCATCATTCCAAATCCAATTCATTGAAATCTATAATATGGCCGAATCATGTACGGTTTGAGTTTCGTATGGTGATTAAATGAAAGTCGTTTGTAATTAAAATAAATTCAACGTATTTAATTTACATGACGAAATATAAATGCTTTGTCGACTTTTCCAACTTTTTCGACTTTTTGGACTTTTTTGCATTTTTCGACTTGTTGGACTTTTTTGAGTTTTTCGACTTTTTTTTACTTTTTCGACTTTTAAGACTTTTCCGACTTTTTTAACTTTTTCCACTTTTTCGACGTTTTCGACTTTTTCGACTTTTTTTACTTTGTTAACTTTTACGACTCTTGACTTCTTCGACTTCATGAAATTTTATACAATTGCACGGAATGAATGGATTATGACGATTATGGATGGTTATGGATGTTATGGTTATGTTATAGTTAGTTATGGATGGCGCAGCTGTCAAACAATAGGATCGCCGCGAACGCCATCTATTGAAAGTGGCCCATTTCCCAAAATTTCGATTTTTTCGATTTTCAGTTGTTTTTTTTTATAAACCACCCCTGAATCAAGGCAAACAAAACAAAAAAATAATAATTCAAATCAGTCGAGTCATTTTCGAGATCTTGCGAGACTAACGCACAACGATTCATTTTTGTATATAAGAACATGGATAAATACATATGGATAAATAAAATATATGGATAAATACACAAACCACAATATTTAAAACAATGTGTTGCTCGAGTGGAAAGGGCAACCGGCTGCGTGTGGCAGCAGTGGTTGGTGCTGGGATATATAAAGCGTCACGAATGGCGGTAAATCGTCACGAGACAGCCGCTGCAGAGTGCGCAGCCCTGCAACGCCACACTCAGAAAGCCGGGTCAACGGGCCCGGCTCGCGTGAAGCCCGCTAAAGGGCAAATTCCCAACGAGGACCCCACAGGTCTTCGAGAAGGCCTGCGACTGACTCATAGGATACGCAATTGTCTAATAAGTGCTGGATGTTTATAGTAAATAAAAAATAAAATACAAACGGAGCTGCCATGGAAATCACCGACCAAAAATCGGGCCCATCATATATAATTATTACACTTCTGGGAGATGAACGGTGGATTCTGGACTAACGATCGGCTGTGGTAGGTTTAAGATAGCTGTCTTGCCACATGTGAGCGTTCACCTTACCACCTATTCACTCCCCCTTCGAATCCATAGAATTTGAGATGCAGAAATCGCAGTTTTAGATAATTTTTCTAGAAAGGAGTTGATTATTTTCCTGGAGAGACCAAGATCTTTAAAAAGGTGAAACAAAGTTTTAGCTGGCAGGCCACGAGCGCCTACTTCCACCGCGTGAAGGTGAACAGTGAAGCCGTTCCCGGTGACGGCATTTGCGAGGTCATGGTATTTATTTAATTTGTACTCGTGGTCTTTTGGGATATTTGATTCCTATGGAACAGTTAATTCTACGATAAGGACCATCTTCCGAGATAGAGAGTAAAGAGTTATATCTGGACGCAGGACTGTGCATCTGAGACTTTCAGGGAATTTATACTGCTTAGAGACCGAATCGACCTCCATAATCCAATCTGAAGCTTTCTCGATTATTGAGAAAGGTTTTGCAGTGAGATGTTTTTTGCCTTTAGAGCCAACCCGCACAAACTGTATTGGGGGTTTTGAGGATACTGTGGAACCCTTGTAGGCACGAGCCACTGAGAGGCTAAGTACCTCGCAAATAACAGCAAGGACTTTGTCGTGGCGATAAGTGTACCGTCCTTGATCCAAGGCCACCTTGCAGCCAGCTAGAATATGTCTAGCTGTGCAAGGGGTGCGTAATGGAGCTTTTATAAATTGATTTTTTTATTAACAAATATTGCTCCAATGAAGAATCTTATAATCTAAAATTATGTCCTTTTCAATGCGAAAAATTTGTTTCTAATAATAAGGTAGAGAGGACGAGTAAAGTAAAGACTGTCTTCTTTTTAACTACAGATATTTAATAAAATCTGTCTTATTTTGTTATAAAGTTCAATTAAAATCAAAGTATATTTAATTATTCACCTTTTCATCATGATAATTTTTGATTATCTTCTTTATATTTGATACATTGATGCAATGCATCTTTCATTATCACATTTGACATGACATTTGATTGAAACCTCAAATAATTATATAAAATTTAACGCCCTCTATACTCATTTGTATGTACTCTTTCGAACTAACTTTTTACATTAGTACCATTTCTGGTCGCTTGATGTAATTTAGTGTTTATTAGTGCAAACAAAATTGATGAAAGCGATTTGACCTTCTTCCCATGTATTGAGCGATTTTTGCCCATAATCTACCATTATCCTGAAGGTCTAAGCTATTCAAAAATATATATTTCATTGAGGTACCCGATTTTCCATTAGCTTCTTTAATCATTTGTAGTACTTTACTTGTAAACTAGCTAACCCGTGCCCACTTCGTTGGGCGGTAAAACTTTTAACCTGTGATGAAATTATGAGTGTGGTTCGGCTAGTACTGAGTGCTATGATTTATTTCCTGACTGCCAAAAGAAGGGTTATATTTTTACTGCATATGTATGTATGTATTTGCATGCCAATTTGACTATATTACCGTTATTTGTGAGTGTCTTCTTGTGAGTGTCTTATCTCTTTAATCATTTATGCAGTAACAGTGAAATTATATGCAGTAAAAGGGAAAAGTCTTTTATTTTTAAACACTTGAGACGATAAATTTACTTATTTTGATAAGAATTCATAATTGTTGATAATATGACCAATAAACATGACCTAACGATTTGAATTATTTTTTTAATATAAAATACTACTTTTTGTGACTTAAATATAAAAGTTAGACATATGCTGTCGCTGACTTTTTTGTAGGCATTATCAAGCTCTATAACTTTTCTCTAGAACTTAATCATATATCTCTCATCGTTAATGCAGCGTTAGTTAGAAACATTTACGTTCGGCCGCTTATTCTCCGACTTACTTTGCAAATCCGACTACCACGAAAACGTCTTTTTATTTTTCGGATTAATTTATAGCCTATGACACTCACAAATAACGTGGCTTTCTTTTGGTAAAAGAATTTTCAAAATCGGTTCAGTAGATCCAGAGAATACTTCTTACAACATCACAAACTTTACCTCTTTATAATATTAGTATAGATAAATGAATTTATCACACGAAGTTTGTAGAACCCATTGTAAAGTTTGTAGCACCCGAGGTGCTACAAAGTTGTTGTTTGTACCGCATTGGCAAAATTGCTTCAGTGCTGTGGAAACCTTGTCGCTCCGCGTTTGGTTAAAGTTATGAGTGATTTTTCGCTCCATTCAACTATAAAATTGTATCAATTATTGTTTAGTGGTACTTCCTGAATGTATGGAGACATAACAACGTCAACCTTCCTACAACGTCACAAACTTTACCTCTTTATAATATTAGTATAGATAATAATAAATGCAATAGTTCAGTTTTTGAAATGGCATTCGTATTTTTTGATTTTTTTTAATTATTTATTTTCATATATCTTACAGTGTCCAGTCTGCGAGAAGACGTTTGACACGGTGGCTAAGCTGGACGACCACAGATCTGCCCACCGCGAGAGCAAATACATATGCCAGTATTGCAGTCGGCGCTTCAAGACGTTCTACACGAGGCAGAAACACATGGTGGTCTCCCACGCCGAAGTGACGGGATTCCCCTGCCAGCTGTGCCCCACAGTCTGCTACACCTCCCCCCGCCTCACCCTCCACATGAAGCAGAAACACGAGGAACGCGTGCGGAAACACTGCTGCGACGTCTGCGGCAGGCAGTTCTACGAAGAACCCCATCTGGTAAGAATCAGAGATCGAAAGGCAGTGAAATCCTAAACTCACACTCTGCGGCGACCAAAATAGAAGAATCACCTAACATTTTTACTTGCGGGCTCACCGATTGACGAGGAGGGAAAATATTGTAAACGCACAAAATAAAGACAGAAGTATCTATTTTGAGCCAGTGTGTATATTGCCGAGTTGGCCACGAGACCCATAGGGTCAGGGTTGGTCACACTCACGGGTCAACGCCCATCCGGCGGCCTCCACGCATGAAGTGCGAGCTCGGGTAGGACTCTGGCGTTGGGGCTAGTTTCCCCTAGAAGTCAATCTTCTGACGCTCCTGGACGGTCTGCGCACTGTGCGGCGTAAGCCAATTGATTGTGCATTCTGACTAACAGTCGGGGGAGTCTGGAAGCAGTAGTTTCCTATAGAGCGGGGGTGGTTGCTGACCTTACGGAGACTGCTCTTGAAATGACCATCGGCTATCCGATCCCGGGTGGAACAGCCGGACAAATAATGCCGTGGTCCGCGATAGATTTGGTTTACACCGTTTCACTGCTTCGTAAGGGAGAGGACTGCGCAAGCGAACTCGAACTCGTGAGACCGGAGTAATCTGATCGCAATTGGAAGTAAGGGCTAGAGTGTAAGCCCGCTGGGTAACATACCTGGTTAACTGCGGATAAGGCGTTGGCCTCTTACGGGCATGTGGCGGAGATTGCCGGTGGATTGTTTTGTCCTAAGTCTTCTGCTCTCACTTCACGGGAGATAGAACGATCATTTCGTTACCACTTCCTGAGGTGACGGGTACGCCCATTGTGGTTGACAGCTCTAGTTGTGTGTATATATTCCTCTACAATAGCGCCCAAACGCTTCATCCGATTGACCTGAAATTTGGCATGTAGGCCCCATTTGGTAAGTATTGAAAAGATTGTAGTTGATATCGGTCGACCTAGCCGTCATCAGCGTATTTAATAAAATTATATATAGTAAAAAAACCACCGTATTTAATAAAATGACTACGTTTGCTATTATAATCACTTGACACAATCATTGAGGGGAGGAGAGGGTCGATCGGAGGGTGATGCGCGGGGTTGGTATTAGTGGGGGAAGGGCGGTCGAGAAGGAGGAAGTTGGCAGGTGGGGAAGTTTGGGGGTGTTTTGACGGGAGGTGAGGGGGGAGGCCTTGTCTGCTTGTCAGGAAAGTCTTAGGGTGACACAACCGATGTTTTGCTTTATGATTGTATTTGAGTAGAACTGTTGATTGAAATAACGACTTATAATTCTTCTTTGCCTTCGTTCCCTCATTACTGAGGATCGTGGCCACTAGACAACAGTTTGCCTACGAGGCTCCTCCACTTCGACCTGTCTTCTGCATGGCGGGTCGCAGATTGTATTGACCCTTTTGTAACTTCTTTGATGAGGTCGTTCCATCTGGCTCTGCTTCTTCTTATCTCCACTTGAACCCCGGAAAGCATTTTCTCCAGATTCTCTGGGTTTCTCCTGGCAGCATGACCAAAGTACTGCATGACCCTTCTCATGCATACGGTGGAGAGCCTCACTTGGATGCCGAGATCTTCCAGGACAGATTTGTTGGTGCGGCGTGCTGTCCATGGGATTCCTAGCATTTTACGCCAACACCACATCTCCAGTACATCGATTTTGGTGCGTATCCGAGCCTTCAGGGTCCACGTCTTCGATGCATAGAGAAAGATCGAGAAGCCAGTGCTCGAACCAGCCTGACTTATAATAAACCCTATTTAATAAGATTTAGTAAGTAATTTATTTCACAAAATCATCCAGATCTCCAAAACTTTGGATGTGTATAAGTCTATTACAACATGGATTAATTATTTGAACTTTAACCCCTCGCGTACCAGACGGCCCGAAACGTCCAGAATTGATATTTACCGTCGAACCCCAGACGGCCCGAAATGGCCAGGCGAGGCCGACCGTTAATTATGTTAGTACAACTTTGACAAATAATTATGAATAATCTTTATTGCTTTACATAACGACGTTACAAATATCTAATAGCAAATTTCAATAGGAACATAAAACAGGTCTTTTTTAGACGATCGGTGTGACAGTTTCGGAGTAATCGTTTTTTTTATGAAACGCCATCTTTTTTTTGAGACTCGCGAATTTCTTACGGGCCGTAAGGCACACATTAAAATTCAAACCGCGGGCCGCGAGGGGTTAATATTGTTACTACTTTACTCGAACGCAGTTAATTGTTTTAAGTCCTTAGTTGTTACACTCTGCGTACACCTTTCATATACAAATTCCCATTCTCATTTCTATTTTTTTTCCCAGATAAATCACATGGTTATTCACACTGGACAGAGAAACCACTCTTGCGTGAAGTGTGGAAAAGCCTTCCGCCACCGCAAGACCCTCATCCAGCATATGAAGATCCACTTCAACGTTCGTTCGCACGTTTGCACGATTTGCAGCCAGGCGTTCGTGCAGAAGAGCTCGCTAAACTGCCACATGCGGAAACACCAGCGCTTGGACGGGACCTTGCCTGAAGCGCCCAAAGCAGCCGACGCGTTGTGAAAGTGATAGACCAGAGATTTAGAGCCTGTTCACACGCAGTCTTCCCTAAAAAGTTGTCTATCTATACGAAAAATGTTGAATGAATCAAAATATTTGCCCCCTATTATCTATGCAGCTTCGCCATTTTAATGAATGACCTAACAATGTTTCAAAGGCGATGCTCACTACCTCATCAGAGTTGAATTCCCCCCCCTCCCCCTCCCCTTCCAAAATAGTGCATCCCATATAGTCCTGTCATCGGAACCCTTGGTGCCCATACCCCAAGGCCGAAATAAAAACATGGCTACGCAGGAACACCGACGAAACCCACCTTAAAGAATGGAAAAAAAACGCAGGATGCAGGCAAACAAAGAACGCGGTTCCAGAAGCGTCTAAAAAACTTGCCCGCAACCTCACCAGATTAAAAAGGGACAAAATCCGTAAAGTCATAGGTACTATTACAGGCTACTGTCCCCTAAACAAACACCTGTTTACCATAGGTGTGACAGACAGCCCTCTATGCAGAGGATGCATGGAGGAAGAAGAAACGCCACAGCATGTGCTCATGGAATGCAGGAACGTGGCAGAGCAACGGGCAAGAATACTACAATCTCCAGCATCCGTCCCGGAGGCCTGTAGCAACCCAAACAGGCTGCTAACCTTCTGGGACAGCCTGGGTTGGCTGGAGTAACATAAATAGAAACATGAGCCACGCACAACGGCCCAATCAAGAGGCCAAGTGCGGGAAATAGCCCAGGAAAACTAACTAACTAACTATAGGCCGGTCATATTAGGGGGTTTCACCTCGTAATAAGAGATAATACGCTAGAAACTCGTATACACCTTCATTTTGGCATTCTAAAAGTTGTCTCAAAAATCTCATAAAATCTCGTGTCTGCGTCGTAAGTTATTCAAAGCCACAGAAATTATTTTTTTTTGGCAATTACCTAGGTTTCTATAGTGCCAATGATGTTAACATCTATTATAATAATTGTAGAGCATAAAATTTGCAATTCGGTCTTATATACTGTAAGGCCAGGTCAATTGTAGATATCGGTGAATTCTTGATCTCGTAAATGCCTTCATCCGGAACGGCTTCACTGTTCACCTTTATGCGGTGAAAGTTGGCGCTCGTGGCCTGCCAGCCAAATCTCTGTTTCACCTCTTCAAAGATCTTGGTCTCTCCAGGAAAATCCTCTCTTAGGGAGTTACTGGGCCCTTGCTGAGTTGGCCACGAAGACCCATTCTGTTCAGGGTTGGTCACACTCACGGGTCAACACCTATCCGACGGCCTCCACGCATGAAGTGCGAGCCTGGGTAGGACTCTGGCCTTATGGTCAGTTTCCCCTAGGAATCAAACTTCTGGCGCTCCTGGACGGTCTGCGCACCGTGCGGCCTAAGCCAATCGACTGTGCACTCTGACTAACAGTCGGGGGAGTCTGGAAGCAGTACTGTTTCCTATAGAGTGCGGGTGGTTGCGGACCTTACGGCGACTACTCTTGAAATGACCATCGGCCATCCGATCCTGGGTGAACCGCCGGGCAAAGGACGCCGTGGTCCGCGATAGATTCGGTATACACCGTTTCACCGCTTCGTAAGGGAGAGGACCGAGCAAGCGACCTCGAACTCGTAACCAATCGAGAGACCGGAGTAATCTGGTCACAATTGGAAGTAAGAGCGTGAGTGTCGGCCCGACAGGTAACATTCCTGGCTATCTCGCGGTTAAGGCGTTGGCCTCTTACGGGCTTGTGACGTAGCCAGATGGTGGACTGTTTCGTCCCCAAGTCTTCTACACTCACTCCAGGGAGATAGAACGACTAATCGCTAAAACTTCCTGAGGTGACGGGCTCGCCCGCTGTAGTCGACAACCCTTGTTTTCCAGGAAAATAATCAACTCCTTCCTAGGAATAATATCTACAACTGCAATTTCCGCATCTCGGGAAAGAATGGATAGCAAGGTGAACGCCTGCATGAGGCAAGACAGCTGTCCTAAACCTATAAGAGCCGGTTGTTAGGTTAACCCTTGGAGTAAATGGGTATTTTCATGGATGCATCTGTCTCGTTTGCAGGATTTTTGGCGACATCGACTTAAAGTACTATAACTACGAAACTACTACACCAATCATAAAAAGAACAACTGCACAATGACTGCATTGAAATTTCGAATATAGAATATTGAAATATCATTTTGTAAAACAATTAGATAATTATGAATAAATATGAGAACGTCAAAGAAGTGAAAAAAACGCGCGACCAGATTTGGTCGACTCGTACTCAACGGATAATTGTTTCGCGACCAGATTTGGTTGACTCATACTCAATGGGTTTAAGTCCAACGCTCACCCCCTAGAAGTAATATTACGATTAGTCCAATTCCGGTCCGTGAATTCGATGGCAGCTCCGTTTGTATTTATTATTATTTTGATTGATTCAAGTCGATTGAGTTGATTCTGCCATTTTTGAACAGGCTCTTTATCCTTTACAATCAGAACATAGTTGAAATATTTCGAAACATCCCTCAAAGGAAAAGTTGTTCTTTTCATATCGCATAGTTATAATTATATGTAAAAATAGTTAATGGTTATTGTATATTTAAAGAAAATGTATATATTTGTTTATTTCTGTTAATTTTTTTATTATTAAATAAAGTATTTCATATTTAAAAGAATTCTCGTGAGTAATTTCCTAGTGCAGTTTCATTAAAGACAGTTGCGAAGCCGGCTATTCCTTGACCAAAATAGAAGCGTAAATTATTAAAAAACTAGATGACCCGGTGAACTTCGTACCACTTATAACCGTGGAGTTATAGCCCACCGTGTTTTGAAGAAACACGGCAGAATCACCAAAACCAAAAAAGAATTTATTAAATGGACGCCACCTGTCTTTTATAGGAAAAGACGGAAACTAATTTAAAAGAAAAATCTCAATCTCAATCTCAGAGTGTGGGCAACACCGGGAAACCATGAAGAACAGGTTCGGTGAACATAATCTGCACACAGGCGCGAAAACAAATCAAAATATGCGGTTTTTGTTACACTATTAAAATTGATTTGATTGTAACTCTTCATAAGCGTTTATTGATCCTAATCAACCTTCCAAATCCAATTCATTGAATTCTATAATATGGCCGATTTATGTACGGTTTGAGTTTCGTTTGGTGATTAAATGAAAGTCGTTTGTAATTAAAATAAATTCAACTGTTACGCGGTAGCGAATTAAACTCTTGTAATCCCTTAAAGATTTATTACTTAGTATAATACAGAGAACTAGACGTGAGTCTTGCTGGTAATCGAATGACTCTCTGGGCGTATCTACCGGCCTTTATACAATTTGATAAGCAAGTTAATATTTACATGAAAATAATTGTACTTAGATGCTAAGAGTGGAATATTATACTATCGATATTTTCTGAACCTATGACACGTAGAATAATCAACAATTGTTGTTGCGCCCGTTTCCCAACATATGCAGTGCCCTGTGGCACGGACCGACCCAGCGCTGTGTGGACCCAGGACTGTAAAAAGAGGTCCACCGCTTGGTCGCCGCTTGCCCGTAACGGGCGGCCACGACACCTGCTGCAAGCCTCGATACGCCTCAGTCTGTCTATTACCACCGTTTTACTCCCCGTCCCCTGCACCAATAAAACACGCCTTCCCTTTCAACAAGTGCCAACACGGCATATTATTTTTCGATGAACTTCAATGACACACCATAAATTTACAAATATGAGATCTTAGTCTAGGATGCATAACAAAGTGCATAAGGTGTATAACAAATACAATTTTACAATAGGACATAGCCTAGGTACCGCAATTAACCTAGGTACATACACAATTTATAAAATTCTTTATTGTACAGTAAACATAAGTATATAACAATTAATCTTATTTTCTAAGTGTCGCTATCCTGTTCTTCCCGGGCAGCGGGTCGAACAAGATCTCTCTGTTGTCGCGCGGCGTCTCTGTGCGCCTGCGTGCTCCTGAGTGCGCCTGAGTGCGCCTGAGTGCGCCTGGGTGCGCCTGTGTGCGTCTGCGTGTGCCTGACTGCGCCTGGGTGCGCTCGTCTGTGCTGCGTCCGCCTGTGCTGCGTCCGCCTGTGCTGCGTCCGCCTGTGCTGCGTCCGCCTGTGCTGCGTTCGCCTGTGCTGCGTCCGCCTGTGCTGCGTCCGCCTGTGCTGCGTTCGCCTGACTGCGCCTATGTGCGCCCGTCTGCGACCGCGTGCGTCCGACTGCGCCTATGTGCGCCCGTCTGACCGCGTGCGTCTGACTGCGCCTGTGTGCGCCGTCTGACCGCGTGTGCGCCGCGTGGGTGCTGCGTGTGCGCCGATGCGCACCAGACTGCGCCTTTGTGCGCCCGTCTGCGCCCGCGTGTGTCTGACTGCGCCTGTGTGCGCCGTCTGACCGCGTGTGCGCCGCGTGGGTGCCGCGTGTGCGCCGATGCGCACCAGACTGCGCCTATGTGCGCCCGTCTGCGCCCGCGTGTGTCTGACTGCGCCTGTGTGCGCCGTCTGACCGCGTGTGCGCCGCGTGTACCCGACTCTCCGAAGGTCCCAACTTGGACCGGCGCTCGAACTCCACGACTGGAGCGAGCGTCCCGTCGACCGTAAATCACGAGTCGGACCGTAATTCCCGACTCGGACCGGCACTCAACTCCCCGAATAGGAGAGAGTGTCTCGTCGACCGTAGTGTCCGTCACTTAGACCGCGCTCAATACTGCACGATGCAGTAGAGCCGCTCGCGACTGGCTTCCAGACTGCAAGGGCAGCGGAGCGGTTCCAGGGCGCGGTCTTCGTAGTCGTTGGGGTTCCTTCCTTCCTTCCTTCCTAGTCGGTTGACTGTTAGCTGTGGAACTGAGAGAGCGAGTGATTTGGTATGGCCCAGGGGCCCATATTTGTACTCACTTCCGCGGTTCTCGCCGTGCACCTGCCGTGCACCTGCTTTCGTGTCCACCAATGGACACGCCGCGGACAGCTTTCCGTGAAAGGTGGGGATCTTCCCTTTTCTATTGACCTCTCGCACTCTCCTAGGAGAAAAGCTATCTCCTCTCCTCTAAAAGCCGTTACGGTACGCTCCGTGTTTGTCCAGACTTCAGGGCCGACCAACAGTTTCTGGTTGGCGGCTACTGGCTCGTTAGAGCGCATTCCTGATTGGTCGGCAACCAACCAATCAGAGAATGGCTCAAAACCCATCCTTTCCTTTGGAGTGGATTCTTCGGGTTCCAAACATCATCAGAGTCTGGCCCGGTACCTCACGTATGCGTTCCCGTTGTTTTCGTGTCTGCTAGTATCTTCGAAATCGGCTGAGGGCAATTTTCCGGCCACGTAAACTTGAATCGATGATTCCTGGGTTTCTGTTTACTTGCCGGTGGTCGGTGGTGATGGTGCCTTGTTTTCTACTCCCCTTTAACAGTTTTTCACTATTTTTGGGAGTAGAAAATACCACGTGTTTTCTCTCGTGTTTCACGGTTCCTTACTATAAACTCGTGAATTTTCACGGCAGGTCGTAAGAGGGGTGCTATATGCATGTACCTCGACTCTTATACAACTGTTTCGGGCAGTATTACCCGCTTTCATTTCCGGTTTGACGAGTTCAAAACTGTCCGTTTTCGGCACCAAAGTTCGTCTCCTAGCTATGTTAGAGCGGGCGGTCGTAGGGAGTCTCGCTCGCTCGATCTCAGTGTGGGAGCGGGCGGCCGTAGGCTTTCTCGCTCGCTCGATCCGCGCGAAGCTACGCCTGCGATGTCTATAAAGGTAACCCGAGGCGATTTTGCCATTTTTCTCGTAAAAAATGAGTTTTCTGCAAATTTCTTATGTTTCCTCGGGCACCCTCATAGCGGCCGTAAATCATCTATTTTACGGCCGGCGACGTCTCTACTGACGGCGTCGCAACAATTGTCTTTATATGGTTTACAATTCCGGATGCGTTTACTTATCGCATGAATAATAACTTCCATGATATATGTCAAAATAAAACGAGTCAAACTGGTGTATAACACAACGTATTTAATTTACATGATGAAATATAAATGCTTTGTTGACTTTTCCGACTTTTCCACTTTCGACTTTTTGGACTTTTTCGACTTTTCCCACTTTTTCGACTTTTTACACGGTATCGACTCTTTTTACTTTTTCGACTTTTTGAAATTTTACACAATCGCACGGAATGAATGGATTATGACGGAATGAATGAACGGAGTTATGGGTGGCGCAGCTGTCAAACAATAGGATCGCCGCGAACGCCATCTATTGAAAGTGGCCCATTTCCCAAAATGACCAATTTCGATTTTTTCGATTTTCGGTTGTTTCTTTTAATTTTTCCTAAATATTTTATTTTGTAAACCACCCCTGAATCAAGGCAAACAAAACAAAACAATAATAATTCAAATCGGTCGGGTCACTTTCGAGATCCTGCGAGACTAACGCACGGCGATTCATTTTTATATATAAGATATTTCGAGTGTGTCAATCCTAACAAACGTGATGCAAATGATGTTGACTACAGAAATGAAGATGACTACAAAATCCATCTGATCGTCAAATTGATCCAGTCATTTTGGCGTCGAAGGCCGACAACGATGAGCCATACTGTTTTAGTAGCTAATGAGCCATGAAGACCCACCTCGTTCTTTGGGGTCGGCTCAACTCGCGGTTCACCTATCCAGTAGCCTCCTCAAATGACGGTCGACCCTGGTGAGGACTCTGTTTCTCTCTGCATGCATGATCTATACTAATATTATAAAGAGGTAAAGTTTGTGACGTAGGAAGTAATCTCTGGATCTACTGAACCGATTTTGAAAATTCTTTTACCAATAGAAAGCCACGTTATATGCGAGTGTCATAGGCTATATATTATTCCGAAAAATGAAAGGACTTTTTCGTGGTAGTGGGATTTCCAAAGTAAGTCGAAAAAAACGGTTGAACGAAAACGTTTCTAAACGCTGCCTTAATGATGAGAGACATATGATTAAGTTCTAGAGAAGTGCTTGATAGAGCTTGATAATGCCTACAAAAAAGTCGGCGACAGCATATGTCTAAATTTTATATTTAACCCTTTCGAGACGGTATTCGTATATACAAAATATTAATATTCCGTTAACTGCATCTTGTTCTAGTGCGTTCACATGTTAATTTTGCATTTTAAAAATATGAAAATTTTTATTGCTTTAGGGGGGAGGGGGGTGGTACAACGTTGTACCATCAGTCCTGTAGTACGGTACCTTTATGTACCACTAGTCCCACGGAATGGTTATTATGTGTACCACCAGTACTAAGTGTTAGACTGGTGGTTCGTATGTGTACCACTTCAGAGACTACTGGTACACATGGGTACCAGCATATAAGACTACTGGTACACATGGGTACCGGTGCCGATATCCGTGCACATTTTTATGGAAACGATAATAATTTGGTGTGCACTTACCCAAATATTGATCTGCAATGTTTATCTTGTCGAATCTATTATTAGCTCGCCAAAGTAGCGCTGACTTTCAAAGCAACAGACAGAAATATAGCAGCTCCGTGCGAACAGTCGCACCTCCCATTCGAAACTAAATACAAAACACGTGCTTGCAGGTTATGTAGGGTGTCCATATGATTATTTCCGACGTAATAAACACTACCGAACGGACTGGTATACATTTAAACCACCAATAAGGCAAAACAGAAGAGTAAGTCTTTTTCAAAACAGTGATGGTACATATGAGTACCAATCGGCTCGAAAGGGTTAAGTCACAAAAAGTAGTTTTTTATATTTAAAAAAAATATTTAAATCGTTAGGTCATGTTAATTGGTCATATTATGAACAATTATGAATTCATATCAAAATAAGTAAATTTATATCTCAAGTATTTAAAACAAAAGACTTTTCCCTTTTACTGCATATAATTTCACTTTTACTGCATAAATGGTTAAAGAGATAAGACACTCACAAATAAGACACTCACAAGAAGACACTCACAAATAACGTTAATATAGTCAAATTGGCATGCAAATATATACATACATAAGCAGTAAAAATATAACCCTTCTTTGGGCAGTCAGGAAATAAATCATAGCACTCAGTACTAACCAAACCACACTCATAATTTCATCACAAGTAAAATGTTTTACCGCCCAACGAAGTGGGCACGGGTCAGCTAGTAAGATAAGATAAAGATAAAGAGTTATTTATTTCCAATACAACCTTTACAATTGTGTAGGAATGACATAAAATTAATCTTGGACTAGTTACTCAATTTAGCAAAGGAATCAAATGCAGTTATTATTATTATTATTATATTATATTTATTACTTATATTTATAGGTATTTATTATATGTATTACCTTAAATCTTCCAATTTACAAAAACAAAGACTATAACAACAATTTACAATAAAACAATTGACTATTAAAAAAATATATATATATATACTTGTATATATATGTATACAAGGCCGTGCCCAGGGGGGGGGGGGGTCCGAGGGGTCCGGACCCCCCCCCCCCCCCCCGAAATGAAATGGATTTACACTAGATAGAATCGACTTTCCAAAATGAAATAGATTTACACTAGATAAAATTGACGTTTAGGTGCAAAAAATACATTAGGGGTATTCCGCTAAGCTATATTATCGGGTTATCGGGTTAAAATCGGGGAATAAATAACAGCAGTACGATATGACCACAAGAAACGTTTACTGACCACAAGAAAGTGTTGGCTGCTATGTACACTCTTATACCTACAGTCTGTTCCGAGAAGGAAACGCCATTTCCAAGAGAGGACCTGGTGATGTACAAGGCTATGGTTGAAATAGACGAAGCACAAGGCGAATTTCTGGTATGGAAGTTGTTTTGGCAGGGCAAAAACCTTTCGGATCGGCCTTCTTGCGCCATCGAGGCTTTCGGAGAGTGCAACAGGCAATTGTATCCCAACATTTATATGTTGTTGAACATCTTGTTGACTGCCAGTAACCACTTGCACTCCGGAAAGGTCATTTTCCACACTTAGACGCCTAAAAACCTACCTACGGAATTCTTGTGGGCAAGAGAGGCTAAACGGATTAGCCCACAGACTTATTAGGGACTGATTAGCCTTAAATGGCAATTCACAGAGACGCCATCATCCCAACTGATGATGTTATAACCGAATTTGCCCACAAAAAGTCTAGAAGGCTTGATTTTGTGTTGTGAATTCACCCTATTGGAAATATGCGGTTTTTAGGTTTAAAACCGAAAATGTTAGTAGTTAGTACCTACCTACAGTATTTTCAGTGGCGGGCTTTTTCCCGTCTTAATGTAAGGGTAATAAAATTGAATTTGAATTAGCCAGTCTTTTTTTTTTTTTTTTGGACCCCCCGAAAAAAAATTCTGGGCACGGCCTTGTATATATAGGTATATAAAAATGAATCGCCGTGCGTTAGTCTCGCTAGATCTCGGAAATGACTTAACCGATCTCAATTATTTTTTTTTTGTTTTGTTCGCCATGATTCAGGGGTGGTTTACAAAAAAAAATATTTAGGAAAAACTCAAAAAACAACTGAAAATCGAAAAAATCGAAATTGGTCATTTTGGTAATAGGGCACTTTCAATAGATGGCGTTCGCGGCGATCCTATTGTTTGACAGCTACGCCGTCCATAAAGGGGCGAACACACTATCGAACGCGTCCGCTGCCGCGGCTTATGGACAATATGCACAGTCGTTTGGGACGCGGCTTGCCAAATCTCCATCGGACGTCCGAAGCCTCGAGGTCGCGTCCGCGACTGACGTCCGATAATGTGCACGGCTCAATAGAAATTCATTACACAGATCGCGCCCATAAGCCGCGGCTAACGGACGTGTCTGATAGTGTGTTCGCCCCTTAACTGTGATTCATTACGTGCGATTGTGGTAAATTTCGAGTCAAAAATTCAAAAAAGTCGAAAAAGTCAAAGAAGTCGAAAAAGTATAAAAAAATCGATAAGGTCTAAAAAGTCGAAAAGGCCAAAAAAAGTCGGCCAAGTCGAAAAAAGTCAAACAAGGCGAAAAAGGCGAAAAAGTCGAAAGAGTCAAAAATGTCGGAAAAGTAAAAAAAGTCGGCAAAGTCGGGAATTTTCGTATTTCGCGCATGGAAAACTGTATGTCCCATGTTCGCCAAGCAATCGGTCGAAAAAGCCATATTTTTTGTATATTTACGCGCCGGAAAACAAAACGAAAAACATAGCTTACCAGAATGTTTTGTGTTGCATGTGAAGTGCATTTATATTTCATCGTGTAAATTAAATACACTGAATTTATTTGAATTACAAACGACTTTAATTTAATCACCAAACGAAACTCAAATCGTACATGATTTGGCCATATTATAGATTTCAATGAATTGGATTTGGAAGGTTGATTAGGATTAATAAACGCGTATGAAGAGTTACAGTCAAATCAATTTTAGGTGGTACGAAGTTCACCGGGTCATCTAGTGTAGGTACAATAAATTAAACTATGTAAGATGTTATAAGGTAAGATGCTATGTATTTTCACAATATGTATTTCGAAAAGTCGCTATGCGCTAAATTAAATGTTAATTGTAAGTAGATACGGTCGAATGGATCTCTTGAAAATATCCATGTTGTTTTTAGTCGCCTTCAATTGATCAGGCAATTTATTAACCTTTCGGCGGGCGCTTGTGGTATAAATTTTATACAATGCAACATGATGAATTAAGCAACAGATAATTCTTTTTTACATAGTTACAATTAATAAATGGGTAAACAAATATGTTTTTATAAAAAAAATATATATTTTATAAAACGTATGTTTATTCTATATATCTGGTCGATTCGGTCTCTAAGCAGTATAAATTCCATGAAAGTCTCGGATGCACAGCCCTCCGCCCTCTTTACTCTCTATCTCGGAAGATGGCCCTTCTTGTAAAATTAACTGTTCCATGGGAATCAAATATCCCAAAAGACCACGAGTACAAATTAAATAAATACCATGACCTCGCAAATGCCGTCACCCGGAACGGCTTCACTGTTCACCTTGACGCGGTGGAAGTTGGCGCTCGTGGCCTGCCAGCCAAATCTTTGTTTCGCCTCTTAGATCTTGGTCTTTCCAGAAAAATAATCAACTCTTTCCCAGAAAAAATATCTATAACCGCGATTTGCGCATCTCAAATTCTATGGCTTCGAAGGGGGAGTGATAGGTGAACGCTCACATGTGGCAAGACAGCTGTCCTAAACCTACCACCGCCGGTCGTAAGTCCGGAATCCACCCTTCACCTCCCAGAAGTGTAATAATTATATTGGAGACCGATCTGGAAATAAGATCCTAGGAGGAGGGGATGTGAATTTTGCTGTCCTTCAGAATGTTGCAGATGAAGAGACTCATTTTATCCGGGACTCCTAAGTTAAGGAGTCTATGCCTTAGTAGGGGGATTAGAACATTATCATAGGCCGCCTGGACATCCAAAAAACGGCAACAAGAAACTCACTGCGCAGGACAGCCGAATGTCAGTGGTAAGAACAGAGATGTTGTCAAGGGTGCCCATGCCCCGTCGGAGCCGATTCCTGGACAGCTGGACTCTTGATTCAAAAAACCATTCGAGTCTATTTTTATCAAGTGTTCTGCAATTTTGCAAAGGGATGAGGATAGGGCAATGGGGCGGAAATTTTTGGGGTTATCAGGGTCTCGGCCAGATTTTGGAATCGGGATGACAATTTGAGATCTCCAAGCGGCGGGGGGAGTTCCTGACTCAAAGAACCTGTTTAGTAGATTGAAGGGGCAAATACATAATCGGACGCGTCCGTAAGCTGCGGCTTACGAACGTATGCACAGGCGTCCGCGACTGACGTCCGATAATGTGCACGGCTCAATAGAAATTCATTACACAGATAGGTACCTATTCAGTCGCGTATATAAGCCGCGGCTGACGGACGCGTCCGATAATGTGTTTGCCCCTTCACGTCCGATCATGTGCACGGCTCAATAGAAATTCAATACACAGATAACCTTTCAGTCGCGTCTAAAAGCCGCGGCTAACGGACGCGTCCGATAATATGTTTGCCCCTTTAGAAAGTATATCTTTTCAAACACTCCCGAACAAGACTTGGATGCAGACGCGGAAGGATGTCTCGTTCTATTTATCGAATAACGTCCATTAACCGCCTAAACGCAGTGAGGATAATATACAGTCTGTCAACATACGATAAAAGTTTTTTCGCACCCATTTCGAGTGGCGACAACGTGTATCGTATCGCTTCCGATCCCGGGGCTGTACCAAGGCTGTACATTGAGAAAACAGTTAATTAATCGTACGAAAATGGTCGACTCTGCTATAAGCACAAGTCGCCCGACGCTACTTTCGACAAATGTCAAACTATAACATTTATTTATCCTGGCAACATCGCCGCTTTGTGACAACATCGACCGCATCCGCTCCGACATTTTGGGTAAAATTGTCGAAAAGAAGCTCGTGTATTTTTCTTGTCTGTTTTCAAAACTTTGGTTTCGAAGCGTCCGTTTGTTTTGAATTGTATTTTCGTGAAATCGCGATGTCCGATGTCATGGAGGGATTCTATTAGGAATTGCTGCCGGTGATGAACGCGTTTTGCGTGCGGTCGGGCATTAGTGTACATCTCTGATTGTGTTCCTTGTTTTGTCTAGTGTTTGTTCTGGTGGGTGTCGCATTCCGTATTTCGGTGAGTAACTGTAAAATTATTGCACAAATCAACACTTCTGAACGGTATGATGCTCCTAAACGGGCTATACGTGTACGGCAATATGTGGCCGCAATATTGTCAACTATAGCCCGGCTATCACTGCTGTTTTTTTAACCGCCCTGCCTATTTGAACGTACGTTATACGTCCGCTATATATCATAGAAAAATGTATAAAAAAATATACAGTAGAACTCCAATAATCCGAGCTCTGACTATCAGAATCGCTGGTTATCCAAATTTAGAACGGACAAAAAATTAGGACGGGAACGAGCAAATCTACACTTTTAAACTTCGTGTCAGTGCTTGAAAACGAAGATGGAAGTTCTTCAAGAAAATCAATGAAGGCAGCAACAAACAAAGATTTAAAAGATGCCGTTTTCAAGTGGTTTTGGCAGCATATGGGAAATCCGATTTCGGGTCCGATTCTTTGTGAAAAAGCTAGGATTTTAGCCGAGAGGCTAGGTTTTTCATCCTTGAAATCAAATAACAAATCGACCAGCTGAGAGTCGAGGTCAGCTGGTTTAGCTAAGGATTTAAATAAATTTTCCGTTGTCTTTGTTTCTAGGTTAGACATACTAACAGAAGTCATCCTCCCGTCAGCAACATATTTACAAACTGGCACAAAATCACCAGCTGCCACGAGGAATAGAAGAAGAACATGTCATGGAGGGATGTAAGCGTGGAACGGAACCGTCGATAAAGTATAGCGAGTTCAGCGACGAGGAAGTTTGCAGCTGCTGTTTAACCGGCGGAAAATTGCTGAATATGCACAAAACTTTCGATAACAATGGAGATATCGAGAGCTACATTGAGGCCATCAACCGCTGCTACAACTCCCAAGTGCGTAACAATGTAGTTTTAGATATTCATAATTATTACAGATATTATGTGATATTTCAGCTATGCAATTCTGGTATCTATATAATACTATTATACCGTCAAGCTTGTATAGTCATGAAGGTGGGAGGTGATCATAGGGACTCCTCAAGGGTTAACAATAAGGCCATCAAGTTTAGGCTATTCAGTGTTGGCTTGATTTTCCCCGACCCGAAAAAACCCACTGGGTTAAATTGGGTAAAACCCACCTGAAAAAACCCGAGGGTTTTTGACGAATGTGGGTTTTTGAAAAAATACTTGTTTATAATAATTAATTCAATGAACGGATATAGCATTTATATTATATTTTATCAAAAAGAAAAAAAAGGATGTATTTGTGACAGGGTTGGCAAAAACCCGGGTTTTATCAAAAAATATCTGCCCACTGGGTTATTTCGGGGATTTTCGGGCTTTTTTGGGGAATTTCGGGTTTTTTCGGAGTTAATGAGAAATTTTAATTAAAATATTGTAATTTTACATTTTATTTTATTTTATTACCATTTTATTGCATTTTTTTCTCCCAATCCAAATCTATTTACTACTGAATAAAGGGAATTCCTCCGAAAATCGTTATTGTCAGTTGTCGGGGAGATCCCCTTTATTTTCACAACAGGATCAGTGTTGCCAACTTAGGCGATATGTCGCCATTTAGGCTACCTCCAATGGGTCACCGGCGACCAAAATATACCAAAAATCGCCTGTCGCCGATTTAGGCTACACCAGTTTTTCGATTTCAATTTGTACGGCGACAACGATTTTGTTTATTAATGGTGCCGAACTTGTTTATTAATGGGTAACTTGTAATGTTTTTAAGATAAATAATTTCCCCTTGTTAACCTTAACTTGGTATGGCTTGGTTTAATATTACGTAATTGTTTTTTGTAAGCATGTAATTGATTTTTGCAAACTTTCTGTGTTAAAGTACCTAGTTATGAAAATTAGTTTTTTTCCAATAATGTAATTATTATAGGTAATTGGTAATAGTACATTGTACATTTATGTATGGTTCATGGTATCGTGTTCATAAATATAGTAGCTTTATAAAAAATGGTAATCTTAGTAGTATCTAGGTAATTTTGTCCTATTTTATCATACAATCTTGTTTTATCCAATGTTTGTTTTTTTTTTGTACTAATCTCGATCATTTTTAAAAAATATCTGTAACGGCCTAGAATGATTTCAATTCTTCTATTTATAGCTATGGCCTGCAATCCTTTTTATTAGCAAAAAAAATTTTTTTTTTCAAAACGGCTACTTTAGGCTATCTTTTCTGCTGAATCGGCGACTAATCAAGCCCAGCACTTGGCAACACTGAACAGGATAAGAGTTAACACTAACAATCGCTAGTGGCGCTGTTTCGGCGCGAAAGTATTGAGTAGTAGTGCAAACGATTTTAGAACTAAATAGTGTATATTGAAGTGTGTATAAGGGTCTTTGTCGCTTGAAGAGTATTGTAATAGTTTTGTAATAAATCAAGTGAAGTGTTCTACCGTGTTTTTGCATCTTCTGCTGCTAATCCACGTAAGAATATTATCCATAAGTCATCTTATAAATCATGCCAAAAGTAGTTGGCATTACACTTGTCCAGCCAGTTCTGCATCAATTAAAAGACTTCTCAACATTTGGAATGGTCTGGAGTAAATTACGGAACAGACTGGGTGTGTCACAAATACATCCTTTTTTTCCTTTTTGATAAAATATAATATAAATGCTATATCCGTTCTTTGATTTAATTATTATAAACAAGTATTTTTTTCAAAAACCCACATTCGTCAAAAACCCTCGGGTTTTTTCAGGTGGGTTTTACCCAATTTAACCCAGTGGTTTTTTTCGGGTTGGGGAAAATTAAGCCAACCCTGATTTGTGACATATATATATATATATATATATATAGTACAAGCAAAGTTAAACCGTTTAATACACTTTAATTAATAGTGTTTTTTCAATTCACCAATCCCACACACATATTCTTGTCACGGAGATATCGGTATACTGAGACTAGTTTCTGGGATTTTTTCACACCCAGTCTGTTCCGTAATTTACTCCAGATCATTCCAAATGTTGAGAAAAGTCTTTAAATTGATGCAGAACTGGCCGGACAAGTGTGTAATGCAGAGAAAAATGAGCAATATCCATTGGGCAATTTGCTTTGGTCAATCACCACCTCCATCTTTTCCATTTTTTGGACCACGATTTTCCACAATTTATTGGGTAAAATTTTCGAGACTACATTTTCATGGAATAAAGTAGACGGGTATACATCAGTGTCCTTGATTGAGAATGCCAAAACACTAGACATGAACTCAGGGTAATGCTTCGTAACCCATTCTTCCGCCATTGTATCTTGATCTGGTTTCAGGCGCCGACCGTAGTATCGCGGATCCATCATATTCGCCAAAAAGTGAAAAGGTTGCATCTTATCATTGAACCTCGCACTTATGGCTGTCCTGTAGGGCTGAAATTCATGATTTTCCATCAGATCAAGCCATACTTCAACTGCATCAGATATAGTCGTATTGTCAGCCTGTAGTTTGTCCAGCGCCACGGAAACTTCCTTCAATTGCTTCTGAAGATGGATGGCTTGCGTATGAAGCCCAACATGGTCATCACAAGAGCTGCCCCTATATCGAACTGTATTTGCGGGTCAGGATTAGCTTCGATATCCATGCGAATTACAACATATTTGTGATAATTCGAGATAAACAACTATTTAAAGGGGATCTCCCTGACAACTGACAATAACGATTTTCGGGAGAATTCCCTTCATGTCACAACTTTATTTGGTAGTAAATAGATCTGAATTTTGAGAAAAAATGCAATAAAATGGTAATAAAATAAAATAAAATGTTAAATTAAAATATATTAATTTCAAAATCTCATTAATACCTCGAGCGCTGACGTTTGAATTGTAGTGTCTCTTAGAGAACGCGAAGAAGAAGATTACATCACAACAAAAATATAGCGTTTCAGGAAAACGACGATTACTCCGAAACTACTATACGGATCGTATAAAGAAAACCTGTTTTATGTTCCTGTTGAAATTTGCTATTAGATACGTGTAACGTCGTTTTGTAAAGCAATAAGCATTATTCAGAATTATCTGTCAAAGTTGTGGTACAGAAAAAAACTGCCTTGTCCAACATTTCTATGTTTTTTCTGGAAATAAATCACCCTATACAAGAAATTGTGAATACTTTTATAATAATTATAATATGCTTCATTCAACCTATGACTTCGTTTTACTTATACCCATACAAAAATAAAAAAATATTCGGTGTTGAAAATCAACATGAATATTGAAGTTTTTGGTTTGGTTTGGTTCAATCATAGACTAAAAAATGGCGACTGTATGAAAAATAATGAACCAACGAGTTAACGACAGAGAATCTTCTCCTCTTTTCGCACATACAGCAGGCCGTATGATTTATGTGAGGTATCAAGGGTAAATAATTGGAAAACATCGGCGCCGATCTCGGCTGGGACAGATGTCCCCTTTGCCGCTCTACGGTAATTTCAATTGTGGGACAATTGTCCCGTTTGCCGCTCAAGGGGTTAACTCCAAAAAAGCCCGAAAATCCCCGAAAAAAACCGAAATAACCCAGTGGGCAGATATTTTTTGATAAAACCCGGGTTTTTGCCAACCCTGATTCTCGATGAGTCCTTTGGATGTATATTGTGATCAGGAGGTGAAAAGCATGATTTTTAGTTTGGGAATTTATTGGATCACTTAATATTCATTCTGTTTGTGCAAAATATCATGCTTATGGTAACCGTGTCCTGAGCATGAAGAAGAGGGGATTTTGAATCAATTGAGAAAATGTCCTTTAGATTTAATTCTGATATCATTATATATATAAATACAAACGGAGCTGCCATGGAATTCACCGACCGGAGTCGGGCCCATCATAATACAATTTTTTACACTTCTGGGGGGTGAGCAGTGGATTCCGGACTTACGAACCGGCTGTGGTAGGTTTAGGACAGCTGTCTTGCCACATGTGAGCGTTCACCTTGCCACCCATTCACTCCCCCTTCGAAGCCATAGAATTTGAGATGCGCAAATCGCAGTTTTAGATAATTTTTCTAAGAAAGAGTTGATTATTTTTCTGGAAAGGCCAAGATCTTTAAAGAGGTGAAATAGAGATTTAGCTGGCAGGCCACGAGCGCCAACTTCCACCGCGTGAAGGTGAACAGTGAAGCCGTTCCGAGTTACGGCATTTGCAAGATCATGGTATTTATTTAATTTGTACTCGTGGTCTTTTGGGATATTTGATTCCCATGGAACAGTTAATTCTACAATAAGAGCCACCTTCCGAGATAGAGAGTAAAGAGTTATATCTGGACGGAGGGCTGTGCATCCGAGACTTTCAGGACATGTCAGTAATTCTCTATTGACGTTTATTTGAAATTCTAACATTGACAATATATCGTGTATGCATTTTCTTTTTCGATTCGAAACTCAAGCCCTAGATCTATCGCACTTCCAATCATCTATATCTATCACTCTATCAGTCAACTGTCATTGATATTAATCTATCCACTATTAGAATTCGATTCATTTATCTGGAATCTGCAATACAGCATCTATAAAATGAGATTCGACTCCATAATATATTCTTGAGGGATCTCAACTTTCCAAAATATCTAGGAATTCCATCTTCACTCGCTCGAGGACAGGCGCAGGGTTGCGGATTTGGTCTTTATTTATAAAATACTAGCATCGACAGCCCAAACACATGTGTGTTTGGTCACATTATTTGGATTTGCTAAACATTTGCGCCTGATCACTAATTCCAGTATTTATGAAATCGGAGACTGTCGTGGTTATTTGACATTTTAAATAAGATAAAAGACCCAATGTTGTTTTATTCAAGAATTAATTTCCATGAAACATTGATTTCGCTTACAAAAATAATTGGAATCAAATGGCAAAACCTTAAGAGCCCGTTCACATATTTTTTCCAGAAAGGCAAGAAAAGTGGATTTTTGGCGTTCTAATTCCAAGAAATGAAGAGATTTCTACAAACTTTAATTACTGAATTACCTGGACCATTTCTTGATGTTGACCATAGCGGCCTTTAATTTTAGATGTAACGAATATTATTTACTTATTCAGCCCATTTTCCGAAAGTCGTTATTCGTAAAACGCTCGGAAGGCAAACTTTGAGCTCCTTAATACAGTAATATCACTACAACGAAAACCGTATACTATTTTTTTTTATGTCCGTCATGTATTCTTGATGTACACTACGGCTTTATTTTTTCGTTTTTTGACCACATATCCAAGGTATACATTACTTACAATTACACAAAATTTTAAAAAAATCTTCCTGTATCATTCTAATTTTCTCAGAAATAAAATAAGATTCTTATATAATACTTATACTATATTAAAGTTCACTCTTTTAGCAATACGACATAATATAAATTATTGTCATTAGAAAGGAGAAAACACTGCAAAAAACAATTAGAAATTGTGTATATATTTGCTTGCGCAAGAGAAGAGCGCTCAGTGCCGCGGTTTTTCTCCCAGGGTTGAATAGTTATTTATTTATTTATTTATTTATTTATCCTATCTTTTATAGTTACATCCAAAAAAAAATGCGTTCATTTTTTCAACTCATTTTAAAAGAATACCTACGCTATTTTGTAATACGGCTCTTAATAAACGTCATGCTTATTCGATTCTGTCACCCAACTGGGACTAACCCAAGCAGTCTACCCTGGACAGCTATGAATCAGCACGATAAAACAATACTTTTACTCAGAATATTTCAAATTGCATCATTGCACGGCATATGCCGGTTTATATAGTTAAACCGGCCAAAAAGCAACCAAATTATCAGTCCCCGATTGATCACCTTCCCCCAAGGTTGCGACGGCATATCCGGTACCCCTCTACGAGGTCGCTCAACGGATCCGGCTCCTTGGTTTCCTTTCCTCATTTTCCCTGAGTCTCGAAGCATCAGTCTGTAATCCCACAGACTCGAGCCGTGCCCAGTACAAGATACTAGGAGCACACATACAATCCTCATCCACTTTCCTGCATAACCTCCGTCGCGCAACCCTCGCGTCTCGATAAAGTAATCCGGGCACTCGTTAATTCGGCAAGCGTTATAACTGGCAATATTCAATCGATTCAATCAATAAATATCTTCTGCTTCATCAAAACCGCCTTTAAATACGGAGATAACTCGTAAGTTGACACCACCACCTCACATCGAATAATTTGGAGTCTTGTGAGGGGTGGTCCCTCACAGAACTAACCTGTTCTAGGGTGGACAGGGCTCTAAGTATACCGATGGATTATTTTGCTTTTAGATCCTGGATCCTCTGGAGCCGGCGGAACGGCACCACATTTGCGAGGAGTGCATCACCCGGCTTACGGAGTCCTTTAATTTTAAGCGCCAGATCACCGAAGCACAGAAGTCGCTGCATGACTATTTTGATGATCAAGGTATTGATATTTTAAGGAATCACCATTTGCAGAAAGGGAATGATTTCCCGGCAAGTATTGTGAATGTGCTAAAAAATAATGGATATATACATTTGACCCGTCCCCTTTCCCCGAGACTATTAAGACCATTTCCGGACTGAATTCTGTCTGCGAGCCTATGTGTGTTCTTGTGCTGCTGTGTGTGTGTGTGTATATTCAGTATTTCAATTTATCCATTCAGAATATACAATAAAAGCATAAATAATACATTAAAGCTAGTTATCACATATTAGAATTCGTCAGTTGCTAGTAATATATTGATAGATATATAAAACTTCTTCTTCTTCATCAGCGCGCATTCGCCCACCGTTGGGCCTCTCCAATCACTCTCCATCCGGATCGGTTGTCCGTTTCCCTCATCCAGACAGGTCCAGCTGTCTCCTTGATGTCATAAGGTTGTACTGTTCATTGGAGGTATTTAGCCCGATACCCGCCACGTCGGCCACACATCTTGGCGAGCTCCACACTTTCAGGAAAATATTTCCATTTCCAAGACTTCTGGCAACCTGGTTGGGTTACTTAACTGCCGAATTACACTATATTCACTAAATTTATTATTTAATTATTATTTATTGTTGAGAAAATTTTAAAATATATGTGGACACTTAGAATTTAAATTTCGAATCTTGTATAATCAAAGAATATAAAACTAATCAAGCAGAAATATTGATTTGGCAGTAGCGTTGGCTAAAGTCGAGTTTACACGACAGACAAAAAAGAATTTAAAAAAAAAACAGAACTGATGCCAGTCAGATGGTAGTCATATAAAATAAATAATTATTATGAAAATATTAACTCCTAAAGACAGTAACGTCCCGAATCGGGTACGATGTATTGTAATCAATGCTCAGTAACGTACCAAAACGGGTATGAGCGCGGCGCGACAAACCGCGCTCTCAACGAACTGAATTTACACTAAAATCACAGTGCAACCACCCCCTGTTAGATAAATGTGAGAAAGATGGATAAATTCTGTATTGTATGATTATTCAGTCATGCTTCTCGCAGTCTAGAATCCCTAACATAATTGTTTGTATTCTGAGGGCACTTAGTCGAGTGCTGCCATTGCTCGGATCTGTGCTTCTTTCCGGATATTATGTAGCTTCCCTTCGGATATATGTATGAAAATAAATAAAACGAACTAATAGATTTGGTAAAGCATGTAATAACGTACACAAATGTTTTTACAGTTTATAGATAGGGTTTCGTATTTTAAGTGTTTTTTTTTCAGTTCTCCCACTTTCTAATAATTATTCATAATTATCTAATGGTTTTTCAAAATGTGGTTTTAATGTTTTATATTTCAAATTTCAACGCGATCATTCTACAATTCTTCTTTTCATGATCCATCGAGTAGTTTCTTTCTTATGATCGTTTTTCTAAAGTGCTATATTTTTGACCTTTAACTTTCAGAAATGACAGGTGACTGCCAAGATTTACACCCGCCGCTTGAGGGGTTAATAGTCATCTTAGGCACTCTATACAAAAATAATCACACGATAGAAAGTATCAAAACAAAATTGAAAAAAAAAAAACAATGAATGTAGATGGTCAGGTATGTTATGTTTAACATTAACATTGTTGTTGTTGTTGACAAATATAGTTTTTTGTTTTTTTATAGAATTAAAATTACTCAAATGTGTGTCTGTATATATACCTCCATGATAGTGCCCACACGCTTCATCCGACTGAGCAATTCATCAAGGTTCATCCATTGAGCTAAATTTGGCATGCAGGCATCATTTGGTCATGGCAAGAGTTGAAAAGTTTGTGGTTGAAATCGGCCCACCTCATATACAAGCGACGCAAAAAATATTTAAATTCTGACATATTTAAGAAAATACTCATTTTGTGGAAAAATACCATTTTAATACCATGGAAAAAACTACAAATATACAACGAATTGGCGCACGGGGGGAGGCTGGATTGGCGCTCGCAAGGGGGTCGTGTCTACTTGCCGGAAAAGTGTTGGGGTGACAACCGATTTTTTTTATTTTCCAAAAAGTAGGTTCTAGTGTTGTCTTCGAGTAAAGTTTAGAATTTGAGTTTATTTGGTTCTCCCCATTTTCAGTTCCTAAGAATCCAAAAAAAATATTTTTGTAAAATGTCTTTCTGCGTATGTGTGTGTTTGTAACTATTGTATCTCAGAAACTACGCTACCACTTAAAACAAGAAATTCTTCTTCTCCGCCGTTCCCTCATTACTGAGGATCGTGGCCACTAGACAACACTTTACCATACAATCTGCGACCCGCCATGCAGAAGACAGGTGGAAGTGGAGGAGCCTCGTAGGCAAAGTGTTGTCTCAGTGGCCACGATCCTCAGTAATGAGGGAACGACGGAGAAGAAGAAATTCTTCTTCTTCTCCACTTCAACCTGTCTTCTGCATGGCGGGTCGCAGATTGTATTGACCCTTTTGTAACTTCTTTGATGAGGTCGTTCCATCTGGCCGTTGATCTGCTTCTGCTTCTTCTTCCCTCCACTTGACCCCCAGAAAGCATTTTCTCCAGATTCTCTGGGTTTCTCCTGGCAACATGACGAAGAACTGCAGGACCCTTCTCATGCATACGGTGGAGAGCCTCACTTGGATGCCGAGTTCTTCCAGGACAGATTTGTTGGTGCGGCATGCTGTCCATGGGATTCCTAGCATTTTAGAAGTGGAAAAACAAGAAATACCATGACTGAAAAACCTGGATATTGCTGATAAAACGACATTATATTGCAGTAATCTTGTGTAATATGAAAAGAAGAGAATTCAAGAAAAACTGTTGTATCAACCTAAGACTTTCCCGGCAAGTAGCCAAAGGACAGCCACGGGATTCTAAAGTGGCGATACGATACGTCAACGCGATGCGACATTGAATTTGATATCGTCCTTAATCCGACGACTTGACTGATTCTGTTTCAGAATCAGCTAATCTCGGAACTTGATACTTCCCCGCTGATTCTCGCCCGGCTGTTCACCCGGGATCGAGTGGCCAAATGGTCGTTTCAAGAGCAGATGCCGTAAGGCTAACAACTACCCTGGCTCTATAGGAAACATTATTGTTTCCAGACTCCCCCGGCTGTTAGTCGGAATGCACGATCGATTGACGCCGCACGGCGCGCAAACCATCCAGGACTGCCACGAAGCCTGACTCCTAGGGGAGACTGGCCCGCAGGCCAGTGTCCTACTCTGGCTCGCACTTCTGCGTGGAGGCCGCCAGATGGGTGTTGACCCGTGCATTTGACCGACCCTATACAACTAGGTCTTAGTGGCCAAACTGCAACAGGTTTGCTCCCATCAGCTCCCAGATACACAGACATACTTCAATTTGGAAATGGTCTTAATGGTCTCAGGGGGGCTCAAAATGGATATTTCTATCTTCATTTCAGTTTTTTTAGCGTCTTCACAATACTTGTTTGTTGGAGGGCCAGGAATTTGACAAAATTTACAAATGTCTCCATTTTGTGGTGCATTTTAAAAAATCACATACTGATCAATATTTCTCTTTTTGTGATACGCAGTTAGTCCCTGGGAAGATGAAAAAGACGATCCTTCAAAATTCGACGCTTACCTCCTTTTGAACTGCGATGACATCAAACCGGATGATGAAGACGCTGAAATTGAACATAACTACGATGATGATATAGGTAAATATTTTCCATCTTTTTATCAACCTAAACATTGCGTAATCAAAATAAAAGGTATAGTTAATTACAAATGTTTAAACTAGCGTCAGAGCTGAAACTTATTTTTTTTTCTAGGATCAGTTTTAACAAGTTTTGAGCATACGATTTTTTTAATTTTTTTTTTTTATTCATTTGAATCTAAAACAAAAATTTACAATGTTGACATAAATAATACAGTGTAGAAAAGAGCAAATACTTAATCATTGCTTGCGAAACAAAGAAAGTACAGATTTGATGGATTTTATCAGCTCCAAGGGGTGAACAATGGATTCCGGACTAACGACCGGCTGTGGTAGGTTTAGGACAGCTGTCTTGCCACATGTGAGCGTTCACCTTACCACCCATTCACTCCCCCTTCGAAGCCATAGAATTTGAGATGCAGAAATCTCGGTTTTAGGTAATTTTTCTAAGAAGGAGTTGATTATTTTCCTGGAGAGACCAAGATCTTTAAAAGGGTGAAACAGAGATTTAGCTGGCAGGCCACGAGCGCCAACGTCCACCGCGTAAAGGTGAACATTGAAGCCGTTCCGGGTGACGGCATTTGCGGGATCATGGTATTTATTTAATTTGTACCCGTGGTCTTTGCGATATTTGCCTTTAGAGCCATCCCGCACAAACTGTATTGGCACGAGACACTGAGAGGCTAATTACTTCACGAATAACAGCAAGGACATTGTAAAGGCTGTAAGTGTAGTCCTTGATCTGAGACCACCTTGCAGCCAGCTAGAATACGTCTGGCTGTGCAAGGACTATTGCTACAAAGGGGACATGAACTATCCTCAGCATCGCTCCAACGAGCGAGGTTACTGGGGTCTGAAAGCGTATGCTGAAAGGCATTTAAATAAAATTTCAGTATCTTTGGCGTCCAGTCATACAACATTACTTTCCAGTGAATTGGAGGAGGAATGCAAAAGTCTCTAATTGTTGTCCAAGCATTCTGGCATTGAAGGCCAATAGCATGAGCCATCCTATTGCTGTCGTAATCTCGAGGTACTGCACACCTGCGAGACGTATGTTTAGGCCTTGTGTAACTTTTAACCATGATTGTCTGATTTTTATTTTGTAAGTTTTTGTACATCTTATATTTATATCGTTAGTTTTTTGTATATTTCATGTATATTTTGGCATCGGTTCAGTTATCAATTTGTCACGGTCTTGGCCTAGGATGGAGACGAGACATGGAGCCTAAACTTTGAAGAGATCTTCACGAAAAAACATAAGCCAAATTGTCTAAAAAACATACTTTTTGTTTTCAAAATGACTGGTTCAATTCCAAACTTTATTTTTTATTTATTTATTTGTTACAACTTGGTAGAGAGTTAACAACTTGAGTTGTCGACTACAACAGGCGAGCCCGTCACCACAGGAAGTTTTAACGATTAGTCGTTCTCTCCCTGGAGTGAGCGTAGAAGACTTTGGACAAAACAATCCAGCGTCTAGATACGCCACAACCCGCAAGAGACCAACGCCTTACCGCGAGATAGCCAGGAATGCTACCTGGCCGGCGACACTCGCGCCCTTGCTACCAATTGTGACCAGATTTCTCCGGTCTCTCGATTGGTTCCGAGTTCGAGGTCGCTTGCGCGGTCCTCTCCCTTACGAAGCGGTGAAACGGTGAATACCGAATCTATCGCGGACCATGGCGTCCTTTGCCCGTCTCTGAACCGGGATCGGATGGCCAATGGTCATTTCAAGAGCAGTCGCCGTAAGGTACGCAACCACCCCCACTCTATAGGAAACAATACAGCTTCCAGACTCCCCCCGACTGTTAGTCGGAGGGAGTCTGGAAGCTGTATTGTTTCCTATAGAGTGGGGGTGGTTGCGTACCTATCGGGGAGCTAACGGGCCCATGATGAGGTGGCCACGATGACCCATGTGTTCAGGGTCGGTCACACTCACGGGTCAACACCCATCCGATTGCCTCCACGCATGGGGTGCGAATCCTGGGTAGGACACTGGGTCAACCAGTCTCCCCTGGGATTCAAACCTCTGGCGCTCCTGGACGGTCTGCGCACCGAGCGGCGCAAGCCAATCGGTTGTGCTCTCCGAGTAACAGTCGGGGGAGTCTGGGAACTGTATTGTTTCCTATAGAGCGGGGGTGGTTGCCTACCTTACGGCGACTGCTCTTGAAATGACCATTGGCCATCCGATCCCGGTTCAGAGTCGGGCAAAGGACGCCTTGGTCCGCGATAGATTTGGTGCACACCGTTTCACCGCTTCGTAAGGGAGAGGACCGCGCAAGCGACCTCGAACTCGGAACCAATCGAGAGACCGGAGAAATCTGGTCACAATTGGAAGCAAGGGCGCGAGGGTCGGCCCGCCGGGTAACATACGGCTATCTCGCGGTAAGGCGTTGGCTTCTTGCGGGTTGTGACGTAGCTGGACGTTGGATTGTTCTGTCCAAGTCTTCTACGTTCACTGCAGGGCGACAGAACGAAAAATCGTTAAAACGTCCTGTGGTGACAGGCTCGCCCGTTGTAGTTGACACCGCAGGTTGTTAGTCGGAGTGCACAATCGATTGGCTTGCGCCGCACGGTGCGCAGACCGTCCAGGACCGCCAGAGGTTTGATTCCCAGGGGAGACTGGTTGACCCAGTGTCCTACCCAGGTTCGCACCCCGTACAGGGAGGCCGTTGAATGGGTGTTGACCCGTGAGTGTGACCGACCCTGAACACATGGGTCATCGTGGCCACCTCATCATAGGCCGGTTAGCTCCCATGATGTTAACAGTGAGATCGTACAGATCTAATTTGTAACTATTTATATAAGCAATAAGAAAATGAACACAACCCATACGATCATTCTAGACGAATGCCCAACTAGACCGAACAGCCTGTATCTGGGCATACGAAATATATAGTATTTCGTTTTTGAGTAGTACTGACTAATAGACTACTTTGAATACTAACACTAAGATAATGGCATAAAATAGTACACATATTAATACAAATATATATGATAAAGGGTTAGTTACATACATACATATATACACATATACACATACAAACATACATACATACATCTACATACACACATATTTTAAATTATTGTTTGAAGCAATTCTTTTTCAGTGTTTGTACGACCTACTTCGTAATGGAGCCATTTTTTTACTTTTATCTTAAATTTGTGTACATTTTGAAAATTTTTTACTGACTTCTAAAGTATTAAAACATTTTGGGGCGATGAAATACAACTGTCTTTGGGCAAAGGTTGTATGTACGTGAGGAATTAAATAGTTTATCCCTTCAGCCATTCTAGTTGGTCTTTGCTGCTGGCTTCAGGAACACTTCTCTAAAGTCTTGTAAATGAATAAAATAAAAAATAAAATACAAACGGAGCTGCCATGGAATTCACCGACCAAAAATCGGGCCCATCATACATAATTATTACACTTCTGGGAGGTGAAGGGTGGATTCCGGACTTACGACCGGCGGTGGTAGGTTTAGGACAGCTGTCTTGCCACATGTGAGCGTTCACCTTACCACCCATTCACTCCCCCTTCGAAGCCATAGAATTTGAGATGCAGAAATCGCGGTTTTAGATATTTTTTCTAGAAAGGAGTTGATTATTTTCCTGGAGAGACCAAGATCTTTAAAAAGGTGAAACAAAGATTTAGCTGGCAGGCCACGAGCGCCTACTTCCACCGCGTGAAGGTGAACAGTGAAGCCGTTCCGAGTGACGCCATTTGCGAGATCATGGTATTTATTTAATTTGTACTCGTGGTCGTTTGGGATATTTGATTCCCATGGAACAGTCAATTCTACGATAAGGACCATCTTCCGAGATAGAGAGTAAAGAGTTATATCTGGACGCAGGGCTGTGCATCCAAGACTGTCAGGGAATTTATACTGCTTAGAGGCCGTTCCGGTGTATTAGGCATTGTTTCACGAACAACTGACGAATATCCAAAACACTTTCGCTGAACAGCAGGTCAGAGTCATGGCGGGGATGTTTTCTGTACGTAACCCTCAATAATAATTTCTGGGCTTTAACCAGTGGTTCAAGTACTTGTTTCGTACAGGCCCCCCAAGCAATGACACCGTGCATCCATAAGCTTTGGCAAAGCGCCATGTACATAATTTTACATTTTTTACAAACATTTAACATTTTTTACAACACAATTTTACAAACTAACCATTATTTTTTTGTAGGGCTCTTGGATTATGCCGCTGATCAACAATCTGACGAAGATTCCACACCATTAGCGCAGCTGGGAGCCTACGGTTCAAATTCCGTCAAAGTGGAGGATGAAGATATCAATCCGGAAATCGCCTCGAGAAAGATGAAAACGAGAGGCAACCACTACAAAAACAGATCTATGAGTGAGTGTAGGGAGTTGGTGATATTGTTATTATTATTATTGCTCGTTCGTTTGTTAACGTGTCCGGACCAGGTTTTTTTATTTTTTTTTATTTGTTGAGTGGGGTTTTTCTAAGGTCTTTATGAGCCTCGTAACACTGCGACCATTGCTGATCTATTGTGTTCGCCATCTACTATAGTTCTGCGCTAAGCCTTGTGTCATTTAAGAACCGCAGCAGGGTTTGGCGCCGGATTGTTGTACCTCCTCAGGTTGGAGGTAATGACCACCCGAGTGGGTGTATCTTTTACGCATCAGCAGGCCACACTCGCACATGAGGTGCTGGGGAGTTTCCTCTGCTCCTTGGCATAACCTGCACATTTTTGTGTCTCTGAGCTTGAGGTTAAACATGTGTTTAAAAAAAAAAAAATTTCCTCTTTTTTAACCTTAAAACCCTTCGAGTAGCGGCATAATTTTATGGCAGACCGCGGCAATTTATTGGAATTTCTTGCAATATCGTCACGCTTGACAAAAAGTTCTATAACTATGGAACTACTTTAGCAACCATAAAAAGATTAACTGTTCAATGATCGCATTGAAATTTCATATATAGAATATTGAAATCTCATTTCGTAAAACAATTATATAATTATGAATAAATATGAGAATCAAGCTTACTGTAGTGTTGTGTTAAAAAACAACTCCAATCTGTTGTGTTAAAAAACAGGAACGCGCGCTCAAGGCTGTGCGAGTGCGGGCGAACTAATGAGGCAAGTGCGCGGCGAGGCGGGTGCGAGTTCGTTCGGATTACCGCGATCAACGGATTAGGCAGGGTTCGGACTAGCGCGGCTCTACTGTATATATATATATATATATATATATATATATATATATATATATATATATATATATATATATATATATATATATATATATATATATATTACTAAATAAATGAAATGATAAAATAATGAAAGGGCACTTATCTGGTCTGTGGTGACCAGGAGTGACTCCACGCCTTTTTCTTCTCTTCTTTCAGTATTTGCTAGGTGTTTCCTGCTGTGGTATTGGAACCTGAATGTCTCCTACAGCGGCAACACAACAAAGCGAGACGAGAATGAATGCTGGAAAATAATAGGCGATTAGTGTTTCTTAAATATTAATGATTGTTATAAAATGTATATCAATATTTCGGCTCAGCCGTCGTCAAGATATGTGACATTTCTGAAATCGAACAATTCTTTGAAAATTTAAATTCAAGGAATCGAACAAAAAGAAATGGATTAATAATATTTTACACGATTTAGTTAAGGTACCATAACCAACCGTGCAAAACGTTATTTTAAATGAATGATTATAAATTAAAATAAAAAGCATTTGATGATTATGATAATATGTTAAACCTTATTAATTTTGCCTATTGAGACCGGAACCTTTGCAAGCGCCTAAAATATAAATATAAGCTAATTCCCAAGATTTGACGTCCCTTTCTTTCGCATTATCACCAAGGCATTTTATTATTTTAACTTTAAAACATTGATCAAAAGATAAATTATGCGCCCTGGCATGCAAAGATATTGGGAGTTGGCTTTCATTTCCTACACTAGCCCTATGATTATTTAGTCTAATATTAAGTGGTGTTGTTGTTTCACCGATATAAAAGGCATCACAAGTCCTGCACAGAAGTTGATATACTATATTTTTTGAAATACAACTGCAATGAAAGGGAACCCTGTAACTATTAGTAGTATTTGGACTGGTAAAAAAAGGACTTAGATCTAACAGAGGACACGTTTTACAACGTGGACGACCACAAGGTTGAAGACCAAAAGTATTATTACCAATAGAGAAATTTTGATTATTTTTTGTTTTGTTTAATATTGATCTAATATTAGGTGGTTTGCGGAAAGATAAAATTGGCGGTGAATCTAAGAGATCCTTAGTGGATGCATCATTAGAAATGATGGGGAATAAATCAGATAATATATCTCGCAGTTTCTCAGCACCAGGAAAATAAGTGGTGCTAAGAAAGATTTTATTATTATTATTATTTTTATTTGAAGTAATTTTAGGTTTTGGTATATATTTTACTTCAGAGTTTAGAATATGTTTATCCAATAGAGGAGCAGGGTATTTTCTTTCAAGAAGAGATTGCTTTAGATTATTGAGATATTTGTTGTTAACTAAACGGTGTCCGCGAATTGACATTGAATAGGGAATGGATCTCTTGGTGTGAAATGGATGACAGCTATCAAAGTGTAAATACTGTTCTTTATTTGTAGGTTTTATATGAATCGCGGTTTTAATTTTACCTTCGGAAATTTTTAAATCAACATCTAAGAAAGTAATTTGTGATTTAGAAATGGTATGAGTGAAATTTAAAGGGCCAAAATTATTTAGGTCGTCAAGAAAGGTTGTTAGAGTAGTTTGTCCGTGTGGCCAAATCATTACTATGTCGTCAATAAATCTATACCATAATATGGGTTTTAAATTTTGCGTTTGAAGAAAATTTTGCTCGAATAATCCCATGAAAAGGTTGGCATACGAAGGTGCCATTCGAGTTCCCATAGCAGTCCCTTTAATTTGAAGATAAAATTCATCTTCAAAGGAAAAAGCATTCTATATATATATATATATATATATATATATATATATATATATATATATATATATATATATATATATATATATATATATATATATATATATATATATATATATATATATATATATATATATATATATATATATATATATATATATATATATATATATATATATATATATAGCATTATATATATATATATATATATATAAGCATTATATATATATATATATATATATATATATATATATATATATATATATATATATATATATATATATATATATATATATATATATATATATATATATATATACATATATATATATAATTTATATATACATAATATATAATTATCATTCAAATTGGTACAATATTTGCAAAGTCATGGCACTCGAATTCGGTCAGATTATAGAAAGGGTGGCCTATCAGCATCTCCTTAATGTTTTTTTAATTGTTTGTCCTTCAACTGTTTGATAGTGGTAGGGAGTAAATTGTAGAATTTAATGCTAAGGTATAAGTAGCTCTTCTGTACTTTTGCCAGTCTTGTTCGGGGCACGCACAAAAGGGAATTACCGCGTGTATGGTGAGAGTGAATGTCCGTTCTAGTTGCGGTTTCTGTTAGGTGCTGTCTGTACTCGTATAATTACTTTAGTATGTACTCGTATAATAACTGCCATTTTTTCTTTTTTTTTTTAGGAAATCGACCCCAAAGGCGAAAGCCCGCACAGCGAAAGCCGAGAGACCCGAACAAACCTTACAACAAACCCGGACCTCGACCTAAAAAGGAGCAAGTCGTTAAACCTCGTAAGTACCTTAATAATGTTATTTCTTATTTTTCCCAATATTTTTTAATCATATTTATATAATTGTATTCTAATATAAATATGTTTATACCATAATATATTTATTATTTATTATAATCGAATTTAGGTATCTATGTACTTACCATATTATTACATAAATAGGATTAGGTATATACATTGTAATATTTATTGACATTGATTATTATATTATATTATATATTAAATTTTAATTAGGTACATTTACTATTTCTAAAAATAAAACGTTAGTCAATTTAGTTCTTTATAAATTAAATAGCTAATTTTAATTGTTTACTCTGACCCGCCTAGATACAGGACATTTCAGTCCTAGTTAGGTGGGCACTGACCATTTGCTACATTTGCGTGTTAATTTTTTCCGAGTTACTTTATAACATTGGTAATAATGTGGCTATATGTATAAAAAAATATGAATAAAGTACTAAATAAATAAATAAATAAATAAAATAAAACTTGCTTTTGTAAGTTGCAACCTGGCAATGTTTATGCGAGTTTGCGCAAGTTTTTTATTACTCTGCGAATCATGATGATCATAAAAGCGGAGATGGGCAGCATAGTCGCTAGTATGTCCAAATTGGGTGCGACAATTTAAATATTGCACTTATCAGCCCAATTATTGAGCCAATTCTTTCAGTTCTCACTCACATCATTAACTTCTCTTTCACAAATCGTAGCTTCCCTACTCTTTGGAAACGGGCCTTTATCATCGCCTTACCTAAAACATCTTCACCTCTGCTGCCCAAAGACTATAGGCCAATTTCTATATTGCCTATTTTCTCGAAGGTTATAGAACGCGTCGCATACATCCAACTAAACCACTTTCTTGTCTCTCATGGACTACTTAATTCTCTCCAATCCGGTTTTCGCCCTGGTCACAGCACTACCTCAGCTCTGGTCAAAGTCACCGATGACATTAGATGCGCTATGGACAATAGAAAACTCACAATTCTCACACTCTTAGATTTCAGTAGCGCATTTAATACGGTCGATTTTGACCTATTGCTGGAGCGGTTGCACTCTCTCAAAATCTCAGATGATGCAGTAATGTGGTTTGACTCTTATCTGAAGGGGCGCCGACAGTGTGTTAAATCAGCCGACACTTCCACCGATCTGATCGACCTTACTGCCGGCGTACCCCAGGGAGGAGTCCTTTCCCCTCTTCTCTTCTCTATATTTATCAGCCCCATAACCGAGAACCTTACCACCTCGTATCACCTTTACGCTGATGATCTACAAGTTTATATCCACACAAAACCGGACGATATTGACTCTGCCATACTTGATATGAACTCGGCTCTTGCCCATATATCTTCTTGGGCTAAAAGTCATGGCATTGTCTTAAATCCTACTAAGACCCAATCAATTATAATTGGCAGTCAACAATTACTGTCTCCTATTTCTCTATCATCTTTACGTCAAGTAGAAATCGAGGGCAACGTCATTGGGTATTCTAAAGTTGTAAAGAATTTAGGCATACTCGTGGACGAGACATTTTCTTGGCAAGCACAAGTCAGCGAAGTAAGCAGGCGAATATATAATGGCTTTCATAGCCTTCGGAGGTTGCAGAGATTCCTCCCTGTAAGCACTAAGCAAACCATAATTCAAAGTCTGCTTCTGCCGTTACTAGACTATGCCGATGTCGCATATTTGGATCTCACCGAAAACAGACTGGATAAACTTGAGCGCCTACAGAACGTTTGCATAAGGTACATATTCAATCTGAGGAAGTATGACCATGTTTCCGAGTACCGATCAAAATTGCAATGGCTTCGTATACGGGACCGGAGAAATTTGCATATCCTTTCACTTCTATATAATGTCCTACACAACCCTACATCTCCCTCCTACCTCAACGAGGCTTTTACGGGGTTAGGAAGTCATGGTCTCCCACTTCGTTCAAGTCAGAATAATATCCTACGTATCCCAAAACACAATACCAATTTTTTTTCCTACTCCTCCGTACATGCAGCTCGACTGTGGAATCAGCTTCCTTTAACTATTCGAGGCGCAAGCTCGCTGTTCACCTTTAAGCAATCATTGAAAAAGCACTTCCTTTCACAATAAATATTAATCATAAATTCTAACCTTTCCGTTATCCCCTCCCTTTCCTTACCTTATTTTGGCAGTTTATTTATTTACTTATTTATTTATTCATTTATTTGTTATTATATCAAAATATGTATGTATATACATATACATACATATAATATGTCCAACTCAAAAATTTATTTATATATTTACTTTTTACTTTAGATACACACACAATGTTTATTATATGCTATAATTTCGAATTTAATTTTAAGCTATAATTTGTTGCCTACTCTTCTTTTCACACCAGCATGTTGGTTGACTGGAAGATATTGCTGTAGTGTAGCAATAAGTCCGCCATTGTACCTTATTTTTATTGTGCAATAAAGAGATTTTCATTCATTCATTCATTCATTCATAGTTGCTAGTATGTCCAAATTCATTTAGAGCAATTTTTAAATATAAATCTTTAGTCTATTATTAAATGCGTTGACTTTAGAAAGTAAATGTTCTACTGGCTCACAATTGGCTTGGTTAGAAAATGTTTCCTGGGATTTTTGTAAAATTGTTTTTTTTCCAACATTTGGCCAATAATCGTTTTCTGCGATAGTTAGGTACAGCTTAAAGAAATATTAGCATATTTAAATTTAAAATCAGAAATTCAAATTAAATATGAGTTTAAATAGAAAGTCGCTGAGAAAGACAGGGAATTAGAAGTGATAATATGTATATATAAATGAGGAAGATTTAAGAATATGTTTATTGTAGATTTTGTGTTTGTTGCCAGTGTTTTACATAGTTTTACAAATTTAGGTACTAGCAAGCTCATTAGGTTCAGTCGACTTCAGTAGTTCCTTGACAAACGTCAGTTGATTAAGGTTAAAAATGTCTACGGTGGAGAAACGTGAATCGTACGAGTTTTTCCCGTAGTTTCTGTTGGCGTGAGACCTCAAATGTCAGAGAATTGCAAACCACTCGAGGTGGTACAAAAAAACACTTGTTTTTGACAAGATATGGACTTTCTATAGTATTGTGGATTACTTTGTGTAACAATCCCATATCAGCCACTGTGCGTCGTTCGTCCAGAGAATTAATACCGTTTGGGACATATTGCGATATGACCACCTTGCATTGTATGTTATAAAGAGAAAGACAGAGAGAGAAAGATGTAACGAACGCCTTGCTCTTTTCAGGCAAGGTGTACATAAACCGCGAAGACGCAAAGGTGATGGAGGCCATGGACAAAGAGAACATACAGTGCAGGGTGTGTCTGAAGAAGTACCGCAGCGTGCACCACCTCAGCCAGCACATGAACGACCACTTTGTCAACTACACGTGCGACATCTGCGGCAAGGGCCACGCTACGTCCACGCGATTCATGAACCACATGCGGCGCCACGCCACCGGCCACTTCAAATGCAGCGTCTGCGGCTTGACCTTCGATACGGTCAGCCGCCTCGACAATCATCGAGCGAAACACCGCTCCGGCAAACACTTATGCCATACTTGCAACCGCCGCTTCTTATCATTCTACTCCCTAAAGAAACATCTCATAAAAGAGCACGACGAGCAGGCGAACTACCCTTGCAAACTATGCAGCGTCGTCTGCTTAACGTCCGGCTTGTTAGTCTCGCACGTTCGAACGAAGCACACGGTGCGCGAGCGATCGTTCGCGTGCGAGTTCTGCGACAAGGAATTCTACGAGAAGCGCGCCGTCAAGAAACACATGATCATCCACACTGGACAGCGGAACCACGTTTGCACCGAGTGCAATAAGGCGTACATTCGCAAAGAGACCCTCGCTCAGCACATGAAAGTACACCGGAACATAAGGGACTACGTGTGCTCTCTATGCGGACAGGCTTTCGTTCAGAAATGCTCGCTCGACTGGCATATGAGGAAGCACGGCTTTGGCTCTGGTGACACTCGATCGAAAGATAATATTCCTAAGTAAGTAATTTTGCGAATTACTTCTCATCAGTGTTTCTACCGAACATACCGGCCTTAGACGCTGTCGCCGCTGAAGCGACTATTATGTCGAGTGACGCAAATTCTTCATGCGTCAACGTCCACAGTATCACTAAAGATGATATTCGGTTTGCAATACGCAAGCTGAAATCAGTCCGCACTATTGGACCTGATGGAGTTCCTCCTTATGTTATTGAAGCATGTTGTGAGTCTTTTATACAACCCCTGATGTATATATTTAACAGATCGTTGGAATCTGCAGTATACCCCTATAAGTGGAAGATATCTAGAGTAGCTCCAATACCAAAAAGTGGCGATAAGGTGCAGGTTGATAATTACAGGCCGATTGCAGTGTTATCAGCCTTTCCTAAGCTTTTCGAGACGATTCTTCACCGAGAAATTTATACCCAACTATGCGGTACACTATCGGATGCCCAACACGGGTTCCGTCCTAATCGTTCCACAACTACCAACCTATCCGTTTTTACAGATTATGTTACTGATGAGTTGGATAGCACCTCAAGGGGACAAGTGGATGTCGTGTATTTGGATTTCAAGAAGGCCTTTGACAGAGTCGACAACGATGCGTTACTCCGAGAACTGGCTGCTGCTGGATTCTCGAGTAAACTGTTGAAACTTTTCGCAGATTACTTGGGGGGCCGCCAGCAATTCGTTAAATTTGGCAATTTTGAATCCAAACTATACAACACTCAATCGGGGGTTAGCCAAGGATCAAACTTAGGGCCTTTGTTATTCAACTTATTTGTTAATAATCTGAGTAAAGTAGTCACATCTGCACGTTGTCTAATGTTTGCTGATGACGTCAAATTGTTTTTATCAACTGGAAGTGCTGAGGCCTGCGAGCTCTTCCAGCGTGATATTGATGCAGTTTATGCATGGAGCCAAGCTCGTAACCTTCACTTCAATATTAACAAATGTGCAGTGATGACATACACAAGGTCGCCTGATCATCTGATGTATGATTACTCCATCGCTGGATGTGTGCTTCCCAGAGTTACTGAAGTCAAGGACTTGGGAGTTTTTTTCGACCCCAAGTTAAACTTCAAGGAACATATTAGACAACTATCTACAACTTCTTTCAAGCTTCTAGGGTTTGTAATACGGCAATCCAAACACTTCAATAATATTCGGGTTATGCGCACGTTGTACAACTCGATTGTTAGAAGTCGCATGGAAACGAATGCACCTATTTGGAATCCACATGAAGATACTTATACCCTCATGCTGGAAAAGGTACAGAAGTGTTTTTTGAGATTTCTGTACTTCAAGCAGTACGGATATTATCCATTTTTGTATCCGACTGCATTTATCACAGGCATGGTTGGCTATAATTCTCTCTGTCTCAGAAGAGAAATGCTGACCATGTCCTATGTTTTCAATCTAATTCGTGGTAAAACTGATAACCCTAGCTTACTAGCAAAGGTGGATCTATTCATACCAAATAATTATCTCCGTACTCGATCGCACCATCTTTTCGCGGAGCCGTTCTCGCGCACTAACCTTACGAGGTGGAACTTGTTGGCGCGTGCTTTGCGGTGCTTAAATGAAATTCACTCGATGGCACCAGATTTCGATATTTTTACCGCCAACCCTCACTTGTTTAAATTGCAAGCTATTAATTATTTATTTTTACATGATAGCTAGTATTATACGTATCATTCTATTTGTATAGTTATGGTAATATCTTTATTAATTTTACTTTTCAATGCATTGGTTTTACTGTTATGTTGATTAGTAATAATTGAATAAACAAAAATAAATAAATAAATAAATAAAATGTATTTTGCGTATTTCGGCTCATTAATGACTTATGGACTACTATTTTGGGGAAATGCCGCAAACAGTAAAAGAATCTTCCTATTGCAAAAAAGAGCACTGCGCAGCATGTATCAGTTAACGCCCAGGACCTCATGCAGAGCATACTTAACAGAGGCAAAGATAATGACCATGTATTCGGCGTTCATATACCAGTGCTTAATGTATGCCAGACAGCACCTAACAGAAACCGCAACTAGAGCGGACATTCACTCTTACCATACACATGGTAACTCCCTTTTATGCGTGCCCCGAACAAGACTGGCAAAAGTACAGAAGAGCTACTTATACCTTCGCATTAAATTCTACAATTTACTCCCTACCACTATCAAACAACTGGAGGACAAACAATTAAAAAAAACATTAAGAGATGCTGATAGGCCACCCTTTCTATAATGACTGCAAATATTGTACCAATTTGAATGATAATTATATATGTACTTTTAGTATTTAATTTGGCTTTAGTTTGATTATTTAACAATTTACTTACTACTTTGGATGTTACTATGTACAGTTTTTAGTAGGTATATAGTCGATTTATTGACTATTTCAATTGTTAGGCTTCTGCTTTGATTATTCAACTTTTTAACTGACTATTTTAATTATTGTGTGTTTAGTAGGTAGCCATTAGAATTATTGACTATTTTATTAAATAAGCCTTATTTGTTTTGTAATACGATTCTACGACGAATAACTTTTAGTAGGTTCCAAAGTTTCTTAGATACTATATATATATATTTTTATATAATATATGTATGTTAAGTAAAGATTAAAGTAGTAATGAGACTTACTACTTAAAACACAAATATTTTGACACGTCCAAGAGCGGTTTTTAGCCGCCAATTGGACACGACGTAAATGTAATGTATGGCTACGTATTCTAAAACCCTAGAACGAGCTTGCCAAAGTTGGGTGACAGAATCAAATAAGCACAAGTTTAAGGTTTTGCCATTTCGGTTCCAGTTATTTTTGTAATCAAAAGCAATGTTTTATAGTAATCAATTAATAAATATATAAATAAATAAAATGTATCGTCGGTATAATGGAAAATGCGTCCAAGACAAACTTTTTATTAAATCAACCTAAAGTGATCAAACACGTTAAAAAATCCTCTTCTGTTCAAGAAAAAATGATTGTTATAAAAATCATATTCATTTAATTAAACAAAAATTCTCATTTTGCCTGTGTCCATACCATTGATTATATAAAGTATTGGGTTGCTCAAGCCACAGTACGTTTTGGCAGCTAGGATTTTACTAAGAAATGCAACGTGTAAATAACTTTCATGGTTCCAAACATTGATTAATCTTCTCTTATGTTTAATATGACGGCATTCAAAGTATCGCAGTATGCCGGCGCACTATAGTTGGCGCTCTAAACACGCTTATAATACAGTATACCAAACAGTAGGTTTACTCTCGAGCGACAGGGCATTGCGAGCGAAGAGGTGCAAGAAATGTAGGCAGAGGGGTACGTCTCAACGAACGCCTTTGGTTAGCCTTACGCGCAGGTAAAGCCTGGCGATTTTTTCGAACGTTTGCATATCTGCCGAGTAGCACACATCTTGCGGCCATACAGAATGGAAAAAAACGCAGGATGGCAAACAAAGAACGCGGTTCCGGAAGCGTCTAAAAAACTTGCCCGCAACCTCACCAGATTAAAAAGGGACAAAATCCGTAAAGTCATAGGTACTATGACAGGCCACTGTCCCCTAAACAAACACCTGTTTACCATAGGTGTGGCAGACAGCCCTCTATGCAGAGGATGCATGGAGGAAGAAGAAACGCCACAGCATGTGCTCGTGGAATGCAGGAGCGTGGCAGAGCAACGGGCAAGAATACTACAATCTCCAGCATCTGTCCCGGAGGCCTGTAGCAACCCAAACAGGCTGCTAACCTTCTGGGACAGCCTGGGTTGGCTGGAGTAACATAAATAGAAACATGAGCCACGCACAACGGCCCAATCAAGAGGCCAAGTGCGGGAAAAAGCCCAGTTAAACTAACTAACTATCTTGCAGCCATATCCTAGCTCTTTCGACTTGTGACATATTCGCTTCGATTTCAATTTTTTTCTAAGAGAAGCTACTGTCTCGTATACTGTGCCTAAATCTGGTATACGGTATCCTATCTCGAAATAAAATAATAATATATAATACTATGTCTGCTCTCTGTTCGGATTGGCTTTCGTTCAGAAATGCTCGCTCGTCTGGCGTATGAGAAAGCACGGCTTTAGCTCTGGTGACGCTCGATCGAAAGATAATGTTTCTAAGTAAGTTCTATAAATGAGTGTTTTAAAACATCTCGCACAGCTAGACATATCGTCGGTATAATAGAAAATACAATCAAGAACCAAATGTTTAGCAAATCAACCGAATGTGATCAAACACCTTATAGAAATCTATTAGCCCAGTCAAATGGAACCAAAAAAGGGCCGTGCCTTAAACTAATTCCGACAAAGCTGGAAATGATTTTATTTCACTTTAGCCTTCCCAAATAATAGTAATGTAAGTTTGACCCATTCTGTTTAGGGTTGGTCACACTCACGGGTCAACACCCATCCGACGGCCTCCACTCATGAAGTGCGAGCCTGGGTAGGACTCTGGCCCTATGGTCAGTTTCCCCTGGGAATCAACCTTCTGGCCCTCCTGGATGGTCTGCGCACCGTGCGGCTTAAGCCAATCGATTGCGCACTCTGACTAACAGTCGGGGGAGTCTGGGAGCAACACTGTTTCCTATAGAGCGGGGGTGGTTGGGGACCTTACGGCGACTGCTCTTGAAACGACCATCGGCTACCCGATCCTGGGTGAACAGCCGGGCAAAGGATGCCGTGGTCCGCGACAGATTCGGTATACACAGTTTCGCTGCTTCGTAAGAGAGAGGACCGCGTAAGCGACCTCGAACTCGTAACCAATCGAGAGACTGGAGTAATCTGGAAGAAAGGCGTGAGTGTAAGCCCGCTGGGTAACACTCCTGGCTATCTCGCGGTTAAGGCGTTGGCCTCTTATGGGCTTGTGGCGTAGCTAGATGGTGGACTGTTTTGTCCAAGTCTTCTGCGCTCACTCCAGGGGGATAGAACGACTAATCGTTAAAACTTCCTCAGGTGACGGGCTCGCCCGCTGTATTCGACAACCCTGCAGATGACAGCTCCAAAGTTCTTTCTAACATTCTTTCTCTTTTTCATCTCAGGTAAAGTGATCCTAAAATACCGCGACGCCGAGAAGTACAAAGCGATGGACAAGGAGAACATCCAGTGCAAAGTGTGCCAGATGAAATTCCGCAACCTGCACAATTTGACGCAACACATGAACGAGCACTTCATCAATTACACTTGTGAGAAGTGCGGCAAGGGCTTTGCGACGAAGAAGAGTTACTCGGGCCACGCGCGGCGCCACCTTGTCGGCGACTTCAAGTGCAACGTCTGCAACAAGGCCTTCGACACGATAAGCAAGCGCGACAACCACAGGGCCAAGCACAGGCCGGGCCTGCGGCTCTGCCGGCGCTGCCCCAAGCAGTTTGGCTCTTTCTACACGCTGCAGAAACATCTGGTGAACGACCACGGGGAGGGCAAAGGGTACAACTGCGAGATGTGCGATGTCGTCTGCTACACGGCCAGCTCGCTGGTCACTCACATCCACAACAACCACACCGTACGCGAGAGGAAATACGGATGCGAATACTGCGACAAAGAATTCTTCAGCAAATTCAATCTGAAAAGCCACATGGCGGTACACAGAGTCGCCAAACAGGAACATCAACATATGGAATGAAAATAGAAAATATATTTATAATCACAACGTTTTCGAGACTGTTGTCGTCTCCTCGCCTGGGTACCTCACTGAGAAATAAAAAACTGACCTTCAGGTTGGGCAGAACGCTGGGTTCGAGAAAGGTTCGTCCCAGTAAACTGGGTCTTTTTTGCGGCGAGGCCTAGGCAGCGACCGACGATGTGTATGCTGTCTTCAGGTTTTTCGCCACATATTCGGCAGTCCTCGGTCAAACCAAGGTTGAACAGATTTGCTCTAAGGATCGTGTGTCCGGTGAGGAGACCGATGGTGGTTCTAAGGTTCTTCTTGCTCAAGTCAAGTAGGGCCTTGGTTTTCTTTGATAGTGGTTGCTCCATCATGGCCTTTGCCTGGCGACATTCTTGGCTCGGTAACCCGATGTTCCTGCTCCAAGCAGTCCCTGATAATTTTCTTACCTATAGCGAAGGGGACCCCAACAACTGCCTCGACCGGGCATTCCAGTGTGCTCGGTTTTGCCAGTCTGTCAGCCTCTTCGCTGCCGGGTATGCCTTGATGGCCCGGTGTCCATATTAAGGTGATTTTGTTGGCTTTTCCCAATTTGTTGTGCTCTTGCATGCAGTCCCAGACCACATAAGATACTGTGGTGGCTTTAGCCAGAGCGTCCAATGCTGCTCTGCTGTTAGACCAGATGAAGATTTTTCTATTTTTTACCTCAAGTCGACTTTGGAGTTTTATGCATTTCAATATGGCATATTGTCCAAGGGGTGTGCTGATTCTGTGGTTGGTTTTGGGTCTGTACTCGTCTGCCCCAAAACGTCCATTTTTTCCTGATCCGTCGGTGAACCAGTTGTCCGCATTTTCCAGAAGGTTAATATTCTTGCTCATATTCCCGTTGTTCAAAAATTATAGCCATTGTGAATCATCTACCACAGTGTTTTTCAACCTTTTTAAGATCGCGAATCCCTTTTTCGTGAAAAAACATATGAAACTCTTATGCGACCCCCCTTTGACTGTAAGTTAGTTCTCTCGGCTCCTCTCAGTCTCTTCCCCAGCTGTAACCGTAATCATCCAGTAAACAAAGTTTTTGTAAAAACAATGGCGAAAACATATTAATTTCCACTGTTTTTCACTTTCTGTATCTAACTGCTTCCATCTTCGATCAATTTAAAGTTTTGTAAAAGCAATATCAAAACACATAATAAATATGTTTCTTTTCCGAAGCTGTAAATGTTGCCATATTAGATCAATAAAGATTGTGTAATATTTAAAAAATTTAGTTTTAGTTAGCCTGCGAGCCCCCGGGAGTCTTAAGAGAAAAGTCTCTCACCGATTGAAAACTACCTATCTACCAGATGCTATCAGTGGCCCAATCACTAGTTTTTGTTTGTTTCTACTCTGTATTAGAATAGACCGCGGGAGTGCGAAGGTGGACTGTGAGTGAATGCGTTAGCGGAATAGAAAGAGATAGCTGCATATGACACTCCCTCTATCCTTATCTAGTAGCACATACGCGTTTCTCCATAGCATAGTAGACTCGTGGTGTCGAAGCGTTGCCATAGTGATACGTTTGTCCCTTACTCGTGCGACTAAACAAGGATAGAGGGAATGATATGCAGCTGTCTCTTTCTATTCCGCTAACGCAGTCTCAGGCTGGTCGCGCGGTCTAGTACTTATACGTCCCACGCAATTTCACAATGGGCGGGTTAATTATCTTACAACAATCTCTTACAGTCAACCTCGTTGCAGTCGTTCGATATAATTGAAATGCAATTCTGTTAATTTAATCGCAATGGAAAATGGTGGCCTAGCCGGAAATCAAACCCGGAACCTTACAATGTAAGATCAGGCAACCTAATCACTATGCCACCGGGCCGCCGTGTGGTGCAAGTCACTAGTTAACATCATCATTATCATCATCTCAGCCTAGAGCATTGTCCATTGGAAGTTAATGGGCCCTTGCTGAGTTGGCCATGAAGACCCATTCTGTTCAGGGTTGGTCACACTCACGGGTCAACACCTATCCGACGGCCTCCACGCATGAAGTGCGAGCCTGGGTAGGACTCTGGCCTTATGGTCAGTTTCCCCTGGGAATCAACCTTCTGGCGCTCCTGGACGGTCTGCGCACCGTGCGGCGTAAGCCAATCGACTGTGCACTCTGACTAACAGTCGGGGGAGTCTGGAAGCAGTACTGTTTCCTATAGAGCGGGAGTGGTTGCGGACCTTACGGCGACTGCTCTTGAAACGACCATCGGCCATCCGATCCAGGGTGAACAGCCGGGCAAAGGACGCTGTGGTCCGCGATAGATTCGGTAAACACCGTTTCACTGCTTCGTAAGGGAGAGGACCGCGCAAGCAACCTCAAACTCGTAACCAATCGAGAGACTGGAGTAATCTGGTCACAATTGGAAGTAAGGGCGTGAGTGTAAGCCCGCCGGGTAACACTCCTGGCTATCTCGCAGTTAAGGCGTTGGCCTCTTACGGGCTTGTGGCGTAGCTAGATGGTGGACTGTTTTGTCCTCAAGTCTTCTGCGCTCACTCCAGGGAGATAGAACGACTAATCGTTAAAACTTTCTGAGGTGACGGGCTCGCCCGCTGTAGTCGACAACCCTAGTTGTCCATTGGAAGTGCTTTTTACTATGTAGGTGCAATATATAAATTTAAAAAATCCCACAGTTTGTATTATATGTATATAGAATAGAAATATAATTTTATTGCTAAACTGTAATCGTAATAATGTGTTTATTATAAACGTATTAAATAGTAATTTCATTATAATTTTGTGTTTTTATTTATCTACTTGAAAAATTGATCCCAATCACCAAGGATACCAACTGCTGGAATGCCAATACCACCGATCGGTGGGTATTCCTGTTGTGACACTTCACAGCCGGTTGATCTCCATATTTGTGCAATTATATTTGAATAAGCCATCATTATATATTATTATTTATTATTAGTTTCATATATTATTCAAGAGCATTACAGATGAATCCAATTCGCCCTTGAATATTAAAGCTAGAGTGTAAGTCTAAAAATAAATGAATTACATAACTAAATTAATGCTGACATTGAACAAGAAAAAAAAAACCATAAAAATATAAAACTAAATAAAAGACACATGATGATAAACATGAGATAGCTGCAGGGAGTTGCCTTTTTAGCTGCCAAAGGATGTCTATTTCAGTGGGTAAGGAATTAACCCGTTGAGTATGAGTCAACCAAATCTGGTCGCGAAACAATTATCCGTTGAGTACGAGTCGACCAAATCTGGTCGCGCGTATTTTTCACTTCTTTGACGTTCTCATATTTATTCATAATTATCTAATTGTTTTACAAAATGATATTTTAATATTTTATATTCGAAATTTCAATGCAATCATTGTGCAGTTGTTCTTTTTATGATTGGTGTAGTAGTTTCGTAGTTATAGTACTTTAAGTCGATGTCGCCGAAAATCCTGCAAAAGAGACAGATGCATCCATGAAAATACCCATTTACTCCAAGGGTGAGGAAGATCTATAACCCTTCCCACTGGCCTGTACAAAAATATTTGTACGATAAGAAGAAGAATAAGAAAAATTTATTTTCAAAAACCCGATCTGGGTATAGAAATTACATATCAAATAAAATTGGTATTTCTACAAATAAAATTACATTTCAAATTACTCATAAAAGTATAAAAAACTAATAATTGAAAAAAACATAGAAATTCAAAAATAACAAAGACATAAAAACTAGAAAAATAAAAAAACATCAGAAATAATTAGAAAACATAGAGAATTAGCAATTCAATAACAAAAATATATGAAAACTAGAAAAATAGAAAGCATCCAAAGAGTTCTACATAAACTACATTTAATAAGGATCAAACTATCGATCAACAATCAAGAAATAGAAAAATGCATCGACTCTCCAAAGAACAAAAAATCAACTGGTCTCGATGTTATACCTGTTAGCGTAATTAAAATCCATAAACGTGTACTGGCACCTTGGTCTAACATATCTTTACAATTTAAGCTTTTCTGAGGGAATATTTCCAGATTGTCATAAAGTAGCCAAGATTACACCGATATATAAAAAAGGGCGATCCCACGAGCGTAGAAAATTATCGACCCGTAGCCCTACTGAGTAATTTCCCAAAAATTTTGGGAAAGGTCATCGAAAAACGACTAAATGGTTTCCTTGAAAAATTTGTGGTCATTTCAGACAGTCAATATGGATTCCGGACAAAAAAAAATCTACACAGGATGCCGCGTTGTCTGCATGTTTCATGATTGAGAATAGTCGAAACAAGAAGATGCTTTCAGCAGGACTGTTCTGCGATCTAAGCAAAGCATTCGACTGTATAAATATCAATACCTTGGTAGACAAGCTAAACCATTATGGAATTAGTAGAGTGGCCAATTCACTTCTTAAATCGTACCTACAAAATAGGCAGCAAGTGGTGGAGATTAAAATAATTGATGGAATTGAGGAAAAGGCTGAGCAATCGAGATGTGAAATAGTAAACATCGGTGTGCCTCAGGGCTCAATATTAGGACCTCTCCTCTTCAATCTCTATTGTAACGATTTAGCAACTAACATAACTTGTGCCAAAACTGTCCAACTTGCAGATGACACCACGTGCATTCTTGAAAGTGATTGTAGAACACGATGGTACGGCACATTAAACAATAGATGCGATCTCCTCGCTGTGTAATTTACCGGTACGTACAATTCAAATTTACATAGTATCTGTGGCAAATAAATAGTTCCTTGAATTAATTTGTATGCAAATATAATTGTATTGCCTCAAATCAGGCAGTTGTATTGCATCAAATCAATACTTCATCTTAAAAACAACGATGAAGACGAATATTGTATTTCTCCGGAAAACAGGGAGAGATCAGGTCGTTAAAAGGGAAACTTTGAAGTGCCGAAACGTCTAACTTCTTTTGGACATTGTCATTACAGCTTTCTTGCTCCAAGAATGAGTAACTCAATATCATGAGTAAAGAGAACATATTGGAAATTAGCAGCAACCAACAAAAATATTACCTTACATTATGGTTAATAAACATTGGTAGGAGAGACGGAGAAAACATTCATCACAATTTTAAAATAAATAAATATATTTATTTTCTATATATTTTATATACGTATTTTTATTAATTGTTATATATTATTAGTATTTATTATTGCTATTATATATTATTATTATTATTATACATTATTATTTAGTATTACAAGTTTATAGTTCTAATATTATATTGGTGTAATGAGAATTTCATTTTAACTTGATTTGATTCAAATTTTTTATTTTTATTTTGGAAGTTATGTAGTTTATAATCATTTGTATTGGTGTTCTCCTTAGAACAGGCTCTGCCTAGTTAGGAGCAACACAACGGTGTATTTTTTGTGGACCAATAAATAAATAATTAGGGAAATTATTATGCATGTATTAACACCCCCAACAAACAAATTTTAAGGGTTGAAAATATGCTGTTGTGAGTTTCATTCCCATGGATGGCTCCTCTAAGGGTTAATCATCTGTCATAATCTGTTATCTCATTTATTGAAAAAAAAGGTAAAAAATCAGTCCAGAATACTAGCTGACCCGTGCCCACTTCGTTGGGCGGTAAAACTTTTTACTTGTGATGAAATTATGAGTGTGGTTCGGTTAGTACTGAGTGCTATGATTTATTTCCTGACTGCCAAAAGAAGGGTTATATTTTTACTGCATATGTATGTATGTATTTGCATGCCAATTTGACTATATTACCGTTATTTGCGAGTGTCTTTGTCTTATTTGTGAGTGTCTTATCTCTTTAACCAATTATGCAGTAAAAGGAGAATTATATTATGCAGTAAAAGGGAAAAGTCTTTTGTTTTAAACATTTGAGACGATAAATTTACTTATTTTGATATGAATTGATAATGGTTGATAATATGACCAATAAACATGACCTAACGATTTAATTTTTTTTTTTTAATATAAAAAACTACTTTTTGTGACTTAAATATAAAAGTTAGACATATGCTGTCACTGACTTTTTTGTAGGGATTATCAAGCTCTACAACTTTTCTCTACAACTTAATCATATATCTCTCATCGTTGAGGCAGCGTTAGTTAGAAACGTTTTCGTTCGACCTTTTTTTCTCCGACTTTCTTTGCAAATCCGACTATAGGCAGGCGCACGTCACGAATAACTGCAAGGACTTTGTCGTGGCGGTAAGTGTACCGTCCTTGATCTAAGGCCACCTTGCAGCCAGCTAGAGTTGTCCCTGAGTCTTTGCGTTCTTCCATGGGAGAAACAATGATCTAATATCATTATAACTTCCCGGGGTGGTGGGTTCTCAAGTTTTCTGTGGCGTGTTCTCAAGAGCAGTTGACAATTTTCAAGTGTTCTGAATCACGAGAATGCAGATGCGGTGAAATAGCGAGTCCCTCTAAAGACCCCGCCGGCTGTTGTTTTCAGACAAAATGATTATCATCTTTCTTATCATTTCACTTAAGGTACCGGAGCCGGCATCTTCTCAAATAATTTAAACATCAAAATATCAACTACCCTAGGCAACTTAAATACGATCTTCCAAGCAGAATGCATTGGCATCACCAGAGCAGCACAGGCAGTTGCAGTCAAAGATGTCGGAGACCTAAGCTTGAAATTTGTCTCCGACAGTGCCTCCGTGCTACAAGCGCTAGCAAAAAATACTATAACCTCTGTCCTTGTACTGGAATGCCACAATAGAGTGACCCTGCAATAGATTAAAGGGCACAGCAACTCACTGGGCAACGACGCGGCAGACGAACTGGCCAAAAGGGGATCAAAGGAAATAGTATATGGACCGAAACCCTCGATGCCCATACCCCAGGCCCAAATAAAAACATGGCTACGCAGGAACACCGACGAAACCCACCTTAAAGAATGGAAAAAAACGCAGGATGCAGGCAAACAAAGAACGCGGTTCCGGAAGCGTCTAAAAAACTTGCCCGCAACCTCACCAGATTAAAAAGGGACAAAATCCGTAAAGTCATAGGTACTATGACAGGCCACTGTCCCCTAAACAAACACCTGTTTACCATAGGTGTGACAGACAGCCCTCTATGCAGAGGATGCATGGAGGCAAAAGAAACGCCACAGCATGTGTTCGTGGAATGCAGGAGCGTGGCAGAGCAACGGGCAAGAATACTACAATCTCCAGCATCTGTCCCGGAGGCCTGTAGCAACCTAATCAGGCTGCTAACCTTCTAGGACAGCCTGGGTTGGCTGGAGTAACATAAATAGAAACATGAGCCACGCACAACGGCCCAATCAAGAGGCCAAGTGCGGGAAATAGCCCAGGAAAACTAACTAACTAACTAACTATCATTTCACTCAACATTTCTTTTTGACATTGATAGTCGAACGAATTAAACGCAAATTTTATTTTATTAATTTATTTTATTTTATGTATTATATTCACAACGAACGTACATAATACACAGTTTAAAATTACTCAATATATGATAAAATATACACTTTGCAGTAATTCTTAAATTTAATTATTATTGCACATTTACATATACATATTAACGGTTGGAAAGCAAAGTGACTTAACGAGCCATTGAATACATTTTACGACATAGCCAATGATTATATAGCATATTAGATTGTTCAATGCAGTACTATGATTTGGCAGCTAGAAATGCAACCTGTAGATGGCACTAATAGTTCCAAAAATTAACTAATCTTCTCTTATGTACAATATGGCGGCTCAATAAAGGTTACAATTATGCAATAATTACGCACTTTACGTTCAGATAGACTGGAATAGCCAGATACTGGAATCAGCCAGAATGGCACTGGTCTGGGGTATGGCAGTACAACCATGAGCGATGTGGACTTGAAGAAGTCTCTCTTGCGGGAAGATTACGACAGCAAGAGTATGGCTCATGCTATTGGCCTTCAATGCCAGAATGATTGGACAACAATTGGAGACTTTTGCATTCCTCCTCCAATGCACTGGAAAGTAATGTTGTATGACTGGACGCCAGAGATGCTGAAATTTTATTTAAATGCCTTTCAGCATACACTTCCAGACCCCAGTAACCTCGCTCGTTGGAGCTATGCCGAGGATAGTTCATGTCCCCTTGTAGCAACACCCCTTGCACAGCTAGACACATTCTAGCTGGCTGCAAGGTGGCCTTAGATCAAGGACGGTACACTTACCGCCATGACAAAGTTCTCGCTGTTATTCGCGAGGTAATTAGTCTCTCAGTGGCTCGTGCCAACAAAGGTTTGACAGTATCCTACAAACCCCCAATACAGTTTGTGCGGGATGGCTCTAAAGGCAAAAAACATTTAACTACAAAACCTTTCTCAATAAATGAGAAAGCTACATATTGGATTCTGGAGGTTGATTCGGTCTCTAAGCAGTATAAATTCCCTGAAAGTCTCGGATGCACAGCCCTCCGTCCAGATATGTATAGTATGGCTCCGTATAGTATGGCTCACGCTATTGGCCTTCAATGCCAGAATGATTGGACAACAATTGGAGGGTTTTTGCATTCCTCCTCCAATGCACTGGAAAGTAATGTTGTATGACTGGACGCCAGAGATGCTGAAATTTTATTTAAATGCCTTTCAGCATACACTTTCATACCCCAGTAACCTCGCTCGTTGGAGCTATGCCGAGGATAGTTCATGTCCCCTTGTAGCAACACCCCTTGCACAGCTAGACACATTCTAGCTGGCTGCAAGGTGGCCTTATTACTGTAATACTGTGTGATTTTTCAATAAAGAATTGAATTGAATATAACTCTTTACTCGTGGGGGGAGTGAATGGGTGGTAAGTTGAACGCTCACATGTGGCAAGACAGCTGTCCTAAACCTACCACCGCCGGTCGTTAGTCCGGAATCCACCCTTCACCTCCCAGAAGTGTAAAAATTATATATGATGGGCCCGATTTTTGGTCGGTGAATTCCATGGCAGCTCTGTATGTATTTTATTTTATTTATTATAGATAATGACAGCTCAAAGAGCTCACAGACCCTATACCAGTCCAAAGAGGAGTCCGACAAGGTGACGTTATATCCCCTAAGCTGTTCACCAATGCTATGGAGGATATATTCAAGACAATGGACTGGAGTGGCAAGGGAATCAACGTTGACGGTGTGCATCTCAATCACCTGCGCTACGCGGATGATATAGTTATAATCGCTGAATGTGCCGAAGACCTACAACTCATGCTGGAGCAACTATTTCACGCGTCCCTGCGAATGGGTCTTAAGATGAACATGGACAAGACAAAGGTTATGGGAAAGCCGATCTCACACCGAATCCCATTTCATTAAATGGACAACCGCTGGAGCAGGTGCAGGAGTACACATACCTAGGACAGGTGATAAAGCTCGGCCCGGACTCGATGATGGCAGAGATAAAGCGACGAAAATAATTGGGATGGGCAGCCTTCGGGAAGCTGAGCTTCGTGCTGAAGTCCAGAATTCCCCAATCGCTCAAGACAAAGGTGTATAATCAGTGCGTGTTACCGGCTATGACGTATGCTTGCGAGACATGGACAATGACTGCTGGAATGGTCCACGAGCTTAAGGCGGTGCAGCATAACATGGAGCGAGTCATGCTCGGCATATCGTTGATCGAGTCCGAAACGAGCTCATCAGACAGCGAACTAAGGTGGTCGACGTGGGTCAGAGTGGCCAAGCTGAAATGGGCTCGGGTCAGCCGCGTGGCCCGACGACTCGACGAACGGTGGAGCAAGCGCGTTTTGGAGTGGAGACCCCGGCTAGGCAGAAGAAGTGTGGGCAGACCACCGGCCCGATGGTCCGATGACATCAAGTAGACAGCTGGACCAGTCTGGATGAGGGAAACGGACAACCGATCCGGATGGAGAGTGATTGGAGAGGAGTATGCCCAACGGTGGGCGAATGCGCGCTGAAGAAGAAGAAGAAGACTAATAGATGGCTTTCTATCTCTTCGTATTATTTCTGTGATGTAATCAGCCTATATATAAAAGCGATAGATGGCAGTAATAGTTGAATGTTATTATTATCATTGGTTGGATTGGATATTGGATTTTATAATCAGTCAGTCCTTTATTAAAAAAACATTATCAATGTTATTATAGATGGCCAAATAAATTGCTTTTAGTTTCCCAGGACAATGCATCAGCGCCATCCGCATGTCGCCAGCGCAGAAAGGTTGCCAAAACGTTCTACGACGTTGAGTAATCTAACGCCATAAATTAATATAATCAATGGTATCACCTTTAAGAATAATAAATAATTGCCTATGAGGTAATGTAACGAGTAATGGAAAGACAATTTTTTTAAGAATCAAATCGACACCATCAAAATAGGAAAAATGCGTCTTTTTTTTTTTGGCTTTTACCCGCCCTGCCCTAGTAGTAATAGATGAAGTGGGGGGCTTGTTTCCAGCCCTTAATGTCACCTAGATCTGTAAGGTCTTTTGTAACTACCCACTGCGTGGTTAGGTCAGTGGTCAGCTAGTAGCCCGGTACTTCTTACCAGTCCAAGTAGATCACTGACCTTCAAGTTGGGCAGATCGCTGGGTTCGAGAAAGGCTCGTCCCAGTAAACTGTGTCTCTTGGCGGCGAGCCCTGGACAGCGACCAACGATGTGTATGCTGTCTTCAGGTTCCTCGCCACATATTCGGCAGTCCTTGCTCTCGGTCAAGCCGAGGTTGAATAGATGAGCTCTAAGGGTCGTGTGTCCGGTGAGGAGACCGATAGTGGTTCTAAGGTTCTTCTTGCTCATGTCAAGTAGGGCCTTGGTTTTCTTCTGTAGTGGCTGCTCCATCATGGCTTTTGCCTGGCGACATCCCTGGATCTGTTTCCAGGAAGCCCGATGTTCCTGCTCCAAACAGTCCCTGATGATTTTCTTACCTGTAGCGAAGGGGACCCCTACAACTGGCTCCACTGGGCATTCCAGTGTGCCCAGTTTTGCCAGTCTGTCGGCCCCTTCGTTGCCAGGTATGCCTTGGTGACCCGGTATCCATATCAGGGTGATTTTATTGGCTTTCCCAATTTGTTGAGCTCCTGCATGCAGTCCCAGATCGCTGAAGATTCTGTGGTGGTTTTAGCCAGAGCGTCCAGTGCTGCTCTGCTGTCAGAGCAGATGAGGACGCCCTGCCCTACCTTTGGGTTATTATTCAAAAAGTAGATAAAAAATCGTTGGTTTTTTTAATTAGATTTCTTAATAACAATATTTGTTTACAATATACCAGACATTTTTTTTATACAAGAGAACCATTTATTACCTTTTTTGTATTTAGAATTGTAAAAACAATTTGTGGGTTTTGGTTTTTTTTATTTTTTTTTATTTACTTGAGCATGTGATATGGGTTGTTGCGTTCGGGCGATAATATATCGGCCGTACGTTCGTATAGGTAGGGCGGTTAATAACGAAATATTTATAAAAATTATACAGGCGAGCTAATGGACCCTTGCTGAGTTGGCCACGATTGTTCAGGGTTGGTCACACTCACGGGTCAACACCCATCCGGCGGCCTCCACGCATCCTCCACGCATGCGTGGAGGCCGCCGGATGGACGGACCCGGGCTTGCACTTCATGAAGTGCGAGCCCGGGTAGGACACTGGCCTTAGAGCTAGTTTCCCTTAGGAGTCAATCTTCTGGCACTCCTGGACGGTCTGGGCACCGTGCGGCGTAAGCCAATCGATTGTGCACTCCGATTAATAGTCGGGGGAGTCTGGAAGCAGTACTGTTTCCTATAGAGCGGGGGTGGTTGCGGACCTTACGGCGACTGCTCTTTAAACGATCATCGAGTCCCCGATTTCCTGTGAAGAGCCGGGCAAAGAATGCTGTGGTCCGCGATAGATTCGATACACACCGTTTCACCGCTTCGTAAGGGAGAGGACCGCACAAGCGATCTCGAACTCGGAACCAATGGAGAGACTGGAGTAATCTGGTCGCAATTGTAAGCGTGAGTGTAAGCCCGCTGGGTAACACTCCTGGTTATTTCGCAGATAAGACGTTGGCCTCTTACGGGCATGTGGCGGAGCTGGACGGTGGACTGTTTTTGTCAAAGTCTTCTGCGCTCACTTCAGGAAGACAGAACGACTAATTGTTAAAACTTCCTGAGGTGACGGTCTTGCTCGCTGTATTTAGAGAATCTCTAGTTGTATTTAGAGATAGTATTCTGAATATTTTAAAGATACTTTGTACCAATAAAAAACAAGTGATTTTGGGTAAAGGGGGTGGGGGGTTAGTCTAAAACCGTATCAACAGGGGTAAGGAGGGGTTAAAAAGTTGCTAAAAACATCACGTGATTAATGGACGACCCCTATACCAAGAGCGCTGCCATATTGAACATAAAAGATTAATGTTTGGAAATATGGGTGCGCTATAAACGATGCGTTAGGATTTTATTATGGCAGCTAGGATTTGTACTACAAAATGTAGTGTGGAGACGGTACTCATATTTCCAAAAATTGATTAATTTTCTCTTATATTTTATGTGGCGGCGTTCGTGGTAAGACAGTATAGTAGTGCACTATAGATGTCGCTATAAACACGCCTATACGGATCCTATCTCGAAATAATTCTCCAGAATAACCAAAAATTCGATTCTAAGCAATTCCAAGGATCCGGCAATATCGAAGCACATAGTAAGTGGCCGTAGTGAGTCAAATGATCTACAAGCCCGCGTTGACTTCCACAAAAAGTTCCTTACTGGAATCAGCCAGAATGGCACTGGTCTGAGGTACGGCAGTACAACCATGAGCGATGTGGACTTGAAGAAGTCTCTCTTGCGGGGAGATTACGACAGCAATGGTATGGCTCACGCTATTGGCCTTCAATGACACAGCCCTGCGTCCAGATATAACTCTTTACTCTCTATCTCGGAAGATGGCCCTTATGGTAGAATTAACTGTTCCATGGGAATCAAATATCCCAAAAGACCACGAGTACAAATTAAATAAATACCATGACCTCGCAAATGCCGTCACCCGAAACGGCTTCACTGTTCACCTTCACGCGCTGGAAGTAGGCGCCCGTGGCCTGCCAGCTAAATCTTTGTTTCACCTTTTTAAAGATCTTGGTCGCTCCAGGAAAATAATCAACTCCTTTCTAGAAAAATTATATAAAACCGCGATTTCTGCATCTCAAATTCTATGGCTTCGAAGGGGGAGTGAATGGGTGGTAAGGTGAACGCTCACATGTGGCAAGACAGCTGTCCTAAACCTACCACCGCCGGTCGTAAGTCCGGAATCCACCCTTCACCTCCCAGAAGTGTAATAATTATATATGATGGGCCCGATTTTTGGTCGGTGAATTCCATGGCAGCTCCGTTTGTATTTTATTTATTTATAATAAACGAATATTTAAATCATAACTCTTATTATTTTAATATTATTTACATAAAGATGTTTAATATTATTTACATTATTTAGATTTACATTACCCAATTACGCAAGGTGGAGAAGGAAAGCAAGGAGTATGGACTGCACATGGACCGCAGCAAGACCAAACTCATGTTTGTGGACCGGGCTGGAACCATGCAACGCACCAACGAGCTGAGTGACCTTCAAGCTGTGAAAGACTTTGTCTATCTGGGCTCCATGATATGCAACGACGGAAACTGTGAAAAGGAAGTCTCACGCAGAAGCCAGATGGCAAGATCGGCCATGAGCAAGCTAGAAAGGCTGTGGAAGAATCGGGGTATAAGCAAGCGGACTAAGATCAGGCTGATTCGAGCTCTGGTTTTCTCGATCTTTCTCTATGCATCGGAGACATGAACCCTGAAGGCTCGGATACGCACCAAAATCGATGCACTGGAGATGTAATATTGGCGTAAAATGCTAGGAATTCCATGGACAGCACGCCGCACCAACAAATCTATCCTGGAAGAACTCGGCATTCAAGTGAGGCTCTCCACCGTATGCATCAGAAGGGTCCTGCAGTTTTTCGGTCATGTTGCCAGGAGAAACCCAGAGAATCTGGAGAAAATGCTTTCCAGGGGTCAAGTGGAGGGAAGAAGAAGCAGAGGCAGATCACCGGCCAGATGGAACGACCTCATCAAAGAAGTTACAAAAGGGTCAATACAATCTGCGACCCGCCATGCAGAAGACAGGTCGAAGTGGAGGAGCCTCGTAGGCAAACTGTTGTCTAGTGGCCACAATCCTCAGTAATGATGGAACGACGGAGAAGAAGACATAAAGATGTTAATTTATAATTTAGTATACTGGTTTCAATACATTATAACCGATAAAATGATGAGTGGGCGCTTAGGGGCCCGTCCCTTGGTTACTAATTTGTTGCACTGGATAATCCTTGTCTCAACTCGCGATACTACATATTGAGTTGTCAACTACGGCAAGCCCGTCACCAAAGGACGTTTTAACGATTAGTCGTTCTATCGACCTGCAGTGAGCGTAGAAGACTTTGGACATAACAATCCGACGTCTAGCTACGCCACAACCCGTAAGAGACCAACTCCTTACCGCGGAAAGCCAGGAATTACTTCCCGGCGGCTCGAGACACTCGCGCCCTTACTTCCAATTGTGACCAGATTTCTCCGGTATCTCGATTGGTTCCGAGTTCGAGGTCGCTTGCGCGGGCCTCTCCCTTACGAAGCGGTGAAACGGAGTACACCGAATCTATCGCGGACCAAGGAGTCCTTTGCCCGGCTCTGAACCGGGATCGGATGGCCAATGGTCATCTCAAGAGCAGTCGCCGTAAGGTACGCAACCACCCCCGCTCTATAGGAAACAATACAGTTTCCAGACTCCCCCGACTGTTAGTCGGAGTGCACAATCGATTGGCTTGCGCCGCACGGTGCGCAGACCGTCCAGGAGCGCCAGAGGTTTGATTCCCAGGGCAAACTGTTTCCAGAGTCCTACCCAGGTTCGCACCCCATGCGTGGAGGCCATCGGATGGGTGTTGACCCGTGAGTGTGACCGACCCTGAACACATGGGTCATCGTGGCCAACTCATCATGGGCCCGTTAGCTCCCCAAACGTGATAATACATCTTGAGGTGTCGACTACAACGGGCGAGCCCGTCACCACAGGACGTTTTAACGATTAGTCGTTCTATCGACCTGCAGTGAGCGTAGAAGACTTTGGACAAAAACAATCCAACGTCTAGCTACGCCACAACCCGCAAGAGTCCAACGCCTTACCGCGAGTTAGCCAGGAATAAACCCGGCGGCTCGAGATACTCGCACCCTTACTTCCAATTGTGACCAGATTTCTCCGGTCTCTCGATTGGTTCCGAGTTCAAGGTCGCTTGCGCGGTCCTCTCCCTTACGAAGCGGTGAAACGGAGTACACCGAATCTATCGCGGACCAAGGAGTCCTTTGCCCGGCTCTGAACCGGGATCGGATGGCCAATGGTCATTTCAAGAGCAGTCGCCGTAAGGTACGCAACCAAAACACTTCTAAGGACAAAAAGGCCCCAACTACGCAAACTAGTGGGACTGATAACAGGACACAACACACTAAACAAACACCTCTTCAAAATGGGCGGAACGAATAGCCCTATGTGCAGAGCATGCATGGAGGCGGAAGAAACCACAAAACACATTCTGCTAGATTGTGAACAGGTAGAAGTATACAGGACAAAACACCTTGGGACCCCAGGCACCCTGCGCGAGGCGGCAGGAAACCTGAAAGCCCTGCTGGCTTTCGTCGAGGAACTGGGGTGGGTAGAATAGCGCTACCCCCGTTACACGCAAAATAGGCACACTGGATGTCGACTTGCGGAGGAACGCCCAGTAAAACTAACTAACTAACTAAGGTACGCAACCACCCCCGCTCTATAGGAAACAATACAGTTTCCAGACTCCCCCGACTGTTAGTCGGAGTGCACAATCGCGGCGATTTGCGCTCAGGCGTAGAAAGTCGTATATGGACCGGAACCCTTGATGCCCATACCCCAGGCCCAAATAAAAACATGGCTACGCAGGAACACCGATGAAACCCATCTTACAGAATGGAAAAAAAACGCAGGATGCAGGCAAACAAAGAACGCGGTTCCGGAAGCGTCTAAAAAACTTGCCCGCAACCTCACCAGATTAAAAGGGACAAAATCCGTAAAGTCATAGGTACTATGACAGGCCACCGTCCCCTAAACAAACACATGTTTACCATAGGTATGACAGACAGTCCTCTATGCAGAGGATGCATGGAGGAAGAAGAAACGCCACAGCATGTGCTCATGGAATGCAGGAGCGTGGCAGAGCAACAGGCAAAAATACTACAATCTCCAACATCTGTCCCGGAGGCCTGTAGCAACCCAAATAGGCTGCTAACCTTCTGGGGCAGCCTGGGTAGTCTGGAGTAACATAAACACAAATAGAAACATGAGCCTTGCACAACGGCCCAATCAAGAGACCAAATGCGAGAAAAAAGCCCAGACAAACAAACTAACTTGCGCTCAGGCGTGGCGCGGTGTCGGTTAAGTAAAAGACGATACGTTATCTGGTTGACGATTTAATGATGACTATTAAGCAGGCAAGGCGCTCGAACGTTCAGTGTTTACATCGATGTACATCTCATGGCGGCGATACTGTGGCGGAAAAGTTTGAATTGTTATTTGGCGGGGCAAATGAAATATTAAATTGGGTATGACGCAGTCTCCACAATATAATAATTACTGTTTTAATATTCAGGTAGACTAATAGATGGTGTTCCAACTCTTCGTATTATTTCTGTGATGTAATCAGCATAAATAAAAAAATGCGGCACGAATGATTAAACATTGGTTTAATTATTGGGTTTTTTAATGAATGAATGTATGAAAATCTCTTTATTGCACAATAAAACTAAGGTACAATGGCGGACTTATTGCTACATTAACATATCTTCCAATCAATCAGTCGTTTATAATAAAAACATTCATTGGGGTCGATTGCGTTTCTTCATGAACTAAAACCGGAAATTAGTTTGTGTGAACGAGACACGGCAATACGCTAGAGCAGAATGTGAAATGAACGGTTGTCACTTTTTCGCATTAAAACTACTCACCAAAGCATTTGAATCTAAGACCGCACGAAATGTGTTCAAATTTATTTGGACGAACATAAGTTTGACAGGTAGTTTTTATCGACGATCGTTCGTTTATAATTCCGCTCTAACAATTAGGGTTGTCGACTACAGTGGGCGAGCCCGTCACCTCAGGAAGTTGTAACGATTAGTCGTTCTATCTCCCTGGAGTGAGCGCAGAAGACTTGGACAAAACAGTCTACCGTCTAGCTCCGCCACAAACCCGTAAGAGGCCAACACCTTAACCGCGAGATAACCAGGAATGTTACCCGGCGGGCTTACACTCACGCCCTTACTTCCAATTGTGACCAGATAACTCCAGTCTCTCGATTGGTTACGAGTTCGAGGTCGCTTGCGCGGTCCTCTCCCTTACGAAGCGGTGAAACGGTGTTTACCGAATCTATCGCGGACCACAGCGTCCTTTGCCCGGCTGTTCACCCAGGATCGGATAGCCGATGGTCGTTTCAAGAGCAGTCGCCGTAAGGTCCGCAACCACCCCCGCTCTATAGGAAACAGTACTGCTTCCAGCCTCCCCCGACTGTTAGTCAGAGTGCACAGTCGATTGGCTTATGCCGCACGGTGCGCAGACCGTCCAGGAGCGCCAGAAGGTTGATTCCCAGGGGAAACTAACCATAAGGTCCTACCCAGGCTCGCACTTCATGCGTGGAGGCCGTCGGATAGGTGTTGACCCGTGAGTGTGACCAACCCTGAACAGAATGGGTCTTCGTGGCCAACTCAGCAAGGGCCCATTAACTCCGCTCTAACGTATTGCTCGATCTCGTTCGCTTGAACTGATCTGAGTTTTAGTTCACAAAGAAACGCAATCGGGCCCATTATGTAGATGGCCAAATAAATTGCAAATAGTTTTGTCCGTCAATGCTATCAGAAACACCTGTATTTCGCCAGTGCAGAGGGTTTGCCAAAACGTACTATGACACTGAGCAATTAATATGCTATATCAGCGGTTCTTAACCTTTTCGGCTGGCGACCCAAAGTACGAATATATTTGAAGTATGCGACCCTAATCTAATTTTTTATTTTATTTTCCAGTGACAGGTAAAAAACTGATATATTATGTAATTTTATAGGATGTAGTTGTAAAATTAGAAATAACAACTTTATTTAAATGTTCTGTATTAAAATCAGACAATTCAGCATTAACCCGGTCGCTCCGTAACATCCCCTGGGGGACCAAATGTCGGCCGCCTAACACTCCATAACGTTCTTTACGGGACCAAACGCTCGCCGCTGCGAAAAATGCAATTTACAATTCGACACGCCGTACTATATACTTTCTGAGGGCGCTACGATATGGCCAAAATATCTTTAACCCTTGGAGTAAATGGGTATTTTCATGGATGCATTTGTCTCTTTTGCAGGATTTTCGGCGACATCGACCTTAAAGTACTATAACTACGAAACTACTACACCAATCATAAAAAGAACAACTGCACAATGATTGCATTGAAATTTCGAATATAGAATATTGAAATATCATTTTGTAAAACAATTAGATAATTATGAATAAATATGAGAACGTCAAAGAAGTGGAAAAAACGCAGAACCAGATCTGGTCGTATCATACTCAAGGGATAATTGTTTCATAACCAGATTTGGTCGTATCATACTCAAGGGGTTAATTCAAGATTTCCGTCTGGCAATATCGAAGGACGATTTAAAAAGTGAGCATAGACGTCAAACGCCAGTGTCCGCCGGCAACCCCCACGGCCGCGTATGGTTCCGCGAAATGGGGGATAAAAATGGTGTGTGTGCAGTGTTTGAGTGCCATTTACTGGAGAACAGTGAGTAATTTGCATTTTAAGTAGTTTCTGAATGAGGATTAGTCATTTGAGATAGTCCATTTGCTGTTTTTCACGAATTTTTAATCAAAAGACTTCGGCGACAACACACCCCTCGCGAAAAAATGGCCGTTTTTATTTTGTAATGTTTGTGAAATATCCCGATATATCGCGAAATATGACGTAATGTCGCTTTAATTTACTAACAAAATAGGTATTGCTTCATTTACATCCTAAATTATCACATAATTAGGCATATTTTGAACATTATATGTTGTTTTCTAATATGACTCGCGCAAAGAAACTTGTTTTGATAATTACTATGAGAGAATTAAGTGCGATTTTCCATAGTTTTTCGATGAAATGTGACTCTTTGGAGTATAGTAATTAGTTATTAGAGATATAATAAGTATATAATGAGACAATATAATTGAAAAAATCTAACGAATTTTATATTATGAGCATTCAAAGTTTATTATTAAGTTTTGGACGCACTCTCAAAACTTTAGATTTTTCTGTAATATCAGACAAAGCTCAAAGTTCTGGTGTGATTTCTAAGAAGTGTGATGTAGTAATAAAGTTATATTGAAAGAATTTCATATTAAAAAATACCATAAGTAGTCACAAATGAAAATTTTTTTTTTTTTTTTTATGAGAATACATAAAAATTTTCTTGGCTGAATAAATAAATATTTTTGTATGCAAATAAGTCAAAAAAAATATGGTTTTGGTAAAGCATTTAATAAAGAACATAACTGTATTTACAATTTTTGCATATTTTACGTATTTTGTGACAAAAAAATCGAAATGATTTTATAAGCGAGTTTTTTCAGTTCGCCAATTTTGTAATATTTATTCATTATTATCTTAATTGTTTTACGAGATAAAGTTATAATGTTTTATATTTCAAATTTCAATGCGGTCATTTTACAGTTATTCTTTTTATGATCGGTGTAGTGGTTTACAAGTTATGGTCGTTTGTATCAAGGTCGTCGACTCGCGTCGATTTTACGCGCGAATATGTCGCGCGCAAAAGTGATAGCTGAATTTTTACTTCGCGAGAGGAGGGGTTAAAACAGTTTAAAAAATTACAGCAAAATAATTAGTGACTACCCTGGTGTTGTATTTTTGAGCAAAGATCACGTATACGTGGAGTTATGCTCATAGAATGTGCACACCGCATGTCATGCTGAGGATCCAACCTATTCCTGTACTTATTCGTCGCGATTGTGAACGGACAATAGATGGCAGTAACCCAGCCTTTAGTCCTTGTTCTGTGACTAGTAATAATTGTCACTATACTAGTTTAGTGACATCGATCGAACTATCAATACAAAATAAAAATATTCGCAATTAAAAACGTCAAGTTTTACCTTTTTTTTAAAGTCGTTTGGGGGATTTCCGCGACCCAACCCAATACCTCTCGCGACCCGAATTCGGGTCGCGACCCGAGGTTAAGAATCGCTGTGCTATATAATCAATGCCGGTGTGCTATATTATAAACATTATGAAAGCTTCAGTTTTTAATGGCGTATTGCATGCAACTACTATCGAGCTTCTCGTGCTTTCTCATATGGAACTTGAGCGAGCACTTTTGGATGAACGCTTGTCCGCAATGCACGCACACGTGGTCCCTGATGTTGCGGTGGATCTTCATGTGCTGGATGAGGGTCTTCTTGCGCGCGTAGGTCTTGCCGCACTCGATGCAGGAGAAGTTGCGCGTGCCGGCGTGGATGACCATGTGGTTGAGCAGCGTGCTGCCGTCGTAGAACTCTTTCTCGCACACGCTGCAGCCGTGCGTGCGAATGCGCTCCTCGTGCTTCTTGCGCATGTGCGCCGACAGCAGGCTGGACGTGACGCACACTTTGGGGCACAGATGGCAGGCGTAGCCCGCCGACTCCGCGTGCTCCACCAGCATGTGCTTTTGGCGGGTGTAGAACGACTTGAAGCGGCGGTTGCAGTGCTGGCACATGTATTTACAGACGCGGTGCGATGCGCGATGATTGTCCAGCTTTGAGGCCGTGTCGAATGTTTTCTCGCAGAGCCGACACTGTACGAAAAAACGACAAAGATTAAACATCAAACAATTACAGGATTCTAGAAGATTAATGGGATACTAGAAAATCGCAGATTACTAGGTTGCAGACCATCTACAATACAATACAATCAACTACTCCAGTAGATAGGCATTCCTACACTTGGATGCGTCACAAAATTAAATGCTAAAAATTTAATTATTAAAAACATAACTATCGTGATAGTTGTCATGCTTAGAGACTGAATCGACCATCATAATCCAATCTGAAGCTTTCTCGATTATTGAGAAAGGTTTTGCAGTGAGATGTTTTTTGCCTTTAGAGCCAACCCGCACAAACTGTATTGGGGGTTTGGAGGATACTGTGGAACCCTTGTTGGCACGAGCCACTGAGAGGCTAAGTACCTCGCGAATAACAGCAAGGACTTTGTCGTGGCGGTAAGTGTACCGTCCTTGATCTAAGGCCACCTTGCAGCCAGCTAGAATGTCTAGCTGTGCAGGGGGTGTTGCTACAAAGGGGGCATGAACTATCCTCGGCATAGCTCCAACGAGCGAGATTACTGGGGTCTGGAAGTGTATGCTGAAAGGCATTTAAATAAAATTTCGGCATCTCTGGCGTCCAGTCATACAACATTACTTTCCAGTGCATTTGAGGAGGAATGCAAAAGTCTCCAATTGTTGTCCAATCATTCTGGCATTGAAGGCCAATAGCGTGAGCCATACGAGAGACTCCCCAGAAGAGAGACTTCTTCAAGTCCACATTGCTCATAGTTGTACTACCATAACCCAGACCATTGCCGTTCTGGCTGATTCCAGCAAGGAACTTTTGTGGAAGTCTATGCGGGCTTGTAGATCATTCAAAATTCCATACCTCTAATATAATAATAATAATAATACTATTATACTAGGTAAATAATAATAATAATTAACATAATAATAATTAGAGGTACGGAATTTTCGCAAAAAAAAAAACATAATTTTCGCAAAAGCAAAAAAAGGAAAATAACGAAATTTTGCTAAAATTCGCATATACTGAATATAAAACAACTTTTTAATATTATAAATAGGATAGAAAACGAATTTACCGCGTGAAATTTGTAGGACCCGACGTTTCGGTGACGTTGCAGCCGCCGTTGTCTAGGGTAGACTGAATTTATTGTCTAGGGTAGACTGAATACGGACAGATATTTACATGCAAGCTCACACCATCATCCCTACCATCTACGTTCAGTGCAAACGTCGCTCGTGAATCGAGCACGCGATCTATGCGACACTGAGCATTTTACGAAGGAGATGGAACATGTCAATGATGTCCTTAGGAAAAATGGATACGGAAAATATCACGAGACACGCACACGATCTAATACGGACGAAACTCAAAAACCGAGCAGATCAAGAGCATTCTTACCATACGTCAAGGGCGTGACTGATCGAATAAGTAAGATGCTAAACAGATTCGATAAAAAAACGATCTTCAAACCGACCCAAAATATAGCTCGATTTTTGAGGCCTGTAAAGGATGTAATACCACTGCAAACCCCGGGTGTGTATAAAGTCGAATGCAGCTGCGGTCTAGCCTACGTTGGACAAACGAAACGGCCCATAGCCACGCGACTGACAGAACACATCAAAGCTGTTAAAAATGTTCAGCGAGAAAAATCGGCGATCTGCGAACATATATTGGATAGCGGAAGTAACCACTGGATGCAGTTTCAAAATCCCATTGTTCTATCCAAGGAACAATTCTACTTTCCTCGCATGATCCGGGAAGCCATTGAAATAAGAAGAACTCCGAACTTCAATAGAGATGACGGCTACAAACTCTCTTCTACGTGGAACCCTCTTCTTAAAATGTTCCCGCCGCCGAACGCCGAACGCAAAGACGTAAAACAGGATACAGTGAGTGTTGTGTGCAAGTCGGACTTTCAAAATTCCCGCGCTCCGAGCCCGGCCCCCCACCACCGTTATAACCTACGCAGTGGCGGCAGCGGTTTGCGGCCTACCCGCAAAACAACGGACTGACAGCTCTTCAGTCTACCCTAGACAACGGCGGCTGCAACGTCACCGAAACGTCGGGTCCTACAAATTTCACGCGGTAAATTCGTTTTCTATCCTATTTATAATGTCAAACAACCGCGATAGTCTTCAACTTTTTAATAGGCTTAAAATTTATATTTAATATTAATTAAAAGCTAACATTGTTGTACTTCCAATATTTTACCATTTAGAATCGTTCTGTCCGTAACGGCGACATTATATTTAATAAAGAAGCGTTCTGCTTATACGTGTTCATCAAAAAACAGCGTAGAAGTAACTAACTTTGTAACGCTGCTTCAGCAAAGGTTGAAAAGCAGCATTTAGTACCCCAGAATATGTTTTTAACATTGGCAAAAAAGGATTTTTTGAGAAGTTTTCGAGTAATGTATTTTGTTTTGAGTTGGTGACTTGTAGTCACAGATGGACAAAATAACTGACCAATATGAAAGTAGGCTTCATTTGTTGTATTTAGTCCCATCTAGAGAGAAGTTTAGTAAAACTGTTTTCAATTTCAATTTCAATTTCAATTTTTTTTCAAATTTCAAGAAATTTTGCAAAAATTCGCATTTATTTCGTTAAAACGAACATTCCTTACCTCTAATAATAATAATAATAAAAACTATAATTTTAACAACAACTGTGATATGAGAAAGCAGATAAAAATACCAGAAATGCAATCTTTAACCTCCAGTGCCAGTGAAAGAACTGTAACGGTTAGCAACATGCATAATTTAGCAATTACTTTTTATATACTGTGGAACCCTTGTTGGTACGAGCCACTGAGAGGCTAATTAATATCAAAATCAAAACATTACAAAACACTGTTCGATCCCTTTAACTATAAACTTGGAGTCTTGCAGGGTTCCATTTTGGGCCCTATTCTATTTTTAGTATATGTAAATGATTTACCAATGTATTTCAATGATATAAATGTAACGATGTTTGCCGACGACACTAGTTTAATTGTTGCCGGTAAAGATATGGAAGAATTATTGATTAACGTTAACATTAATCTATGTAAACTTAATAGTTGGTTTGAGGGCAACAACCTCACACTAAATGCATCTAAAAGTAACTTCATACATTTTACAAATCACCAAAATCGGAATAAAGGTTCGCCAATAATACTTTCAATAAATAACACTGCCATTCCTCAAACTCCTTGTACTAGATTTTTAGGTGTTCATGTCGACGAACTTTTAAAATGGACCTTCCACTATGAAAACCTCGAAAGTAGGTTAAGTTGGGCATGTTATGCTTTGAGTACTGTAAGAAGGTCGTTGGATGAATTGCAAACAAGAAATGTTTATTTCAGCTATATTGAAGCTATCCTAAGTTATTCCATTACAATCTGGGGAAATTGTTATGCTTGTCATGGAACCCATATTTATACTCCAAAAGAGAGCAGTGCGAATAATTGCAAAGGTGAAAAGGGAAGAGTCGTGTCGACCCATTTTTAAAAGGCTAAGAATCCTCACCTTAACCTCACTCATCTCTTTAAGTTACTGACTGAGTTTTTTAGGAATAAAGAAACACATTATAAAAAGTTTTCAGATACACATAATAAAAATACGACAAATATATTTTTTTTTTTTATACCATGTACTAAACTAAACACAGCAAGGCAAGACACAAAATACTCCGGGCCATATTACTTTAACAGGCTACCGGAAAGTTTAAAAACAATTCAAGTGGAAAGCTTATTCAAAAAATTACTTAAAGAATTCTTATTAGACAAAGATTTTTATTCGATCGAAGAGTTTGTTAATTTTAAATGATTTAAAAAAATTTTTGGCCATTTTTTTTAACAATTTAAGTAGCATTTTTGAATTATTCTGACTTTTTCTGATTTTACATTTCTTGATTATTTTTATTTATTATTTTAATTTGTCGTTTTAGTAAGTACATCTTAAATACTAATGTTTGTGTTTCTGTACTCTCTTGTCCGCTGAGGTATAAATCGACGCAAGATTGGAAGCCTGGTTTCCGCACAGCATCAGAAAGAGCGACCAGGCACCTTCCAATAGAACCGTTGAGTGTGTGAATTCGCATGCGATTATAGGCCTTATAACCTCACAGCATATTATTATTATTTTTTCTATACAGGCAGCTGTGCTGATCATCGTCATCAATATCTGTCATACGATTTACCTTAAACAATCCTGTCATGTGCCTGCGCATGTGCTGGGAGTAGCGGCTGGTGGTGGCGAATCCTTTCCCGCACTTTTCACACGTGTGGTTGATGAAATGCTCGTTCATGTGGTGCCTCAGCAGGTGGTTGCTCTGGAACTTCTTCAGGCAGACCAGACACGTCATATTCTCCATGTCCATGGAAGAGTACATGGTCGGCCCTTTGGGCTTTATTACCTCCGCTGCTGAAATTTTAATATATTGATTATATAGCCTATTAGACTGCTCAATGCCATACTACGTTTTAGCAGCTAGGATCGTTTTTGACAATATTTGACTATCTATATTCTAATTGACTATTATATAATTGTGATTTTTTATTCTGACTTTGCATGATTAACTATTATTGCGGAGCTCCCGTATCATAGCTTTGGGAAGACAACAATATATTGTAAATAGGATAGAAAACGAATTTACCGCGTGAAATTTGTAGGGCCCGACGTTTCGGTGACGTTGCAGCCGCCGTTGTCTAGGGTAGACTGGAGAGCTGTCACGTTGTTTTGAGGGTAGGCCGCAAACCGCTGCCACCACTGCGTAGGTTTGCGGCCTACCCGCAAAACAACGGACTGACAGCTCTCCAGTCTACCCTAGACAACGGCGGCTGCAACGTCACCGAAACGTCGGGTCCTACAAATTTCACGCGGTAAATTCGTTTTCTATCCTATTTATAATGTCAAACAACCGCGATAGTCTTCGATTTTAAACAATATATTGGTCCGTATTCATCATCCCAGTGACAAGCTTGAGTGATCCAGTGCCATGATAGGAGAAGCAACCTCAAAGGTCTATTCTTGCAAAGGGGACCCAGCATGGAGCCTCTGTTTACGATCGACAACATCAAACTTTGAAACATTTGAATAGTTGCGTCGGCGGAATGGCGGCCACAAGTTGACATGCTTGTATTTACTTCGTGTCCCGCTCAAGTCTTTAGGAACATGTTACGCAATGTGTTCGAGGCAATGCCCCTAAATGAATATGCCGTAGCTTCATAATGTAGCTGTAATATAAATATGTAATTTAGTATAAATAAATACAAACGGAGCTGCCATGGAATTCACCGACCGGAGTCAGGCCCATCATAATACTATTTTTTTTACACTTCTGGGGGGTGAGCAGTGGATTCCGGACTTACGAACCGGCTGTGGTAGGTTTAGGACAGCTGTCTTGCCACATGTGAGCGTTCACCTTACCACCCATTCACTCCCACTTCGAAGCCATAGAATTTGAGATGCGCAAATCGCAGTTTTAGATATTTTTTCTAAGAAAGAGTTGATTATTTTTCTGGAAAGGCCAAGATCTTTAAAGAGGTGAAATAGAGATTTAGCTGGCAGGCCACGAGCGCCAACTTCCACCGCGTGAAGGTGAACAGTGAAGCCGTTCCGGGTTACGGCATTTGCAAGATCATGGTATTTATTTAATTTGTACTCGTGGTCTTTTGGGATATTCGATTCCCATGGAACAGTTAATTCTACAATAAGAGCCACCTTCCAAGATAGAGAGTAAAGAGTTATATCTGGACGGAGGGCTGTGCATCCGAGACTTTCAGGGAATTTATACTGCTTAGAGACCGAATCAACCTCCAGAATCCAATCTGTAGCTTTCTCGATTATTGAAGGTATTACTTCCTATAAGCCGTAATGAATATAAGTGGGGGAGGGGGGGAGTGGGGGGCCCATTGTTCAATTTCGCACCGGGGCCCATTTTTTGTAGTCACGCCACTGACGTTCACAATACTTTCCCTCTATGTTGGTTGGTGGGCCAGGAAAGTAAAAAAAACTGTCATGTCAACCCAAGACTTTCCCGGCAAGCAGACAAGACACCTCGCGCGCCAACCCCCCCTACTCTCTACCCCCATATAACTCCCTCCTCTCACCCCCGCCCCAACTACCCCTCACCCACTTCCCAACTACCCCCCTCTCCACCCCTTTAACCCCAACCCTCCTCATGAGGGTTATTATTTGATTAAAATGTATGTCGGAATTTATTTATTTTTGTGTCGCTTGTATAATAGATATTGGGCCCGATTGCGTTTCTTTGTGAACTAAAACTGAAATCAGTTCAAGCGAACGAGATAGAGCAATACGTTAGAGCGGAATATGAAAGGAACGATCGTTGATAAAAAAAATACCCGTCGAAATTATAATCGTCCAAATAAATTTGAAAACATTTTGTGCAGTGTTAGATTCAGATGCTTTATCTTTGATGGGTAGTTTTAACCCGTTGAGTATGATACGACCAAATCTGGTTGTGAAACAATTATCCGTTGAGTATGATACGACCAGATCTGGTTCCGCTCGGCGCGCGCGCTTTCGAACTCTTTTTTTACCATCGAAAGCATTTTGTCTCTTTCATGCGTATGGCAGATCGGTACAGAATTAAATTCTCTCTGTTAGCATTCGCAGCAGCAACTGCGCAGTCCATGTAACATATTATTACGGACCGCTGCAAATTGAACGCCCGCCTTCCCGAAACGTCAAAATCCGCGGAGCGTGTGTTTTGTTTTCGGATACGTTTTTCGTGTAGTTTTCGGTGTTTATTTCAACGAATCGTAAGTAAAACCATTTCTACAACATCATATAGTCCCCCTAAACTGATTAGATGTACCATTTATCGTGTATATAAAGTATTTCGGGTCTTTGAATGTCGCGTCGCAAATGCCAAAGTCGGCCATTGTTTTTTCACTTCTTTGACGTTCTCATATTTATTCATAATTATGTAATTGTTTTACAAAATGATATTTCAATATTCTATATTCGAAATTTCAATGCAATCGTTGTGCAGTTGTTCTTTTTATGATTGGTGTAGTAGTTTCGTAGTTATAGTCCTTGAAGTCGAGCGCCATCGATGTCGCCGAAAATCCTGCAAAAGTGACAGATGCATCCATGAAAATACCCATTTACTCCAAGGGTTAAAGCAATGGAGCCCATTGAAATCAAAATGTAACAATGTGGTTTCGACCCTACGACACATCCGTGTACCGAATATCAAGTCTCTAAGTGCAATATTTCAATATTAAAGTATGATTAGCGCATTCCCTGCTGGACCGATTTCAACAACAATCTTTTCAACTCTTGCCATGACCAAATGATATCTTCATGCCAAATTTTAGCTTAATCGGACGAAGCGTTTGGGCGCTATCGTGGAGGAATACAGACAGACAGACACACAGAATGGCGCCCACAGTACTTTCCTTGCAAGGAACCACCAAAACCCAAAAACAAAACCAAAAATACAATACTCACTGGCTATTTTCATTTCTTTCGTTTTCTTTTGGCTCTTTCGAACCAATCTCCTGGCGTGTGATTTGGATGTCTTGGTGATAAGAGCCGACTGTTTTAATCTATTCCGTTTCTTCGTGAGCTTCGATGACTGTGGCGCTGGCTTGTAATCGGAAAAATCTAAAAAAAATATCCAATGTCTGTATTGAGTAAAAAAAAAAAAAATAAATAAAATACAAACGGAGCTGCCATGGAATTCACCAATCGGAGTCAGGCCTATTACTACACTTTTGAGATATGAGTGGTGGACTCTGGACTAATGACCGGCTGTGGTAGGTTTAAGACAACTGTCTTGCGACATTAAAAGCTAATGGGCCCTTGCTGAGTTGGCCACGAAGACCCATTTGTTCAGAGTCGATCATACTCACGGCTCAAGACTCATCTGGCGGCCTCCACGTAGAAGTCAAGCCAGGGTAGGACTCTGGCCTTCAGGCCAGTTTCCCCTAGGAGTCAACCTTTGAGCGTTCCTGGACGGTTTGGCGCACTGTGCGGCGTCAGGTAATCGATTGTGCATTTTGACCGACAGCCGGGGAAGTATGGAAACAGTGCTTTATAAATAGGATAGAAAACGAATTTACCGCGTAAAATTTGTAGCACCCGACGTTTCGGCGACGTTGCAGCCGCCGTTGTCCAGGGTAGACTGAAGAGCTGTCAATCCGTTGTTTTGCGGGTAGGCCGCATAACGCTTCTTGGAATTGCACAGAATCGAATTTTTAGTTATTCTGGAGTTGGCAAAGAGCAGAGAGGGCAGTTTTAGAGCTAGCTCAAAAATTGTGTTTGGACCTGAAGAGTCGAGGGGTCAGCTGGTTTGACCCGTCACCTCAGGAACACACATGGCTCTTCGTGACCAAACTGCAATAGGGCCCATTAGCTCCCATCCATACGGGACAACTAGAGCTGTCAACTACAACAGGCTAACCCGTCACCTCAGGAAGTTTTAACGAAATGTGATCGTTCTATCTCCCGTGAAGTGTGCGCAGAAGACTTAGGACAAAAACAGTCCACCATCAAGCTCCGCCACATGCCCGTAAGAGGCCAACGCCTTATTCGCGATATAGCCAGGAATGTTACCCAGCGGGCAGACACTCACGCCCTTACTTCCAATTGCGACCAGATTACTCCGGTCTCTTGACTGGTTACGAGTTCGAGGTCGCTTGCGCGGTCCTCTCCCTTACGAAGCGGTGAAACGGTGTCAACCGAATCTATCGCGGACCACGGCGTCCTTTGTCTGGCTTTCAACCGGAAACATTTCAAGATCAGTTGCCGTAAGGTCAGCAACCACCCCCGCTCTATAGGAAACAGTACTGTTTACAGACTCCCCGACTGTTAGTCAGAATGCACAATCGATTGGCTTACGCCGCACGGTGCTCAGACCGTCCAGGAGCGCCAGAAGTTTGATTCCCAGGGGAAACTGACCAAGGCCAGAGTCCTACCCAGGCTCGCACTTCATGCGTGGAAGCCGTCGGATGGGTGTTGACCCGTGGGTGTGACCGACCCTGAACAAATGGGTCTTCGTGGCCAACTCAGCAAGGGCCCATTAGCTCCCAGATGGGACATATTGAGATGTCAACCACAACGGGCGAACCCGTCACCGCAGGACATTTTAACGATTCATCGTTCTATCGACAGTGCAGTGAGCGTAGAAGACTTTGGACATAACAAATCCGACGTCTAGCTACGCCACAACCCGTTAGAAGCCAACGCCTTACCGCGAGTAGCCAGGTATGTTACCTGGCGGGCGGCACTCGCGCCCTAACTAACAATTGTGACCAGATTTCTCCGGTCTCTCGATTGGTTCCGAGTTCGAGGTCGCTTGCGAGGTCCTCTCCCTTACGAAGCGGTGAAACAGAGTATACCGAATCTATCGCGGACCAAGGCGTCCTTTGCCCGGCTGTTCACCCAGGATCGGATGGCCAATGGTCATTTCAAGAGCAGTCGCCGTAAGGTAGGCAACCACCCCCACTCTATAGGAAACAAAACAGTTCCCAGACTCCCCCGACTGTTAGTCGGAGAGCACACTCGATTGGCTTGCGCCAGAGGTTTGATTCCCAGGGAAGACTGGTTGACCCAGTGTCCTACCCAGGTTCGCACCCCATGCGTGGAGGCCATCGGATGGGTGTTGACCCGTGAGTGTGACCGACCCTGAACACATGGGTCATCGTGGCCTCCTCATCATGGGCCCGTTAGCTCCTAGATGGGACAGGTGAGTTTTGGTGAAATTGTAAATAAAAAATGGAAATGACATATGAGAAGTTAGATAATTGTCATAGGTCTAAGCCTTACAAGGGCCAGAAATTAGCAAGGCATCTATTTTTGCCAGGCAACTCAAGTACCTGCCTGCCAAAAATAGAGCATAAGCATCTTTTGCAAAGATGTAGATATTCTGGAAAAGGTTCAGCGAAGGGCAACCAAAATGCCAGTGGGCCTGAAGAATAGGAATTATGAAGATCGCTCGAAATTACTTGGAATGACTACACTCAAACAAAGACGACAAAGAGGGGACCCGATTGAGACATATAAAATTCTAACACATTATTACGATGTACCTGCGCTGAAGAATATTTACAAATTCAACGTCAACACAAATCTTCGAGGTCACAACAAAAAACTCAACCGTACAAAATTTAAATCTAATCCTCCTAAGAACGTTCTGCCAAATAGAGTGGTGGACATGTGGAATAAACTACCATTTGAAGTGATTAGTGAAATCTCTGTCAATCAATTTAAAAACAGACTTGATTTATACCTAAAAACTTGTTAATACTGTTTACATTATATTGTTAATATTGTTTAGCTTTACAAGATCTGATCTGGACGTATCAGCAAAGCTGCCTGTCCAGAATAAATAATAATAATAATAATAAAATAGAAATAGAGCATTTCAGTAAATGCTCTATACATGACCGCCGGAGAGAACTAGAAAGGACGAAATCTTACCATCGGCATCTTGAAAATTGTGCTCAAGAGCACTGTCGGAGTCGTCAGCTTTAATTTCAAGAGCGCTGGCTTGCAGAAACGTTTCTACAAAAGCGGTCACATCTTTAATCTTGAAGCCGGAACTGGAGCCAATTCCTGAAAAACCAATTTATGCCATTTAAACGTTTTCAAGATGTGACGATTGACGAAAGATGTTCCAGCATAGGGGTCGTGGTTTTTTACTTTATCAGTAAATGGAAAGTATTGCAAATGTGCAGTTTTTTCCAAGGATGAAGATGGATACATACATACATACATAAGTGCTCTGTTTTAACCATCACTAAGAAGAAAACACCTTGCTTTTTCCCATACACAATAAACGGGTCAATTTTAAAAAGGTCAACCGAGGCGAGGGACCTGGGAATTACATTTGATACGCAGTTGAACTTCCGTGCACACATTACAAATATTTGCAATCGTGCTAGCAAAATGGTCTGTTTTGTTATTCGCATATGCAAACAGTTTAATAATATTCATGTAATGTTTCTACTATATAATTGTTTAGTCCGTAGCATACTTGAATATAACTCGGTGATCTGGTGTACAAGTGAAAACAAATACATTCAGATGGTAGAGAGCATTCAAAGAAAAATTTTAAGATATATTTATTACAGAAAATACAATATTTATCCATACTTATTTCCGCCCGATTTTGTGCTAGGAATGGTAGGATACAACAGTCTTGAAACGCGTCGATATATTTCACTAATTATATTTGCATATAAATTAATTCAAGGAACTATTTATTTGCCAGAGATAATAATAAATAAATACAAACGGAGCTGCCATGGAATTCACCGACCGTAGTCGGGCCCATCATAATACTATTTTTTTTACACTTCTGGGGGGTGAGCAGTGGATTCCGGACTTACGAACCGGCTGTGGTAGGTTTAGGACAGCTGTCTTGCCACATGTGAGCGTTCACCTTACCACCCATTCACTCCCCCTTCGAAGCCATAGAATTTGAGATGCGCAAATTGCAGTTTTAGATAATTTTTCTAAGAAAGATGTTTCTATGTAAGTTTGAATTGTACGTACCGGTAAATTACACAGCGAGGAGATCGCATCTATTGTTTAATGTGCCGTACCACCGTACAAATATTTTTGTAGACAGGCCAGTGGGAAGGGTTATAGCTCTTCTTAATTCCTTACCCACAGAAATAGATATCTTTTGTATATCCCTTTGGCAGCTAAAAGGGCAACTCCCTGCTATCTCATGTTTATCATTATCTGTCTTTTATTTAGTTTTATATTTTTATGTCTTTTTCTTGTTCAATGTTAGCATTAATTTAGTTATATAGTCATTTATTTGTAGACTTACACTCTATCTTTAATATTCAAGGGCGAATTGGATTAATCTGTAATGCCCTTGAATACTATTTGAAACTAATAAATAAATAAATAAATAAATAAATATTGACCCTCTCCCTGGATTTTAGGATGCGTTTGAATTAGAAAATAATATTACTGTGCGCTCCGGGAGCAAGCCGCAAATATTGGTCGTTACGTAGTCAACGGTGTTCTGATGTGCAACCAAATTTGGTCGTTACGTAGCCGGTAGCCGAAGGTTTAAACTTTTATCGTATTAATTTGACTATTTTAACCCTTGGAGTAAATGGGTATTTTCATGGATGCATCTGTCTCTTTTGCAGGATTTTCGGCGACATCGACCTTAAAGTACTATAACTACGAAACTACTACACCAATCATAAAAAGAACAACTGCACAATGATTGCATTGAAATTTCGAATATAGAATATTGAAATATCATTTTGTAAAACAATTAGATAATTATGAATAAATATGAGAACGTCAAAGAAGTGAAAAAAACGCGCGACCAGATTTGGTCGACTCGTACTCAACGGATAATTGTTTCGCGACCAGATTTGGTTGACTCATACTCAACGGGTTAAGACTGACTCTACAGAATATTCACAATAAAAAAAAAGCTTAATATTGTTGACTTGCTTCGTTTTTATATTTTGACTATCTGAGTATTTTCGCAGGTCAAATTAATTTTAAAAGATTTAAATCTTTATTATAAATTTCGTTAATAATTGTTGTGGAATTTAAAAAAAATAGTGAATATTTAAAAAATTAATTATACCATATACGGTATAATATCACTTAATTATTTAAATTCAATTTGACTATACCAAGAGTAGGGATCCCTACCAACTGGCTTATGGAAATATTTGTACCTAAAAAACAAGTTAATATTGTTTATGACTAGCTTTGCACTATCTGAGATGGCTTTGCCGTCATCGACGAGAAGACTTGAGATGGCAGCGTATAAAATCTGCTTGAAAAATCAGTTAGTCAAACATGCCCTTTACAAACTGGACGACTTTTATGATATTGCGTCCACAATAAATAACCATATTATGACTATACTTTCGCACTAAGTTTTAGATTTTATTGACATTGTTTTTAATTACGCATGTTTCAGAATTTTTATTTTTATGGTATTGATTATTGATTATTTTGTAAATTTGACTATTTTTAAGTAATCACCTCTGATTACAATTATTACTTTTTTCCTTTTAATTAATCAAAGTGGTTTTATCATCCGTTAAATTATGATTGTAAAATTTGACATATTCCTCAGTATTATGAAATGCTTTTATGGAATGAATAAATGATGATGATGATGATGACGATGATGATCTGATCTGGACGTGTCAGCAAAGCTGCCTATCCAGAGTAAATAATAATAAAGTAATTAAAATGACTCGGTTAAGTGTTGGAAATCCCACCAATTGGTTTTATGGGCAAAGAAAAAATTAAATAAACACCTTGAACTCTAAAAAAATCCAGGAAAAACCGCTGGGCTTCGATAATTTGCCTTTTGAGCGTCTGTGAATCTTGCAATCGTCGAATACACTCTTCGCATATGTGGTGTTTTATCATATTTTTGGTAGCATTTAGCAACTGCAACAAATAGGTACATTAAATACTTTATACAACAGCATTCTTCAACAACAACATAACTGTTACGCGAAGAAAAAATTGTAGTTATTGAGCAACTAAAAACTGCTTTAAATTTCAATTGCGCGCGAGCAGAGACATTGTACCTCGCTAAGAATACAAGATAGCTAAAATTTTACCGGACTAACGACCGGCTGTGGTAGGTTTAGGACAGCTGTCTTGCCACATGTGAGCGTCCACCTTACCACCCATTCACTCCCCCTTCGAAGCCATAGAATTTGAGATGCGGAAATCGTGGTTTTAGATATTTTTTCTAGAAAGGAGTTGATTATTTTCCTGGAGAGACAAAGATCTTTAAAAAGGTTAAACATAGATTTAGCTGGCAGGCCACGAGCGCCTACTTCCACCGCGTGAAGGTGAACAGTGAAGCCGTTCCGGGCGCGGCTTATTTTTGTGATACTAGAGGGTAGCTTATTGTAGCATATAATTCCAACGTAGTTCGGATCCCTTTTAAAAAGTTCTAGATTTGGGCGAGGAGGAATCAGATTATTTCTCCCTTTGGTAAAGTGTTTATGGGTATCTGATTGTATCGGCAGCTGAGCTAGGTTTTTTATGATCAATTTAAGAATGATCCGTGCAGTTTCAAGTCTGGTGTTGTAGTTGTGTGTTTATATGGTAGATATAAATTGCTTTGCTCTTGTGCAAATAGGTACAAACGGAAGGATCTCATGTTGGATCTACCTGTGAATTGTAGCATCGGTGCAAGACATCATAATAGCACTCAAAAACTCCATCGTTTTCCACCATTTCGAACATATCGGTCAGATTTTCTGTGGACAAACAACAACTGCAGAACTTATCTTGCTCTTCGGCTTCCTCGGCGATGGTCGTCTGGTCGGCCTCCATTTTTAAATCGCTCAACGCGTCCGACATGATTATTCACGTATTTATCACAGAAAATACTTTAAAATAGTAAAACAAAAGGGGAAAAGCCATTTACAAACAATCCTTCATTCTGACAGCTGACAGATGAAAAAGACGCCCGGCCATCAATGGGTAGTGTTGGGCGCGTACGTTACTGTGAAAGCTGCTTTGCGCGGAAATAACGTAACGAATTTTAAAAAATCGGTTGTGTCACCCCAAGATTTTCCCGGCAAGTATCCAAGGATTGCTTCATCTGAATAATAATTTCATAAATAAATTTGATGGACGCCCTCTCGCGACCGCCGTATGAACCCGTTTGGGTTCAGTTTCACGGCCGCCTCGGGCGGCGTAGTTTGTTTGTCAGCTAGTCTCGGGCAGCGCGGCGGTAATATTTGATTAAAACTAACTTTGATTAACATGTATGGCCAGGGCCGGATTTAGGGGAGGGCATCCGGGGCTACAGCCCCGGGGCTTTCACAAAAGAGGGTCCCCCACAATAGAGGCTCGGGAAAAAAAAACTATCAAATTTCAACGAGTAAACTTGTAAACACTTGTTACAGTACCTACAGTACTTTGTGCAAACATGATTATATTATCTATACTAATATTATAAAGAGGTAAAGTTTGTGACGTTGTAGGAAGTAATCTCTGGATCCACTGAACCGATTTTGAAAATTCTTTTACCAATAGAAAGCCACGTAATTTGTGAGTGTCATAGGCTATATATTAATTCGAAAAATGAAAAGACTTTTTCGTGGTAGTCGGATTTGCAAAGTAAGTCGGTAAAAACGTTTCTAACTAACGCTGCCTTAACGATGAGAGATATATTATTATGTACTAGAGGAAAGTTGTAGAGCTTGATAATGCCTACAAAAAAAGTCAGCAACAACATATGTCTAACTTTTATATTTAAGTCACAACTTTTATATTTAAGTCATAACTTTTATATTCCACTTTTACTGTACAGGGTTGGCAAAAACCCGGGTTTTATCAAAAAATATTTGCCCACTGGGTTATTTCGGGTTTTTTCGGGGATTTTCGGGCTTTTTTGGGGAATTTCGGGTTTTTTCGGAGATACTGACAATTTGAAATTAGTATATTTTAATTTTACATTTAATTTTATTTTCTTACCATTTTATTGCATTTTTTCTTCCAATCCAAATCTATTTACTACTGAATAAAGTTGTAACACTACCATGAAGGGAATTTCCCCGAAAATCTTTGTCAGTTGTCGGGGAGAACCCCTTTATTATCACAACCAACCGCTAGTGGCGCTGTTTCGGCGCGAAAGTAAGTATTGAGAAGTAGTGCTGCCAGCGTTTCGGCGCGAAAGTATTGAGTAGTAGTGCAAACGATTTTAGAACTAAATAGTGTATATTTAAGTGTGTATAAGGGTCTTTATCGCGAGTATTGTAATAAATCAAGTTGAGTGTTCTACCGTGCTTTTGCATCTTCTGCTGCCTATCCCCGTAACAATATTATCCATAAGTTATCTTATAAATAATGCCAAAAGTAGTCGGCATTACAACTTGTCCGGCCAGTTCTGCATCAATTGAAAGACTTTTCAACATTTGGAATGGTCTGGAAAAAAATTACGGAACAGACTGGGTGTGTCAAAATACCCATTTCGGAACACGCCTATCAGATCTGGAATCCATACTTTAGGAAGGATATCGATCTTCTAGAGAAGGTCCAGCGAAGAGCGACTAAATTGCTTTTTAACTTGAAGCATCTAACATACGAGAAAAGATTGCTTGCTCTCGGTTTGCCCACTCTGGAGCAACGCAAGGCACGGAGTGACTTAATCGAGACATATAAGATCCTAACTGCATCGTAGACGTTCCTGGGTTGCAGACTATCTACACCATGAACACTAACACACATCTGCGTGGGCATCATCTGAGACTCCAGCGTGAATCATTCCATTCAAATTCCAAGAAACATTTCCTCAGCGGTAGAGTGGTAAACGAATGGAATGCTCTCCCGAGTAAAGTGATCAATGTCAAAAGTGTCAATGACTTTAAAAATAAACTGGAATTATTCCACAGAAATTGTAATGCAAGCACGGACTCAGGGCTGCCTGTCTGTTAAATATATAATAATAATAATAATAGTTAGTGCGCCCCCTGTGGTCCACAACCTTTTCAACCCCTTCAACCACAGCCTTTTCAACCCTTGGCCCAACCCTTGGACATACAAATAGTTTGCATATGCGAACATTGGGTTTCAGAAGGATGCAAATTACAAAATATAAGTAACGATTTCAGTTTAGCATCTAAATTCTGTCGTAGTCAATATTCACGCGGCGGTGTAGCTATTTACATAAAAAAAGGAGCGCCTTTTGATGATATTGCAGCCCACCATGAAGTTTTTCAAAACATTTCTGTAGAAAGACATTTCGAATGTTGCGCAATAAAATTAATAATTATTTGTATATATAAAAGTAATAAATTAATAATTATTTGTATATATAGAGTTCCAAACGGCAACTTATATATATATTTTTTTGATAAATTTAGACAAATTTTAAATACACTGATTTTAGATAAAGTGATAATAGCAACGGACCATAACATAAATATTTTAGATAATAACCCAAACGTAAGAAAATCTAAGTCAATTCTTGCGGAATACAACATGAAAATTACAATCAACTCGCCAACACGAATCACTCCTAACTCAAGTACACTCATCGACAACATTTTTACAAATTTACAAAGTTCCTTGTTTGACAAACAATATCGAGTCTCTGGGGATTTCAGACCATGAGGCAATATCAATGAAAACATCACACAAAATAGTAGCTGCCTAACAAACCGGAAAAGAATATTTAATGACAAATCCCAACTAGTCTTCAATAAACATTTATCTGAAATGGACTGGATAACATTTTTTGCATGTGAGAAGGATAACTCCAAATGGTTTACAATTTTTCTAAATACTATAAAAGATAAATTGAATATCTAATTTCCATATAAATATGTTAAGATGAAGCCTCGTAAAAGAGTTCAATGGATATCAAAGGGTATCAGGGTATCGTGCTGAAAAAAAAGACATTTATATCTCAAGTCACAGCAAAATAAAAGAGATCAACATCTTAGTGTTTTCTATAGGAATTATACCTCTAGACTAAAAATGGTTATCAAACAGGCACGGAGAATATCAACCAAACATTACATAGATTATCATAACAATAAAATAAAAGCAATTTGGGAAGTAGTGAAGGACAAAACTAATAGAGACAACAGTTTTAAAGCCAACCTAGAAATAATTTCCGATGATAAAAAGATAGACAATCCTAAGACAGTAGCAACTATGTTCAACGAATATTTTATAAATAGTACTTCGAAAGTTAATAGCATTCCAAAAAACAACAAAGAATATCGGCGATACTTGAATAAGATATGCAAAGTAATTGATTGTATATTCTTAAAGCCAACTACCGGCGATGAAATAGAAAAGCTAGTAAGCAATCTCAAAAATAGTCAATCAGCCGGAATGGATGAAATTCCAATATCGGTGATAAAAAAGCAATTGTGTTCCTGAAAGATCCACTTGCACGGGTTATCAATGCTTCTATGGAAAGTGGAGTATTTCCAGAAGACTTGAAGCTCTCTAAAATAATTCCTCTTCATAAAAAAGGACCAAAAACCGAGCTAGGTAATTATAGGCCAATTTCAATCTTATCGACTTTTTCCAAAATAATAGAAACGGTAGTAAAAAATAGGCTCATACTTTTTTTTGATTCTTATAATGTGACAATAGACAATTTGGTTACAGACGAAACATGTCGACTTATAAAGCAATCAAGGACTTCATATCTTTTATTAGAGAAAAAATGTTGGTTTTTTTTATACTTAAGGCATTTTCTGCGATTTAACAAAGGCATTTGATTGTGTTAACCACGATATTTTACTCCACAAGCTAGAACACTACGGAGTTAGGGGAAATAGCTTAAGATGGATGGAGACTTATCTAAGGAATCGATATCAACTAGTGGAAATAACGCATTACTTAAATGGATCTTCACAGAAACACCATTCTGTTCCATTAAACATCACTATTGGAGTTCCACATGGTTCTATATTAGGACCCATTTTGTTCTTAGTATATGTCAATGACTTGCCTAATAATTTCGAGGACAAAAAAATCACAATGTTCGCAGATGATACTAGTCTAATCTTAACAGATATAAGTGAGGAAAAACTAATGATTAATACTAATATTACTCTAAATAAGCTACACACGTGGTTTCATTCAAACAACCTTCTTCTTAACGCAACAAAAAGTAACTTTATGGTATTTTCAAGCACACAAAATTCCAATACGGGCACTCAAGTAATCTTGCACATCAATAAAAACGTCATTCCACAGACTAAATGCGTCAAATTCCTAGGTGTACACGTCGACGATAACTTGAAATGGAATAGACACTGCGAAGCACTAGAGATTCAATTAAGTAGAGCTTGTTATGCATTGCGTATACCTAGTTAGGAAAACACTGAGTGAATTAGAAACGAGGAGAATTTATTTTTCCTACTTTGAATCGATACTGAGCTACGCCATTACGATCTGGGGAAACTGTTTCGCTTGTCACAAGGAACCCTTATTTATCCTACAGAAAAGAGCATTACGGATCATCGCCAACGCTAAACATATAGAAATATGTAGACCTATTTTTAAAAGGTTGAAAATCATGACTCTCACATCACTTTACTTATATAGGGTATTATTAGATTTTTACACCGAGAAGGAAAGTCTCGTAAAATTTAAAGATATACATAACAAAAACACCAGATACAAGAATAATTTCATTCTACCATGCGTGGTTTTAAACGCTGCTAGGCAAAGTACCCAATTCTCAGGGCCTTATTATTTTAACCGCCTACCATGTAACATAAAAGACAATAGCAACCTCAGAACGTTCCAAAAACTTTTAAAGGATTTTTTTTACAACGAATACGTTTTACTCTATTGAGGAATTTATAAATTTTACAAAATGACTTTTTTTACAGTCCCTTTATTTTAATGTAATTCATATACTGATTATTTCATTTGTTGATTGTTTTAGCTTGAATACATTATTTTATTGATTGTTGTAATGATTACCGATTATTTAGGAAACTAATGTTAACAAAGGTTTTTGAAATAAATTATATTTCGTGAATACGCGAACAAAAAGATGAGAGTTTTCGGTTTTATGAATGTCAAAATGACCCGGGCGCCAATTCCGTATTCACTACTCAAATCGGTTTCAATCAAAAACTTCACGTAAGGATTATAAATAGGATAGAAAACGAATTTACCGCGTGAAATTTGTAGCACCCGACGTTTCGGTAACGTTGCAGCCGCCGTTGTCCAGGGTAGACTGAAGAGCTGTCAATCCGTTGTTTTGCAGGTAGGCCGCGTACCGCTTCCGCCACTGCGTAGATTATAACGGTGGTGGGGGGCCGGGCTCGGAGCGCGGGAATTTTGAAAATCCGTCTTGCACACAACACTCACTGTATCCTGTTTTACGTCTTTGCGTTCGGCGTTCGGCGGCGGGAACATTTTAAGAAGAGGGTTCCGCGTAGAAGAGAGTTTGTAACCGTCGTCTCTGTTAAAGTTCGGGGTTCTTCTTATTTCAATGGCTTCCCGGATCATGCGAGGAAAGTAGAATTGTTCTTTGGATAGCACAATGGGATTTTGAAACTGCATCCAGTGGTTACTTCCGCTATCCAATATATGTTCGCAGATCAGTCTTCGATTTTATATGCACGTAAGGAGTTCCTTCGGCTAGAACGTCCTACAATTGGGAAGCAGCACGGATAGTCAGTGCCGGTAGCTACCAGCCCTCAAGGTGTGGTGAAACTAGGCTATCCGCCTGTTATATGAGAGTACCTGCGTTGCAGGCAGCCGACCTTGATTTTACGGGAAAATCTACATTAACGGAAGAAGCTAATTTGTACTTTAATTAAGAGCTATTAAATTTTAGATAATTTATTTATTTTATTTTGATATAATTTAATTTATCGCCGACGTATCAAATGAGTCGAAATGATGATATAATTTAAATTAATACTTGTTTTTATAATGCATCACATATTCCTCATAAATCAGTACTTCATTTTATAAGGAATATGTGATGCATTATAACTTCCTGTAGGAATGAATTGCAGAATTACCCTTCACCGGAATCCAGGTAGGTATTCCGGGTTTTCACCTTATAAACCTTGGTTTAGCCGCTGGGCCCTCCAGAAATAAAAGAGGATATTTTGATTAGAGACTGCACAGCGTTTATTCAAAGGGAATGTACAAGATGTAAAGTTCGACCGCAAGTTTATTCTTACAAGTCTCAATCAGTAATCGTACTTCATCTTATAATTTAAGCGAGCAGGTTAACTGTGATATTTCAAGTATGTGAAATCGTAATATTCAAAATGAAGAAATATGCGAGCGAGCGGACGTGGAATCGGGAAGGTTGGAAGGGTTTTGTACGGTTACGATTTCGCGGGTAGGTACTTAAATTATTTTCAGATACCATGAATCTCGGGGTTACTTTAATGATATTTAAAATGGGAGCAACGACCTAGCTTCGCCGATCTGGTCTTAAGGCTTTTGGCAGCTAACGGGCCCATGATGGGTTGGCCACGAAGACCCATGTGTTCAGGGTCGGTCATATTCACGGGTCAACACCCATCCGACGGCCTCCACGCACGGGGTGCAAACCTGGGTAGGACTCTGGCCCTGGTCAGTTCCCCTGGGAATCAAACCTCTGGCGCTCCTGGACGGTCTGCGCACCGTGCGGCGCAAGCCAATCGATTGTGCATTCCCGTTTCCTATAGAGCGGGTGTGGTTGCTGACCTTACGGCGACTGCTCTTGAAACGACCATCGGCTACCCGATCCTGGGTGAACAGCCGGGCAAAGGATGCCGTGGTCAGCGATAGATTCGGTATACACCGTTTCACCGCTTCGTAAGGGAGAGGATCGCGCAAGCGCCCTCGAACTCGTAACCAATGAGAGACCGGAGTAATCTGGTCGCAATTGGAAGTAAGGGCGTGGGTGTAAGCCCTCTGGGTAAGACTCCTAGCTATTGGCTTCTTACGGGCATGTGGCGGAGCTTGACGGTGGACTGTTTTTGTCCAAGTCTTCTGCGTTCACTTCACGGGAGAGAGAACGACTAATCGTTAAAACTTCCTGAGGTGACGGGTTCGTCCGTTATAGTCTGTTCACCATGACATGTCTGCTGCGCTTATAAACAATTTTGGAGTCAGTTTATCTTTTGTTAACATTTTTGTCTATCATAATGTGTATTGATATAATGGTCCCTAATAAGTCTGTTATCACAGACTTATTAGGGACCATTATATCATCTATCAGTATATCTACTTAATGATATTTGATAAGCTGGCAACGCTATTTAATTGGTCTCGCATTTGACGACGTCGGTCACTCCGTTTGTTTCAAAACGAATGTTACACAAGCGACTAGCTAATTACACGCTAAATATTCCGAAATTTCCGAATTTGTTTCGTGTATTTGTCGAATTTGTTTCTTTAAAGCGTTTGTGCCTTAGATATGGCGGAATCCGCTGGCAATCAGAAAGCTATGAAGGATCTTAGCGGTGAGTCGAAAAGATGGTTTTTTTAAAATGTTTTCGGTATAAACTACAACGGGCGAACTCGTCACCTCAAGAAGTGAACGCAGAAGACTTGGACAAAACAGTCCACTGTCAAGCTCCGCCACATGCCCGTAAGAGGCCAACGCCTTAAACGCGAGATAACTAGGTGTGTTACCCAGCGGGCTTACACTCACGCCTTTACTTCCAATTGCGATCAGATTACTCCGGTCTGTCGATTTGTAACGAGTTCGAGGTCGCTTGCGCGGTCCTCTCCCTTACTAAGCGGTGAAACGGTGTATACCGAATCTATCGCGGACCACGGCATCCTTTGCCCGGCTGTTCACCCAGGATCGGGTAGCCGATGGTCGTTTCAAGACCAGTCGCCGTAAGGTCAGCAACCACACCCGTTCTATAGGAAACAGTACTGCTTCCAGACTCCCCCGACTGTTAGTCAGAGTTACGGGAGCTAACGGGCCCATGATGAGGTGGCCACGATGACCCATGTGTTCAGGGTCGGTCACACTCACGGGTCAACACCCATCCGACGGCCTCCACGCATGGGGTGCGAACCTGGGTAGGACACTGGGTCAACCAGTCTCCACTGGGAATCAAACCTCTGGCGCTCCTGGACGGTCTGCGCACCGAGCGGCGCAAGCCAATCGATTGTGCTCTCCGACTAACAGTCGGGGGAGTCTGGGAACTGTATTGTTTCCTATAGAGCGGGGGTGGTTTGCCTACCTTACGGCGACTGCTCTTGAAATGACCATTGGCCATCCGATCCCGGTTCAGAGTCGGGCAAAGGACGCCTTGGTCCGCGACCGATTCGGTGCACACCGTTTCACCGCTTCGTAAGGGAGAGGACCGCGCAAGCGACCTCGAACTCGGAACCAATCGAGAGGGCGGAGAAATCTGGTCACAATTGGAAGCAAGGGCGCGAGGGTCGGCCCGCCAGGTAACATACTGGCTTTCTCGCGGTAAAGGCGTTGGCTTCTTGCGGGTTGTGACGTAGCTGGACGTTGGATTTGTTATGTCCAAAGTCTTCTACGTTCACTGCAGGGCGACAGAACGAGAAAATCGTTAAAACGTCCTGTGGTGACGGGCTCGCCCGTAGTAGTTGACACCGCAAGTTGTTAGTCAGAGTGCGCAGTCGATTGGCTTACGCCGCACAGTGCGCAGACCGTCCAGGAGCGCCAGAAGGTTTATTTTGTTTTTTTAGTTTCCTGACATTTGATTTTTAACGTAGTTTTATTTTTTTCCATTTCATTCTTTCTAAATACTTACACATAAAACATTTCGTAGTGATTACTTTTTTCAAAGTGTATTCTGTATATTTTTTTTAAATTGATCAGATTGCTGTTTTTTTTTAATGCGATTTTTTAATTATTACTTAGTTATGTACGTAGGTATAAATGTGTATCATTATGATATTATTATTATGATATTATCATAATGATATTATATGATGTATCATTACGATATTAGAATTATAAATAATATATTAATTGTAAGTTCTACATCCTTTTGGGGTTTTTTGAATTAAAATTAATTTTGAACTTTGAACTTTATGTAACGATTCATGTAACATTTGTATTTATACGAGTACCTTGTATTATGATTATCGGATATGATGTTTAGGATAATATGAATTTTAAAAAAATATAACAAGTTTACTATACATTTTTAAAAATAAATAAAATACAAATGGAGCTGCCATGGAATCCACAGACCAAAAATCGGGCCCATCATATATGTATAATTATTACGCTTCTAGGAGGTGAAGGGTGGATTTCGGACTAAAGACCGGCTGTGGTAGGTTTAGGACAGCTGTCTTGCCACATGTGAGCGTTTACCTTACCACCCATTCACTCCCCCTTCGAAGCCATAGAATTTAAGATGCAGAAATCGCGGTTTTAGATAATTTTTCTAGAAAGGAGTTGATTGTTTTCCTGGAGAGACCAAGATCTTTAAAAAGGTGAAATAAAGATTTAGCTGGCAGGCCACGAGCGCCAACTTCCACCGCGTGAAGGGGAACAGTGAAGCCGTTCCGGGTGATGGCATTTGCGAGATCATGGTATTTATTTAATTTATACTGGTGGTCTTTGGGATATTTGATTTCCATGGAACAGTTAATTCTACGATAAGGACCATCTTCCGAGTTAGAGAGTTAAGAGTTACATCTGGACGCAGGGCTGTGCATCCGAGACTTTCAGGGAATTTATACTGCTTAGAGACTGAATCGACCTCCATAATCCAATCTGAAGCTTTTACGATTATTGAGAAAGGTTTTGCAGTGAGATGTTTTTTGCCTTTAGAGCCAACCCGCACAAACTGTATTGGGGGTTTGGAGGATACTGTGGAACCCTTGTTGGCACGAGCCACTGAAAGGCTAAGTACCTCGTGAATAACAGCAAGGACTTTGTCGTGGCGATAAGTGTACCGTCCTTGATCCAAGGCCACCTTGCAGCCAGCTAGAATATGTCTAGCTGTGCAAGGGGTGCTAATGGGCCCATGATGAGTTGGCCACGATGACCCATGTGTTCAGGGTTGGTCACACTCACTGGTCAACACCCATCCGACGGCCTCCACGCACGGGGTGCGAACCTGGGTAGGACTCTGGGGGGCGAAACCAGTTTCCCCTGGGAATCAAACCTCTGGCGCTCCTGGACGGTCTGCGCACCGTGCGGCGCAAGCCAATCGATTGTGCACTCCGACTAACAACTTGCGGTGTCAACTACAACGGGCGAGCCCGTCACCACAGGACGTTTTAACGATTTTCTCGTTCTGTCGCCCTGCAGTGAACGTAGAAGACTTTGGACATAACAAATCCAACGTCCAGCTACGTCACAACCCGCAAGAAGCCAACGCCTTACCGCGAGATAGCCAGAGTTACCTGGCGGGCCGACTCTCGCGCCCTTGCTTCCAATTGTGACCAGATTTCTCCGGTCTCTCGATTGGTTCCGAGTTCGAGGTCGCTTGCGCGGTCCTCTCCCTTACGAAGCGGTGAAACGGTGTGCACCGAATCTATCGCGGACCAAGGCGTCCTTTGCCCGACTGAACCGGGATCGGATGGCCAATGGTCATTTCAAGAGCAGACGCCGTAAGGTAGGCAACCACCCCCGCTCTATAGGAAACAATACAGTTCCCAGACTCCCCCGACTGTTAGTCGGAGAGCACAATCGATTGGCTTGCGCCGCTCGGTGCGTAGAACGTCCAGGAGCGCCAGAGGTTTGATTCCCAGGGGAGACTGGTTAACCCAGTGTCCTACCCAGGTTCGCACCCCATGCGTGGAGGCCATCGGATGGGTGTTGACCCGTGAGTGTGACCGACCCTGAACACATGGGTCATCGTGGCCACCTCATCATGGGCCCGTTAGCACTCCGACTAACAGTCGGGGGAGTCTGGAAACTGTATTGTTTCCTATAGAGCGGGGGTGGTTGCGTACCTTACGGCGACTGCTCTTGAAATTACCATTGGCCATCCGATCCCGGTTCAGAGCCGGGCAAAGGACGCCTTGGTCCGCGATAGATTCGATATACACCGTTTCACCGCTTCGTAAGGTAGAGGCCCGCGCAAGCGACCTCGAACTCGGAACCAATCGAGAGACCGGAGAAATCAGGTCACAATTGGAAGTAAGGGCGCGAGTGTCTCGAGCCGCCGGGAAGTAATTCCTGGCTATCTCGCGGTAAGGAGTTGGTCTCTTACGGGTTGTGGCGTAGCTAGACGTCGGATTGTTATGTCCGAAGTCTTCTACGCTCACTGCAGGTCGATAGAACGACTAATCGTTAAAACGTCCTGTGGTGACGGGCTTGCCCGTTGTAGTTGACAACTCAATATGTGCAAGGGGTGTTGCTACAAAGGGGACATGAACTATCCTCGGCAAAGCTCGAACGAGCGAGGTTACTGGGGTCTCGAAGTGTATGCTGAAAGGCATTTAGATAAAATTTCAGCATCTCTGGTGTCCAGTCATACAACATTACTTTCCAGTGCATTGGAGGAGGAATGCAAAAGTCAATTATCATCTATATTATTATTATCCTATGACGTCTTACATTTGTAATATAGTTCATCAGAGTAGTACTTGAATTTGGCAGCGCCTTGTTCAGGAGTATAGTCCCTTTGCGATTGACTCAGCATCTCGTTGCCGACCATGAACTTTTTACAAGCATTTAAGAGGCCGTACACGAAATTTTGCGCATTTCGTGAATTTACATAATTTTGCATACGTGAATTTAAGGTTAAAATACTGTATTTCTATAAGTTTTATTGCACAACATGAAAGATCATTTATATTATTGTGTAATGAGTGAGCTACTTTTTTGAAAATTATTATAGAATTTTGATTAATTGACCTTAAACCGGCGACTGTTTGTGAATTTTTGCTGTAAGAGGTTTAGAATATAACATATTTACGAATCGTTTTGACATCTAAACGGTATGAAAAAATTACAATGTATTGTTGTGAAAGTCCTCTATATCATAAGTGATTCACTTTTTACTACGTTCATATAAAATTGTTGATAAAAAAAATATTTAACTTTGTCAAATTTTTTAGAAAATGGGCGAAGAAATGCTTTTGATTTTGGCCTTTTAGGAACTTTCGTTCATAAAACAAAAACAACAGAAATAAACTTTAGTTCAATATCAATCCATTTCCTCAAAAAAAAAATGCAAAACATTAATTAAAATTGGCAATAAAGTCTTTTAAAACAATCTAATTCTCGCGTTATGATACTCGCCTATGATATGATTCACGCCTCAAGTCAGCTAGTCCCCGCCGAGCGCTTCCAAAGGGTGGACGTATCTCTTTGGCTCCGAAAATCCTACCTACTTATAGTTATATTATACCATTGATTATAGAGGTATCACGGCCCACATCGATTTCGTACACGGCCTCTGAATTACCTTGCATTGTTTGTCAGTATGTTAGTCTGTCTAGGTCAACTTTTACAAGCAGAATTAGAACCACTTCCTCTCATCCTATGAAATTGAAATTTCACATGTTATTTCAATTCTGATGACAATGACACCGCGAGGCTGGTTTACTTCAGCTATTTTCACAGCTTGATGTCGTTAACCACAATATTCTACTGAATAAATTAGAACATATTGAGATGTCAACTACAACGGGCGAGCCCGTCACCACAGGACGTTTTAACGATTAGTCGTTCAATCGACCTGCAGTGAGCGCAGAAGACTTTGGACATAACAATCCGACGTCTAGCTACGCCACAACCCGTAAGAGTCCAACGCCTTATCGCGAGTGAGCTAGGAATAAACCCGGCGGCTCGAGATACTCGCGCCCTTACTTCCAATTGTGACCAGATTTCTCCAGTCTCTCGATTGGTTCCGAGTTCGAGGTCGCTTGCGCGGTCCTCTCCCTTACGAAGCGGTGAAACGGTGTACACCGAATCTATCGCGGACCAAGGCGTCCTTTGCCCGGCTCTGAACCGGGATCGGATGGCCAATGGTCATTTCAAGAGCAGTCGCCGTAAGGTACGCAACCACCCCCGCTCTATAGGAAATAAATAAATACAAACGGAGCTGCCATGGAATTCACCGACCGGAGTCGGGCCCATCATAATACAATTTTCTTACACTTCTGGGGGGGGGGGGTGAGCAGTGGATTCCGGACTTACGAACCGGCTGTGGTAGGTTTAGGACAGCTGTCTTGCCACATGTGAGCGTTCACCTTGCCACCCATTCACTCCCCCTTCGAAGCCATAGAATTTGAGATGCGCAAATCGCAGTTTTAGATAATTTTTCTAAGAAAGAGTTGATTATTTTTCTGGAAAGGCCAAGATCTTTAACACGTTGAACGCCGATGATAAAAAATAGGTATTCCATTCGAGCCGTGACGACCACAGTTGGGCGACAACAAACTCTCCCGTTCGGGCCGCGTCGACCACAGTTGACCGCGAGTCAGAGGAGTTTATAAAACTCTATGGCAAGCCGACGGACAGGAAACTCGTGCTGTATCGTATGAAAAGGGACCCGCACGGCCCTCTAGCCTACCCCATACTAATTGGTTATTGCAAACTATTCTGATTACAAGAAAAAAAATTTTTTTGCTGGTCAGCAACTTTTACTGAGAGTGGTACTATGTAATTATCTCTTTAAAGATGTTTACAAAGACGATTTTAAATATGAGAACGTTATAAATATTTTAAGAAAACACCATTATGTAGTATTCAAACCATTTATTAAATTTTAATGATATTATAGTAATAACACTCATGGCTGCAATCAAAAGTTTAACATAAAAAACTATCTTCTAACTGATCTTTAATATTATTGTGATCTTTAATATTTTAATGAAGCATTCTAAACAAAGAAATGGTTTGTTCGGACAACTTTTACAAATAGTAGTGACTTTTTTGGTTTTATTTCTAGCCACTAAACGTCCTTGGGTAGCCATGTTCTCCTTGTAGCATTGTTGGCACTGACGTCGGACTTCTTTAGACTTTCCCTCTTTTTTCGCCAGCTCGTGTTTTTCTCGTTTTGGTCTTGGCGGAGGAACTTCAGATAGTATATCTTCAGCCAGTAAACTTTTCATGATTTCCTTTCTGAAGTCAACAATTGGAATACTTTTTTTGGTGACGCTCTTATAGAGAATTAAAGAATTTACAACAGCCACATTCAAAATCAAATCTATCGCGACTTTTTTATACCATTTTACGGTCTTTCACAGGGGTGTCTGGTATGCTGACATTTGATCAGATAAATCAACAGCACCCTTGGCTTTATTATAATCGAGAATAATTGCCGGCTTTGAGGTCACTTTGTTGTGTTTAATCACTCTTACAAAACGCGTGGAATGTTTCGTAGATAAAACTAGAACATCGCGCTTGTCCCTCCATCTCATAACAGTTATTCCATCAGCGCTCTCTTTGGCTATGAACTGTCCCCTTTTCAACTTGGTAGAAACCACTACTTTGGGAAAATGTTTTCTATTTTTTCTCAAAGTCCCTACAAGATGAGTCTCTTTTTTTAAAAGTTCCCGAGCTAATCCGACACTAGTGTACCAGTTGTCTGTGTAGAGTGTATGCCCTTTGTTCAACAGGTCTTCGCATAATGTCATTACTACATTCGCCGGTGTAGTGTTGACTTCGTCGTTCTGTTTGCCAGCATAAATGCTAATTTTATACGTGTAACCTGGCAATGTGCACAATTTAAACAGTTTTATACCGTACTTATGACGCTTCTGTTTGTTGTATTGGCGAAATATTAAACGTCCTCGAAATGGCACCACACTTTCATCGACACATAAGTCCTCGCCTGGTGTGTAATTCTTCTTAAAATTGTTATTCATGATATTCAACAAGTTTCTTACGCGATGTAGTCGATCCATCCTATTGTCTTCGTCTCTTTGTGAAAAATGGAGCATTTGCAGGAGCAATTCGAACCGGTTACGGGACATTATGGTTCGTGGAAATTGTTGTCCCATGATTTCGTCCCTCGACCAATAATCGGATATTTTTGGTAATTTAACCAAACCCATATACAAAATCAAGCCAAAAAATTTTTTCATCTCAGCAAGGTTAGTTGGCGACCAATTGCGAATGCGTGCAGCCTTCGTGGCTCTTTGCGTATTTGTTATCTTAGCAACTGCAAAGCATTAGTGGCATCGACAATTTGTTTTGAAAACATCTTCCGTCACCAAAAGCGTATAGAAGTCAACTGGAGATTTGTTTGTCATTAACATGCGTAAATTTAACGGCATTCCAGGATATTCTGTAAAAGCAATGACATGCCGTTGATTACCTTTGGGATCTGTCCATGTTGTGGGCGGTGAACATTCCACAAGATCTTGAATGTTACGATTAATTTCAGCATCACTGGTCTCACTATCCGATACGATAACTCGACGCCGTCTCGATGGGCAGGGTTGAATATTATCTTCCTCATCAGAACTTATATGGAGACTTTGGTTGAAGAAATTAATTTCTATAGTATCCATTTGCGTCAAGTCTTCATGGCTTATTTCGAAGTCTTCAAAGTCGATCATGATGATGAAAACTCGTAAAAACAATACTTGTTACCACTACGCGCACGTCTCAAACACACGGCGACGGAAGTCACTACTGATCGGAGCCCAAGCGGGGATGCGAATGCGCGAGTCAGAGGCGCGCGGCGGGTGGGTGACACCGAGACCGCACGGCGCTATGCAACGGATTTTCGGTTTTTCCCCCGCGGAGGCCGCGTCGGACAATGGTGTGCGACGCTCAATAACTAAGTAAAAAGTAATAACACGAAGCCGGGGTAAATAGACCACATATTTTGGTACTAAATCTATATATTTACCACAAAAAATACGTCGATGAAATTTGGCAAAATCTATGTTTGTCAACTGGCTCCATAAGAGTAAAGAGTGTCACCCACCATTGTCCGATACGGCGTTGAACGTGTTAAAGAGGTGAAATAGAGATTTAGCTGGCAGGCCACGAGCGCCAACTTCCACCGCGTGAAGGTGAACAGTGAAGCCGTTCCGGGTTACGGCATTGCAAGATCATGGTATTTATTTAATTTGTACTCGTGGTCTTTTGGGATATTTGATTCCCATGAAACAGTTAATTCTACAATAAGAGCTACCTTCCGAGATAGAGAGTAAAGAGTTATATCTGGACGGAGGGCTGTGCATCCGAGACTTTCAGGGAATTTATACTGCTTAGAGACCGAATCAACCTCCAGAATCCAATCTGTAGCTTTCTCGATTATTGAGAAAGGTTTGGTAGTTAAATGTTTTTTGCCTTTAGAGCCATCCCGCACAAACTGTATTGGGGGTTTGGAGGATACTGTCAAACCCTTGTTGGCACGAGCCACTGAGAGACTAATTACCTCGCGAATAACAGCGAGAACTTTGTCATGGCGGTAAGTGTACCGTCCTTGATCTAAGGCCACCTTGCAGCCAGCTAGAATGTGTCTAGCTGTGCAAGGGGTATTGCTACAGAGGGGACAAGAACTATCCTCGGCAAAGCTCCAACGAGCGAGGTTAGATACAGTTTCCAGACTCCCCCGACTGTTAGTCGGAGTGCACAATCGATTGGCTTGCGCCGCAGGGTGCGCAGACCGTCCAGGAGCGCCAGAGGTTTGATTCCCAGGGGAAACTTTCCAGAGTCCTACCCAGGTTCGCACCCCGTGTGTGGAGGCCGTCGGATGGGTGTTGACCCGTGAGTGCGACCGACCCTGAACACATGGGTCATCGTGGCCAACTCATCATGGGCCCGTTAGCTCCCAAATAAATTAGAACACTATGGTATCAGAGACGAAGGGCTAAATCTAATTAAATCATACCTACAAATTAGTTATCAAACGACAGAAGTAAATGGAACAAGAAGCCAACCGATTCTGGAAACAAAGGGTGTACCTCAAGGTTCCATTCTAGGTCCATATTTTGGGGAAATGCTGCAACCAGTAAAAGAATCTTTCTTTTGCAAAAGAGAGCACTGCGCAGCATGTATCAGGTAACGACTAGGACCTCATGCAAAGAATATTTCAGCAAGGCAAGGGTAATGACTATGTATTCGGCGTTCATATACCAGTGTTTAATGTATGCTAGACAGCACCTCGTAGAAACTGCAATTAATGCAGACATTCATTCGCATCATACCCGCCGTAGCTCCCTTTTATGCGTACACCGAATACGACTGGCAAAAGTACAGAAAAGCTACTTGTACCTTAGCATTAAATTCTATAATCTACTCGCTACAAAATTTAAACAGCTGGAGGACATAAAATTAAAAAAAAACATCAAGGAGATGATGATAGGCCACCCTTTCTATAATCTGGCCGAATTTGAGAGCCATGATTTTTGAAATATTGTGCCCATTTGAATTATTTAAAAAAGTAGTCTTATTGTCTGATTATTTTATATGGTCTCATATCTGTACTTTTAGTTTAAAATGCATAACGTAGATTTAATTTGATTATTTAACATTTTACTGACAATTTGAATATTACAATAATATTTTTTTTATTATTTTTTTTTTATTTAGGTAAAAACAAATGTTTTTACAAATACACTTAAACAAATAGACCAACATTACCATTAATTTTAACAAAACTTGTAAATGTAGCCACAACAATGTACATTTCTAGTCGGATCGAACTGTTTTCATTTAATACGAGTACCTAAATTATTGGCTGTAAACTAAAACTAATGCAACAACAAATCACTCAATTGTTTCCTAAAAGTAATTAATGACACTGAGAATATATCTATGTCGTTCAAAACTTGCAAGTCTTGCAAACACATGCAAGAGCGTCCGAAGAAGGTATGTTTTGCGTAATTTGAATGAAAAGAGGGAATATAGAAAGTATCTTTTGAACGTGAGGAGGAAGACCGCGGGATTTTAAAAAGATTTTTTTCCAAAAGGGGTGCAGAGTTGATGTGGTTATGAATAATTTTATATAAGAAAATGCTGTCTAAGAATTTTCGTCTTGAATACAGAAAATGCATTTTGTGTGTTAATCTCTCTGCGTAGTCGGTGCAGAGGCTACCTGTCCGAAAGTCCAATGATTTTAAACATTTCTTTTGTACCCTCTCAATCCTATCTACGTGAACAGCATACTGGGGACTCCAAACTACACTTCCGAATTCTAGGACACTGCGAACAAATGCATCGTAGAGTATTTTAATGGTGTTGCCTCTGGCAAAAGGTTTACTTATGCGCAGAATCAGTCCGAGTTGTTTAAAAGCCTTAGCTACGATCTTATTAATGTGAAGGTTAAAGTGCAGTTTGGAATCCAGGGTAATGCCTAGATCACGAATGTTGGTAACTCGGGTTAAGTTATTACTGGATATTTTGTAATCATAAATAATTGGATGATGCTTTCGGGTGAATGTTATGACGTTACATTTATCCGTATTTAAAATTAGTTGATTATCCTTACAATAGTTCTCAAAGCTTAATAAATCCTGTTGCAATCCTGTTGCAAATTTTACTACTTATTTTTTCGAATTACTAACTACTTCAAATATTAGGCTTCTATTTTGATTATTTATATTTATAGTTTGACAATCTAGTAGTTAATTCTTGACTACCTATTTATGTTCAGTGAAGGGAAAACCAAAATTACTACCTAACCCAATTATTTTGACACGTCCAAGAGCGGTATTTAGCCGTCAATTGGACACGACGAAAATGTAATGTAATGTACTGTATGGCATCTTGCTGTGGGGTTACGCTGATAAAATATTTATACTACAGAAACGAGCCATCCGCGCTATTTATAAATTAGGTGCTAGACGCGGAAAATTTAAAGAAATCAATATTTTGACACTTTCATCTCATTACATCTATGATTACTTAATGGGCTTCGCAGCCGTCGCTGCAGCCGCCGCCGCTGCCGCCGCCGCCGCCGCCGCCGACGCCAACTTCGCCGCCATGATCGCCGCCAACACCGCTGGCGCCGTCGTCCCCGCTGCCAATGCCGCCGCCGCCGCCGCTAACGCCGCCGCCGCCGCTGATGCCGCCGCCGCCGCCGCTAACGCCGCCGCCGCCGCTGATGCCGCCGCCGCCGCCGGCGACGCCGCCGCCGCCGAAGCCGCCGCCGCCGCCGGCGGCGACGCCGCCGCCGCCGCCGCTGAGGCCGCCAGGGACGCCATGTACGCATTTCAAGACGCCATGTGTGATGATTGGGATGAACCAACCGACATATTGGTATGTTTCGGACCGTCTTAGGGAGCAAAGGGAACGTTATACGGCCCTGAACCTTGCTGTGGCTTGCCAAAAAGCCTTGCAAACCTAATTCTCAAACAAATATGTTTAGAACAATCCGTCAACCACTGGAACAACACGCCAGGGCTGAATCAATCCAAAGCGCTAATTAGGGCCTACGACCCTAAGACGGTCCATGAGGCCTTATCGCTAAATAGGAACAATCTACGCATACTGGTGAGGGCGCTCACGGGGCATTGTGGCCTGAACAAACACATGTTCAACCTCAAGCTCAGAGACACACAAATGTGCAGGTTCTGACAAGGGGCAGAGGAAACTCCCCAGCACCTCATGTGCGAGTGTGGCCCGCTGATGTCTAAAAGATACACCCACTTGGGTGGTCATTACCTCCAACCTGAGGAGGTAAAACAATCTGGCGCCAAAAGGCTGCTGCGGTTCTTAAATTTATTTATTTATTTATTTATTTAAGAATTAATTACTATGAAACATTGATTAGCTTATAAAAATAACAGGAACCGAATGGCAAAACCTTAACCTTTTGCTTATTTGTTTCTGTCACCCAACTGGGACTAGCCCGTTCTAGGGTGGACAGGACTCCAATATTACAATCAAGTTTGCTTGATTGCTTAGTTGCTTACAAATATACAAGTTTTAGTAAAAAGCTAATGACACTAAATTGCCCTAAAATGTGGTCTTCAGAATAAAATAAAAAAATAATAATAATAATAAAATATTAAAAGATAATATAATAAATAAAATGCAATTCCATTATTTAATCGGCAATAAATATCATATAAAATTCGATTAAATAAAATAAATAAAGTTATATGTGAGAAAAGGAAGAAACGGTCATTAATATTTATTAATATAAAATTACCTAGTCTAAAAAGTATACTTCATTGTCAAAGTCAAATAATTTTTGGTAGTTAGTTCAATGTTAAAATATACTTAACATATATGTTTAATAATTTGTGCACCTAAGTTTTATTATACTATTATTTCTAACATTTGATGTATGGTTAGTCTGTCGTGATTCGATAACCATTTCTTTAGTTTATTTTTGAATTCCCTAAATGTCAAGTTCATTTTTATTTCCATATTGATCAGATTGTAAAATCTCGGCGCAATGAAAGAGTAATGTCTTTGTCCAAATGATGTTTTCCTTCTGGGTATTATTGAGCTATTTTCTAAAACTTGTCTCGTTGGTCGCCGGTTCTGAATTATTCCTAAATTTGAGTTACTGTCCAAAAATAGCCTTAAGAGGGAAGTTTTTAGAAAAAGTTGCCTACAGTCAAGAACTTTAGCTTCCTTATAAAGTTCATTAGTGGGATGGCGATATGGTCTACGTAGAATAATTTTTAATATAAATTTCTGCGCAACTTGCAATGGCTCTAGCAGGGTTTTACCACATCCACCCCATCCAATTATGCCGTAAGTAATAAGCGATTCACATAAAGCATAATAAACAGTTTTTAGCGTTTTGGAATCCAGAATATTCCTCAGTTCTTTGAAAACATATCCAAGGATTCGCACCTTCGTAGCCACGTTATGTATATGAGAATCCCAACGGAGAAAGCAATCTAGAGTGATGCCTAGATATTTCCAAGATAGTTCTCTTTGTATAGGCTGACAGTTACAAGAATCTACGCTATCGCACTCGTGTATTACAATAGTTTTATTAGTAGTGGGTTGACCTCTGGTTGTTATACTAAATGGCATGTATTTGGTTTTGCCAACATTAAGCGTCAACATAAAGTTTCCTAGCCAATTTTTAACAATTTCCATGCCCTCGTTTGCTTTCTCAAATGTGTAATCCCAGTTTGAACCCTTGAATAGTATAACAGTGTCATCGGCATATGTGATGATTTTACCTACTGGTAACTGACATAGGTCATTTATGTAGACGAGGAATAAAATGGGTCCCAAAACGCTACCCTGTGGCACACCATACGTGAGATGCTGGCTTTTACTCTGGAGGCCCTGGATGGTGACACTTTGTACCCTGTTGGATAGGTAACTATCAAACCATTTAAGACTTGTATAGTTAATTCCTACACTGCTCAGTTTGCATAATAATATATTATGAGGAACGGAGTCAAAAGCCTTTGCAAGGTCAAGGAAAACTCCTAGACACTTGTCTCCTTTATCCACCGTTTTGACTATAAATTCAGTTAAGGCTGCTATAGCGTCTGTTGTCCCTAAACCTTCCCTAAAACCGAACTGATTGTCTGAGAGTATTTTGTTTTCAATTAAAAATTTATAGAGTCTCGCCTTTGCAACTTTCTCGAAGATTTTGGAGATCGTGTTTAAAATGGAGATAGGTCGATAGTTATTGAGGTCCTGCTTATCTCCCCCTTTATGTATTGGAATTACTTTGGCAATTTTTAATTTGTCAGGAAAAATTCCGCTTTTAAAACTCACATTAATGATAAAAGCAATAGGCTGGCTGAGATAGGTTTCAGCTAGTTTAAATACGCATGTCCCGACCCCATCATCCCCCACCGCTGACCTATTTTTAAGGCTGCCTATTACTTTCTTAACTTCGTCTCTATTTGTAGGCGTTAGGTACATGGACACAGGTAACGTATCAGATTTACTTAGGTCAGTAATTACAGAACTATTTATCCCACGAAACTTTTCTGCTAATTTGGAGCCAACATTACAAAAGTGACTATTTGTACAATTTAGTAACTTTTCAGGATTATCTTTCATTGTAATAATTTGATTGTCAATTTTAATACTATTTAAATTTACATCCTTTCTATTTTTACAATTCGCCGCTTCTTTTATATTTATCCAGATTTTTCGTGGGTCCCCGGCTGAGTCAGTTATTTGTTTTTTAAAGTATTGCTGCTTAGTCAATTTAATAATTTTATTACATAAATTTCGATAACGAGTGTATTTCTGCCTCAGCATTGCATTGTCCGGTGTTTTTCTTAACGCTGCATGCATTTTATCACGCCTGTGAATACAAAAGAGGAGTCCATCAGTAATCCACGGTGTAATTTTTTTATTTTTATGTTTTATAATTACAGTTTTCGATGTTGTATGTTTCTGTATAATGTTACTCAAGATGGAAAAAAATAAGTTATAGGCGTCGATAGCATCCCTAATCTGATATAACTGATTCCAATCATATTGGCTGAATTCGTAAACTATTTTATCATAATTAATTATTTTCTTTATTTGCTTGTTTGGATGTACAACGTTATTACTTCCCTTAGCGGCCAACTTAAAGAAGATTGTATAGTGATCTGTAATTGAATTTTTGTATACAATGGTCGAGATTAGGTTTTTGGTTCGAACCATGACGTGATCTATGCAACTGCTGCTATTGTTATATTCGCGCGTTGGATGAATTATCTCTGGTCGGAGACCATGTAGCATTAGGACGTTTAGATATTCCTCAGATTGTGGATGCAGAGTTCCTGCTATAGAGATATTCAAGTCACCGCATAGATACAGATTTTGAGAATTTCTATTAGCGCATAAAAGTGTATTAAGGTTTTCTAGGAAGAAATTGATATTATTTATAGATGGGCTTCGATAAATAGCAAGTAGACTTGTGGCTTCATCTATGTTTATTTGCAAGCAATTTGCTTCAGGGAAAGCTATTTCTTGTACCGATAAGAAGCTGAAGCTTTCTTTGATAAATAAAACAATGCCATCATTTTGAGTATGATTAAAGTTGGTATGAAAAGATTCATAGCCTGGAATATGCTTCTCCCTGTAAAATTTACCATTCCAAGTTTCAGTGAGTATAATTACATCAATGTCTACATTGAGATGCTGCAAGAAGATTACTAGACTATCGTAATTTTTGTTCAAACTTCTAATATTCATAGCTAAGAATTTTATGGCCTTTTTTTCTGAAAGGATGCTCCTGCATATATTTATATCCGCAGTATTATGCCTATCATTATCAATATTACTAATAAAGTTCATGTCATGATCCATTGTTATGCGTTGTGGTAAAAATCATTACATTAATGGCAAAATGAAAGATATATTGATCGAATAATGTTATGAGTCTTAAGGACATACAACTTAGGCGCATTGCTAAAAATAAATAAATGCTAATAGATATTTTAAATATTGATTCGTCATCACATACATCATTAAAATTATCAAAAATAAGATAAAATAATAGATAGCTAAAAATGTATACGGCATAAATTTTATCAAAATCGTAAAAATGTAAAAATATATGAATATTATAATATAATACATTATTAATATAAGATCCGTAAAAACTTAAGAGAATCATAAAAATATTCAGAGAAGCATTAAAATATTCATCGTTAAGAAAAATCCCAGAATATAGTAAATGACACGAGGCTTAGCGCAGAACTATAGTAGGTGGCGAACACAATAGATCAGCAATGGTCGCAGTGTTACAAGGCTCATAAAGACCTTACAAAAGTCCCACACAACAAATAAAAAAATAAAAAAAAATGTTTTGGACCAAAAAACCCATTACAGTCCTTCCTTAAGAGTCATATAGGGCCTGAAAAGTGTTTTTGATGAAACCAGCAGCATATTTTAGTATGTTAGCACGTTATTCTGACTAAAAAACCATCGGGAGACAATTTCTAACGTGGTTGAGTCACCAGTTATGACGTCATCAAAATGGCCGCTGCCGCATTCAGAATTTTGCTTATACAACAGAAAGTTGTAGGTTTTTAAGAAACAATAGAAATACAACAAAGTTGTAAGTTTCTAACAGAAAGTTTCTTAAGAAATAAAGAATTAAAGTATGTAACATAAAGTAATGGACAAGCGCAAACAAGCCAACACTGTGTATACCGATTTTTCCAATACTCGATCACGTCAACCAATCTATCCTTTTGACTAAATTGAAATTCTTAGGAATCCATGATCTTTTCCGATGAATCTCATAATACTGATCAAGGCCGTGCCCAGAATTTTTTTTCGGGGGGGGGGGTGTCCAAAAAAAAAAGACAGGCTAATTCAAATTCATTTTTATCACCCTTACATTAAGACAGGAGAAGCCCGCCACCGAAAATACTGTAGGTACTAACTACTAACTAACCTTTTTTTATTTTAAACCTAAAAACCGCATGTTTCCAATAAGGTGAATTCACAACACAAAATTAAGCCTTCTAGACTTTTTACGGGCAAATTCGTTTATAACATCATCAGTTGGGATGATGACGTCTCTGTGAATTGCCATTAAGGCTAATCCGTTTAGACTCTCTTGCCCACAAGAATTCCGTAGGTAGGTTTTTAGGCGTCTACAAGTGGAAAATGACCTATCCGGAGTGCAAGTGGTTACTGGCAGAGTCGACAAGATGTTCAAAAGAAAAATAAATGTTGGGACGGCATAGCTTAGCGGAATATTGTATTTAAGAATGTATTTTTTGCACCTAAAAGTCGATTTTATCTAGTGTAAATCTATTTCATTTTGGAAAGTCGATTCTATCTAGTGTAAATCCATTTCATTTCGGGGGGGAGGGGGGTCCGGACCCCTCGGACCCCCCCCCCCCCCCCCTGGGCACGGCCCTGATACTGATGTACAAATATGAAACCGGTAACGACATCTAGCGGTCGATAGCCGAATATGTAAGAGTGTCCAAACCAGGGTTGGATTTCGTAGTATAATTATACTATTTGTACAATAATTTTATAATGTGTAGTGTGTAGTGTCGTAATGCCAGTATACTACACGAAAATACCATAATTTTGCCTTCAGGTCGACCGGCTTGTTTTATTAGTTGTCATTTTGCTTTTTATTATTATACTTGAAAGATATATTATTTTATTATTATACAAATAAATTTCTGTCTATGGAAACATCGGGAGCTAATGGGCCCATGATGAGGTGGCCACGATGACCCATGTGTTCAGGGTCGGTCACACTCACGGGTCAACACCCATCCGACGGCCTCCACGCACGGGGTGCGAACCTGGGTAGGACACTGGGTCAACCAGTTTCCCCTGGGAATCAAACCTCTGGCGCTCCTGGACGGTCTGCGCACCGAGCGGCGCAAGCCAATCGATTGTGCTCTCCCGACGAACAGTCGGGGGAGTCTGGGAACTGTATTGTTTCCTACAGAGCGGGGGTGGTTGCGTACCTTACAGCGACTGCTCTTAAAATGACCATTGGCCAGCGTACCTTACGGCGACTGCTCTTAAAATGACCATTGGCCATCCGATCCCGGTTCAGAGTCGGGCAAAGGACGCCATGGTCCGCGATAGATTCGGTATTCACCGTTTCACCGCTTCGTAAGGGAGAGGACCGCGCAAGCGACCTCGAACTCGGAACCAATCGAGAGACCGGAGAAATCTGGTCACAATTGGTAGTAAGGGCGCGAGTGTCGCCCGCCAGGTAGCATTCCTGGCTATCTCGCGGTAAGGCGTTAGTCTCTTATGGGTTGTGATGCCTTTTAGGTTCTCCAGCGACCACCTATTTAAAGAGTTCCGAGTCCTAGACATACGCCAATTATATGTGAAAGTATCAACAATATTTTATTACACCCACACAGAGCGGCATATGATTAAATCTCACACTATCAGAACACGCGCAGTTACAGCCATGCAACATGATGTTCCCCTAAGACAACTAAATTCGCCCAACGACATTTTTTTCTTTTCTAGCTGTCCGACTACACAATAGAATACATTCGGAATTAACCCTTCACGTTTGAACTAACCATTGTTGGTTAGACAATTACACGTCCAAGATGGTCTCTAATCAATATTGGTTAGGGCGCTCCGCGCTGCGTAAAATGCGATTTATTACTCGAATTGCGATCCTATCCGCATATTTAAAGTAACTGATATCGAATATATGAGACGGTCGAACTCTAATCGACGACTGTCTGGCGATAAATAATCAGTATCGTGAAGCCGGCCCGGCGCATGGTTGGCGCCATTTGCCGCGTCCCTGCGCGCCGTTTGTGCATCGTCCGTGTTCTGTGATTTTGTGATTTTTGTGCTATTTCCTACAAAACCGTAAGTAATTTGCATTCTAGGAAGGTTTCCGAAAGAGAATTTCTAATTTGGGACAGCTCATCTGCTTTTTTTCACGTATTATCGTGTAAAATAGTTCGACATACGAACACGTTGCAAAAAATGTTCGTTTGTTTTTCGCGAATTATAACGAAAAATCGTGAATTATGACGTAATATTCGTTTAATTCGCTTATGAAACAGCTAATCTTTCATTTACATCGTATATAATCACAAAATTGGCTATATTTTGCTCAATTCAACTTGATTTCTAATTCGACATCGGTCATTTTTTTATCTGCCGCTTTTCCTTACCACATTTTGATTGTTTTTTTTTATTGTTTTTCTATGAAATGTGACTCTCTGGAGTATAATATTTAGTTACTAGACAAATAATAAGCATATAATAAGACATATTATTTGAAGCATATAATAAGACATATTATACGGGCATTACTCCAGCAAGGTAGATTTTAATCTTATTAATCTAGTATTACAAATGTGTGTGAAATATTAATAAATAAATAAATAAATAAATAAGATTTATGAGACAACTAAACTACCGCCAATGCTTGGGACTGAACACGTACGAGGAGAGGATGAATCACTTCGATATTACATCATCGGAGAACCGCCGTACCACGGCAGACATGGTATTATTACACAAAGTTATCCATAACAACGTAGACAACCCGTATTTCACACATAATCTATCTTTTCACGTACCACCACGCGTGGCTCGCTTTCCCCGTACCTTCGATGTCCCACGCGTCCGTACTAGGTATGCCCAGAACTCCATCATGTACCGCTCAATGTCAACTTACGATAATCATTTCCAGAATGTCGACCAATTTAACATGAAAGAGTTCTGAACAATTAACATGAAAGAGGCCATAGAACATTTATTATATTTACATGTCATCGGCCAGAAATATTGGATTTAATGTAATTGTAATATTTTTTGTAGCGCTGTATGTTTTCCCTGTTAAATAAATAAATAAATTCTTGGGAGGAAGTGGAAAAATGGCTCAATGAATGAATAGCCTCAAGAAACGATCAATTTTTTTGGCGAGGAATCCATAAATTGGCTGAAAGATAGAAAAGATGTGTAGCTAGCGAGGAAAAATACTTTCATTTTTAAATGAGTCTTCCGTACGTTGCAATTAATAAATGTATGGAAAGAACGTCTTTCACAATTGCAAATATTAATTCACACGAAAATTATCCCAATTAACATCATATTTACCGATATATAAGCGCGTACATTTAGCATATCAATCACTCGTTTGACTTTATCGATGGAAAGCCACCTCTCTTCTATTAGCTTCTTTTAATCATTAAATGGTCTAAGCATTAAACCCTGTGTTTATCCTATACCGTATGTACGCTGAGGGAACAAAACTGCACAACGTTGGGCTCTGATCATATCGACAACGAACGGCATCAGAGAAACGCTACAGAGGCATCATTAATAAAGTCTATTATTATAAGATTTATTTATACAAAATTCTGTAATGAGTTTGCTAAAATAATTGAAATATAATTCCAAGATCTCGTTGCCGATTACTAAATTTTAGTCCTTTTCAGGATCGTTTAAATGAGTATTTTGAGGCGGAAAAGGCAGAATATGAAGAGGAATTTGGAGGCAGAGATGATTGCAAAATGGAGGTACTTATCTAAGTTTATTTTATACTTACCTTTCGTTTTATTTGCAAAACTGTATACGCGTCAAAATAAAGGAAAAACGCTGTACATGAAGTGCGAGCCCGGGCAGGACTCTGGCCTGAGGGCTAGTTTCCCCGAAGAGACAATCTTCTGGCGCTTCTGGACGGTTGCGATTAAATCGATTGTGCATTCTGACTAACATCTTGGGTTGTCGACTACAACGGGCGAGCCCGTCACCACAGGGAGTTTTAACGATTAGTCGTTCTATCTCCCTGGAGTGAGCGTAGAAGACTTTGGACAAAAGACAATCCGCCGTCTAGCTACGCCACAACCCGTAAGAGAACAACGCCTTACCGCGAGATAGCCAGGAATGCTACCTGGCGGGCGACACTCGCGCCCTTACTACCAATTGTGACCAGATTTCTCCGGTCTCTCGATTGGTTCCGAGTTCGAGGTCGCTTGCGCGGTCCTCTCCCTTACGAAGCGGTGAAACTGTGAATACCGATTCTATCGCTGACCATGGTGTCCTTTGCCCGCCTCTAACCCGGGATCGGATGGCCAATGGTCATTTCAAACGCAACCACCCCCGCTCTATAGGAAACAATACAGCTTCCAGACTCCCCCGACTGTTAGTCGGAGTGCACAATCGATTGGCTTGCGCCGCACGGTGCGCAGACCGTCCAGGAGCGCCAGAGGTTTGATTCCCAGGGGAAACTGACCAGGGCCAGAGTCCTACCCAGGTTCGCACCCCGTCCGTGGAGGCCGTCGGATGGGTGTTCACCCGTGAGTGTGACCGACCCTGAACACATGGGTCTTCGTGGCCAACCCATCATGGGCCCGTTAGCTCCCATTCTGACTAACAGAGTGGAATGTCTTCAAAGAGTGGAATGTATCCACTCTTTGAAAGGACGATCAAGGTTGCTGGGCTCTTTATCAGCCAGCCATTAAATCAAAATAAAAATAAAATACGTCATTTCCTCATTTCCATAAAATAAGACATACATCGTTATTTCTGGTCGAGAAGTTTATACTTAAGTTTATACTTTAATATTATACAATTTTATCTTATGTTTTGAACTTTTGTAAATATCATATAGCCTTAAGTATAAACTTCTCGACCAGAAATTCCTTTGACTTCAAAATGCTGGTTAAGGTTTCAAATTCGAAGTTTTCAGGGTCTGTATTTCTCAGAACCTATTGGACGGGTTTTAAGGTTGCCGACTACAACGCAGAGACCCAAAGATATATTAAGATATCGGAAGTATGCATTTCAGGATCTCGGTAACCAGAAGTAGGCATAGTTTTAGTGCTATAGTAGAAGCAGTAGTAGTAAAAGGAGCGGGGGCTTGTATCCAATCATTGATGTCACCTGGATCTATAAGATCTTTCGTAACTACCCACCTTGTGGTTGGGTCAGTAGTCTGCTAGAAGCCCGGTACTGTTTACCAGTCCATACAGATCACTGACCTTCAGGTTGGGCAGGTCGCTGGGTTTGAGTAAACTGTGTCTGTTTTGCGGCGAGGCCTGGACATGCATCAACGACATGCATTCTGTCTTCAGGTTCTTCGCCACATATTCGACAGTCCTTGCTCTCGGTCAAGCCAAGGTTCAATAGATATGCTCTAAGGGTCGTGTGTCCGGTTAGGAGACCGATAGTGGTTCTAAGGTTCTTCTTGCTCACATCAAGTAGGCTTGATCTTCTTGGGAAGTGGTTGCTCCATCATGGCTTTGCCTGGCGACTTCATTGGCTCTGTTTCTAGGATGCCCGATGTTCCTGCTCCAAGCAGTTTCTGATGATTTTCTTACCTGTATCGAAGGGGATCCTAACAACTGGCTCCACCGGGCATTTCATTGTGCCCGGTTCTGTCAGTCCGTCGGCCTCTTCGTTGCCGGGTATGCCTTGATGGCCCGGTGTCCATTGTCCGGTGATTTTATTGGCTTTTCCCCCTACTTGTTGAGCTCTTGCATACAGTCCTAGACCACAGTAGATCATGTGGTGGCTTAAGCCAGAGCGTCCAACGCTGCTCTGCTTTCAGAGCAGATGAGGATGTTCCTATTTTTTACCTCAAGTCGACTTTGGAGTTTTATGCATTCCAATATGGCAAACATTTTGGAAAACCATGGCATATTTTGTCCAAGGGGATGCTGATTCTGTGGTTGGTTTTGGTAATAATTATGTATGTTATGCATAAATAAATAAATATAATTTTAAAAAAGTATTAACGGGTCCAAGAAAAAAAAGTTTGTTTGAAAAGCTTTATTCCACACATAAGTGGGCCTATTGCCAAGTGGAAATATCTTACGGCCATACCGCCAGGGTTATTGTGACTAAAGGTTTATGTGGGCAAATTGATTCACAAGTAATAAGTGAATTCACTTACATAATAGTCATCATAGGATAAAATATAAAACAGTGATCAGTAACGTATGCCATCTCGATATTAAAGGGAGGAGTGGAATATAAGGACAAGCAAAGGAGACGGGAGGGGAAGGGGGTATTCATGAGTTGAGTAAATGTCTCTTTGACGATTTTTTAAACCCGCTCAGGTTTTCAAGTTGTCTTATCGGTAAAGGCGCGGAATTCCAGAGCCTGCACTGCGAAAGACCTAGACATGAAAGTTGATGAATGCTGAGGTATAGTCAGTAGTAGATTTTCCTGAGAGCATAATGAAAGGCCATGGGATGAAAGCGTAGAGAAGAGATTATACAAATAAGTAGGACACTTTGACTGTAGTACGCGGAAGAGTAGGACGAGTATGTGCAATTCCCGACATCTTCTAATGGGAAGCCACTCTATTTGCCTGCGAAAGTTTGATATGTGATCAGACTTCTTCAGGGAATAAACAAAGCGAATACACGCATTTTGAATCCTATCTAGCTTATCGAGTAGTTCTTCATTCGCATCTAGGTAGGCCACATCAGCGTAGTTAATTAGCGGTAAAAGAAAAGATTGTGCCATTTGGCGTTTAATACAAAGAGGTAAGAGATTCTGAACACGTTTAAAATAATGGAGACTTGCAAAGACTCTTTGACTGACCTCACTTACTTGATGATGCCAAGATATGTAAAGGCGATAATAAAAAGATGATGAGTAAAAGATGATAAAAAAGTGACTCGAAGACATCGGCAATGAATCGCTTATGTCAAGTTTTAATATCCTAGTGGGTTTTTAAATAAAAATGTGGTAATGTGAAAATGTAAAAATACTCAATAAATCAATTACGGTTGCAGAAGGAGCGTCTCGATCGCTGCTTGGAGGAGTGCGAGAAGTGGTCCAACTTGGAGAAAACGTTCGAGGTAAACTTCGAGTTCGCCTCAAGCTCCGGCGACCCCAGAGCCCTGGCAGCCCCCACGAAACAACTCGCCACCGCCCGCGCCAGGCATGCCGAAGCTGAAACCGAGCTCGACGCAGCGTTGAAAGCGTGGGTATGTTTCCCACCAAAAATCCATCACTGACTTTCCCGGCCCAAGATTGAATCCTGTCCATGTGTCTGTGGGAGCCAATGGGCCCTGTTCCCGTGAGGCCTTATCGCTAAATTTGAACAATCTACGCATACTGGTAAGGGCGCTCACTGGACATTGTGGCCTGAACAAATACATGTACAACCTCAAGTTCCGGGACACGAAAATGTGCAGGTTCTGCCAAGAGGCAGAGGAAACTCCCCTACACCTCATGTGCGAGTGTGGCCCGCTGATGCGTAAACGATACGCCTACTTGGGCGGTCATTATTTCCAACCTGAGGAGGTAAAATAACCTTGGGCCAAAAGCCTGTTGCGGTTCCATTACACGATGTAGTGTTGCAGGCTCATAAATACCTAAGAAAAGCCCCAAACAACAAAAAAATAAATTTAAAAAAATGGCCCCTCTTGCAGTTTGGCAACTAAGACCCATGAGTTCAGGGTCGGTCAAACTCACGGGTCAACACCCATCCGGCGGCCTCCAGGCAGAAGTGCGAGCCAGGATAGTACTCTGGCCTTCGGGCCAGTTTCCCCTAGGAGTCAACCTTCGGGCGCTCCTGGACGATTAGTGTACAGTTCCAGCGCCAGCCAATAGATTGTACATTCTGACCGACAGTTAAGAGTTTCAAGGCGATAGGTGAGGGCAGCAAACCCCGCCCACCGCCCGGGCAGTTATAACGACGAGGGTCGTCTTGTCTGCCCGGGATGTCGTGCTACGACAACCCTGCGCGTACCAGAAGGGTAAAACGCACAGGGGGTGAAATAGGGTAAACCACCCCCCCCCCGTACCGCCCCGAGAACCCATTTATTTATAATAAAACGTATTTCTGACCGACATCTTGCGGTGTCAACTACAACGGGCGAGCCCGTCACCACAGGACGTTTTAACGATTAGTCGTTCTATCGCCCTGCAGTGAACGTAGAGACTTTGGACAGTACATTCTACGTCCAGCTACGTCACAACCCGTGAGAGTCCAACGCCTTACCGCGAGTAAGCCAGGAGTAAACCCGGCGGGCTCGAGATACTCGCGCCCTCACTTCCAATTGTGACCAGATTTCTCCGGTCTCTCGATTGGTTCCGAGTTCGAGGTCGCTTGCGCGGTCCTCTCCCTTATGAAGCGGTGAAACGGAGTGCACCGAATCTTCGCGGACCAAGGCGTCCTTTGCCCGCCTCTTACCCGGGATCGGATGGCCAATGGTCAATTCCAGAGCAGTCGCCATAAGGTACGCAACCACCCCCGCTCTATAGGAAACAATACAGTTCCCAGACTCCCCCGACTGTTAGTCGGAGAGCACAATCGATTGGCTTGCGCCGCACGGAGTGCAGACCGTCCAGGGGCGCCAGAGGTTTGATTCCCAGGGGAGACTGGTTGACCCAGTGTCCTACCCAGGACTCGCACCCCATGCGAGGAGGCCGTCGGATGGGTGTTGACCCGTGAGTGTGACCGACCCTGGACACATGGGTCATCGTGGCCAACTCATCATGGGCCCGTTAGCCCCCGTCGGGGGAGTCTGAAAACAGTACTGTCTCCTATAGAGCGGGGGTAGTCGAAACGACCAATCGGCTACTCGATACCGGGTGAACAGCCGGGCAAAGTATGCCGTGGTCCGCGATAGATTCGGTAGACACCGTATCACCGCTATGTAAGGGCCTCTCCCTTACCGCGCAAGCGATCTCGAACCTGTAATAGTCGGTAGAACGGAGTAATCTGGTTACAACTAAAAGTAAGGGCGCGAGTGTCCGCCCGCTGGTTGATTAACCTGGTTATCTCGCGGTAAGGCGTTGGCTTCTTACGGGCGTGTGGCGTAACTAGACGGTGGACTGTTTTCGTCCTAAGTCTTCTACGCTCACTTCACGGGAGACAGAACGATCGAATTTCGTTAAAACTTCCATGAGGTGACGGGTTCACCCGAGACAGAACGATCTAATATCTTTTGTACTCCCTGAGGTGCAGAGGTTCGCCCGTTGTCTGTCTGTTGGCGTATCTGTCTGTGTTTGGGAGCTAAGGGGCCTTGCTGAGTTGGCCACGAAGACCCATTCTGTTCAGGGTTGGTCACACTCACGAGTCAACACCCATCCGGCGGCCTCCACGTATGAAGTGCGAGCCTGGGTAGGACTCTGGCCTTATGGTTAGTTTCCCTTAGGAATCAATCTTCTGGCGCTCCTGGACGGTCTGGGCACCGTGCGGCGTAGGAGCCCAGAGCGCAGGCCGTCCAGGAAGTTTTAACGATTAGTCGTTCTATCTCCCTGGAGTGAGCGTAGAAGACTTGGGACATAACAGTCCACCTCTTACGGGCTTGGGACAGCTACGTCACAAGCCCGTAAGAGGCCAACGCCTTAACCGCGAGTAGCCAGGAGTGTTACCCGGCGGGCTTGCACTCACGCCCTTACTTCCAATTGTGACCAGATTACTCCGGTCTCTCGATTGCTTCCGAGTTCGAGGTCGCTTGCGCGGTCCTCTCCCTTACGAAGCGGTGAAACGGTGTATACCGAATCTATCGCGGACCACAGCGTCCTTTGCCCGGCTGTTCACCCAGGATCGGATGGCCGATGGTCATTTCAAGAGCAGTCGTCGTAAGGTCCGTAACCACCCCCGCTCTATAGGAAACAGTACTGCTTCCAGACTCCCCCGACTGTTATTCAGAAAATTGTTAAAACGTCCTGTGGTGACGGGCTCGCCTGTTGTAGTTGACTCCGCAAGTTGTTAGTCAGAGTCGGGAGCTAACGGGCCCATGATGGGTTGGCCACGAAGACCCATGTGTTCAGGGTCGGTCACACTCACGGGTCCAACACCCATCCGACGGCCTCCACGCACGGGGTGCGAACCTAGGTAGGACTCTGGCCTTGGTCAGTTTCCCCTGGGAATCAAACCTCTGGCGCTCCTGGACGGTCTGCGCACCGTGCGGCACAAGCCAATCGATTGTGCACTCTGATTAATAGTATTCGAGGCTAGTGCCATAAGAGCTGCCTTGCTATCCGAGTGGATATAGATACGGTGGTTGGCGTAGTTCTTTTGGAGGGTGATATCCGCACATTCAATAATAGCGTATACCTCCGCTTAGAATATGGAGGCGTTCCGATACCGTCCTTAGCCGAGAGTATAAACCACGCTGCCCAAGGCGTCGCAATGGAACCCAACGGGATGTGTCCGCCGGCCGAAGGAGGGCGATAATCGATTTTATTTATGAAATTATTCAGATGAAATCTGTCCTTGGCTACTTGCCGGGAAATTCTTTTACACGACCGATTCTTTTTCTTTGTTTCTGGAATCTGACGAGTCCCCGTAAGATATACGAGGTCTTCCGCTTTTTCCATAAAGACGGTGTGGAGTAGTTTGTTTTCAGTATTCATTATTCAATTTATTCATTCAGAATATGCAATAAAAGCATGAATAATCAATTAAAGCTAGCTATCGCATATTAGAATTCTTCAGTTGCTAGTAAGTTATTGATATAGATATAAAACTAATCAAGCAGAAATATTGATTTGACAGTAGCGTTGACTAAAGTCGGCTTTACACGGCAGACAAATAAAAAAAAACAGAACTGATTTCATATACGTAGGTATGCATATAAAATAAGCTCTCACAGACACTGTGGCCAAAATCTTTTTTAGCATAGTCCACACGAGGATGAGCGAATTCATGCACCGGAATGAGTACCTTGGAGTATCAGTTCAAAAAGGCTTCATGCGTGGCGTCTCGGGCTGCCTCGAGCACAATTCTCTCCTGGCTGCTGCCATCAAGGATGCGAGACAGCACGAACGCCAAATCAATGTATGCTGGCTCGACCTAGAGAATGCCTTTGGGTCAGTCCGACACAGTCTCCTCCACTTTGCACTCCGCTGGTACAACTTCCCACCAGTCGTGCGTGACATTGTAGCCTCCTACTACAACTGTCTGACTTTCCATGTTAAAACGCAAGAATGGACTACCCGCTCTATACCATATTCAATTGGACTATTTCAGGGCTGTTGCCTCTCCCCAACGATTTTTAATATAGTTTTTAATATACTGCTGGAAAGCCTGACCCAGTTTGACAAGAAGTGGGGCTACCGTTTTAAAACAGACGGCCAATACACCTCGTCGTGCCTCGCTTTTGCCGACGACCTAACTTTCATCACCAGAAGCCCCAAGCAGCTTTCCCTGCTATTACAGAAAGTGGAGCTTTTCTGCGACTGGTCAGGCTGTATAAAAGTGAAGCCCTCCAAATGTTTTTGCCTTGGACTCGCCCGCATGGGCACAAAATTTACATCCTATGACCCCAAATTGGTCTATAAGGGCTCTAATATCTCCCTTATAGACCCAAACAATCATTTCAAATTCCTCGGCAGAAAAATCACCCATCAGGGAAAAGACGTCTCGGGCGATCATGTTATAGAGCATTTCAAAAGTTGCCTGGCGAAAATAGATGCCTTGCTAATTTCTGGCGCTCGTAAGGCCTGGATCTATGACAATTATCTAACGTCACATTTGTCATGGCCCTTTCTTATTTACGATTTTACCAAAACCCAACTGTCCCGTCTAGATGCGCTGGTGACAGCTAGTTTAAAATCCTGGCTGTCCTTAGCCAAACCAGCTGACCCCTCGACTCTCTTCAGGTCCAAACAAAATTTTGGGCTAGCGCTTAAACTGCCCTCTCTGCTCTACGCCAACTCCAGAATAACCAAAAATTCGATTCTGCGCAATTCCAAAGATCCGGCAATATCGAAGCACGTAATAAGTGGCCGTAGTGATTCAAATGATCTACAAGCCCGCGTAGACTTCCACAAAAAGTTCCTTACTGGAATCAGCCAGAATGGCACTGGTCTGGGGTATGGCAGTACAACCACGAGCGACGTGGACTTGAAGAAGTCTCTTTTGCGGGGAGATTACGACAGCAAGAGTATGGCTCATGCTATTGGCCTTCAATGCCAGAATGATTGGACAACAATTGGGGACTTTTGCATTCCGCCTCCAATGCACTGGAAGGTAATGCTCTATGACTGGACGCCAGAGATGCTGAAATTTTATTTGAATGCCTTTCAGCATACACTTCCAGACCCCAGTAACCTCGCTCGTTGGAGCTTTACCGAGGATAGTTCTTGTCCCCTCTGTAGCAATACCCCTTGCACAGCTAGACACATTCTAGCTGGCTGCAAGGTGGCCTTAGATCAAGGACGGTACACTTACCGCCATGACAAAGTTCTCGCTGTTATTCGCGAAGTAATTAGTCTCTCAGTGGCTCGTGCCAACAAGGGTTTGACAGTATCCTCCAAACCCCCAATACAGTTTGTGCGGGATGGCTCTAAAGGCAAAAAACATTTAACTACAAAACCTTTCTCAATAATCGAGAAAGCTACAGATTGGATTCTGGAGGTTGATTCGGTCTCTAAGCAGTATAAATTCCCTGAAAGTCTCGGATGCACAGCCCTCCGTCCAGATATAACTCTTTACTCTCTATCTCGGAAGGTGGCTCTTATTGTAGAATTAACTGTTCCATGGGAATCAAATATCCCAAAAGACCACGAGTACAAATTAAATAAATACCATGATCTTGCAAATGCCGTAACCCGGAACGGCTTCACTGTTCACCTTCACGCGGTGGAAGTTGGCGCTCGTGGCCTGCCAGCTAAATCTCTATTTCACCTCTTTAAAGATCTTGGCCTTTCCAGAAAAATAATCAACTCTTTCTTAGAAAAATTATCTAAAACTGCGATTTGCGCATCTCAAATTCTATGGCTTCGAAGGGGGAGTGAATGGGTGGCAAGGTGAACGCTCACATGTGGCAAGACAGCTGTCCTAAACCTACCACAGCCGGTTCGTAAGTCCGGAATCCACTGCTCACCCCCCAGAAGTGTAAAAATAGTATTATGATGGGCCCGACTCCGGTCGGTGAATTCCATGGCAGCTCCGTTTGTATTTATTATTATTATTATAAAAATATTAATAGTCATCTTAGGCACTGTATACAAAAAATAATCACACAATAGAAAGCATCAAAACAAAATTGGAAAAAAACAACATTTGTAGATGGTCAGGTATGTTACGATAAACATTGTAATCTACATACATATTAAATATTAAATTCATAAGATCATCATTTCTGTTGTTGTTGTTGACAATTCTGTTGTTGTTGTTGACAAATGATGTTTTACTTTATTTTATTTTATTTTTATTTTTTGGAAAACTTACAGCGTTTTATACTTAATGCTAACACATAATATTATACAAATCTAAGGCCAATTTAAAGTTTTCACAATTAAACTAAATCTTTTGTTACAGCGCAATGAGCTATGAAAAAAAATATGTGTGGCACTCGGGGACTGCCGCGGTAAAGCTATTGCATAGCATTTTTAACAACTTATGCAATTATATATATTTATTTATTTTATTAATTTTATTTTTTCTGATATCAGATAACTGCGCTCTATCGGAAAACGTTGAAATTATTCATTTGCGGCTGCGGTAGCAAATGATTCGGAATAATTTAAACGTCTTCCGATACAGCTCCGCCCACGAATTTTATATTCGATAAAGCAAAAAAAAACGGATTATTCGAAAAAAATCGTAGATAAAAGATAGATAATTAAATTATCTTTAAAATGGTGCAGGTTTCATAATAATACGCCAGATAGTATTTGCGTAGTAGTCGTTTTTGTGTTCGGTTAGACCTAATTTCACAAATTAATTACACTATGTAATATAAACAAAATCTAAAATATTCAAAGCTAAGAATATTAGGAAAATGTTCTTGTTTAACATATATTGTTTTCGAATCGTAAGCAGTACTCGTTTAGACGTAATTATCAGTTTAAAACATTAATGTTCGTTAAGAAATTTCTTCATTCGGTCGCCGCGCTGGCCTAGGCCCGCGATAAAAGCTATGCAATAGCTTAAAAATGCAGGTTTAAGTAAGGGGAAAGGGATAGGAAAGCCACATTATGAGTTATGTAGATGTATTTAAGATAAAGGATGTTATATAACATACATACATACACGTGCACAAATAATAAAATAATATAAATAATACGATAAGGTAATAATAAAATGTTAAAGTATAGTTAATATAAATATATACATATAATATACATCACAATGTATTTATAATGTTAATAAACATATGAACTTTTATAGAAAATATACTGGCTAGAAAGCATTGTTATAGTGTAGTAACCATTACCACAGCCTACGTACCTAACGGACTAAGAAATACCTACCAATCAAACCCGAAGGCTGTTTATCGTATTTCTAATTTCTTTGAAGCAAGTATTTGAAGAAAAATTAAAAATATCCAAACATTGAAAGTTTAGGTTATATGATCGAAGTGATCTACAAAAATACATATTTTGACCATAATTGGTATTGACTCTCGATAGATAAAATAAATTGCGAGCCCTTGTCTTATTATTTGGGATTCGGTAGGAGATTCTGCCAACAGAATAAGGACTGTCTATTTTATTATTAATAGTATTGTATATGTCTATTTTATTATTAATAGTAGTGTCCTTTCTATAATCTGGCCGAATTTGAGGGCCATGATTTTTCAAATATTGTGCCCATTTAAATTACTTTAAAAAGTAGAGCCTTATTGTCTGATTATTTTATATGGTCTTATATCTGTACTTTTAGTTTAAAATGTATAACGTAGATTTAATTTGATTATTTAACATTTTACCGACAATTTGAATATTACGATGAATAATTTTACTACGTATCTTTTCAAATTACTAACTTCTCGCGCGCGTACCGCTCTATACTAAAACTCATACAGAGCGTAGCAACGCAAAACGACAAACGCAAGGCAGCATTTCTCAAATCCAAAGAGGAAGCCCGGTTCGACAAAAACCGTTTTAACTACAGCAAAACGGTTTTGTCTGCCGCCAAGGGAAAAATCCAAATCCCGGAAGATATGGCCACGGAATACTTTTCGACCACGTATGAGGACCCAATGCGGCTCCATAATTACAGCCCTCCGCCGGGCATTACACCTCCGCCCCTGCCTACGGTAGCTTTTGCTTCTCAACCTCCATCACTAGATGAGATTCTTAATCAAGTAAAGAGGAAGCCGTCGGGCTCTACTCCGGGTCCCGATGGTATTCCCTATTTAGTATACAAAAAATGCCCCTGCCTTCTGCAATATTTAGGATCCATCTTCCGAAATATATGGAATAGCGGTGTAGTCCCACAGAATTTTGGCCGAGCGACAGTCATCTTAATTCCGAAGGTCCCAGTTTGCACCGGACCAAAGGACGCTCGGCCCATTGCTCTCACAGACACTGTGGCCAAAATCTTTTTTAGCATAGTCCACACGAGGATGAGCGAATTCATGCACCGGAATGAGTACCTTGGAGTATCAGTTCAAAAAGGCTTCATGCGCGGCGTCTCGGGCTGCCTCGAGCACAACTCTCTCCTGGCTGCTGCCATCAAGGATGCGAGACAGCACGAACGCCAAATCAATGTATGCTGGCTCGACCTAGAGAATGCCTTTGGGTCAGTCCGACACAGTCTCCTCCACTTTGCACTCCGCTGGTACAACTTCCCACCAGTCGTGCGTGACATTGTAGCCTCCTACTACAACTGTCTGACTTTCCATGTTAAAACGCAAGAATGGACTACCCGCTCTATACCATATTCAATTGGACTATTTCAGGGCTGTTGCCTCTCCCCGACGATTTTTAATATAGTTTTTAATATACTTCTGGAAAGCCTGAGCCAGTTTGACAGGAAGTGGGGCTACCGTTTTAAAACAGACGGCCAATACACCTCGTCGTGCCTCGCTTTTGCCGACGACCTAACTTTCATTACCAGAAGCCCCAAGCAGCTTTCCCTGCTATTACAGAAAGTGGAGCTTTTCTGCGACTGGTCAGGCTGTATAAAAGTGAAGCCCTCCAAATGTTTTTGCCTTGGACTCGCCCGCATGGGCACAAAATTTACATCCTATGACCCCAAATTGGTCTATAAGGGCTCTAATATCTCCCTTATAGACCCAAACAATCATTTCAAATTCCTCGGCAGAAAAATCACCCATCAGGGAAAAGACGTCTCGGGCGATCATGTTATAGAGCATTTCAAAAGTTGCCTGGCGAAAATAGATGCCTTGCTAATTTCTGGCCCTCGTAAGGCCTGGATCTATGACAATTATCTAACGTCACATTTGTCATGGCCCTTTCTTATTTACGATTTTACCAAAACCCAACTGTCCCGTCTAGATGCACTGGTGACAGCTAGTTTAAAATCCTGGCTGTCCTTAGCCAAACCAGCTGACCCCTCGACTCTCTTCAGGTCCAAACAAAATTTTGGGCTAGCGCTTAAACTGCCCTCTCTGCTCTACGCCAACTCCAGAATAACCAAAAATTCGATTCTGTGCAATTCCAAAGATCCGGCAATATCGAAGCACGTAATAAGTGGCTGTAGTGATTCAAATGAACTACAAGCCCGCGTAGACTTCCACAAAAGGTTCCTTACTGGAATCAGCCAGAATGGCACTGGTCTGGGGTATGGCAGTACAACCACGAGCGACGTGGACTTGAAGAAGTCTCTTTTGCGGGGAGATTACGACAGCAAGAGTATGGCTCATGCTATTGGCCTTCAATGCCAGAATGATTGGACAACAATTGGTGACTTTTGCATTCCGCCTCCAATGCACTGGAAGGTAATGCTCTATGACTGGACGCCAGAGATGCTGAAATTTTATTTGAATGCCTTTCAGCATACACTTCCAGACCCCAGTAACCTCGCTCGTTGGAGCTTTGCCGAGGATAGTTCTTGTCCCCTCTGTAGCAATACCCCTTGCACAGCTAGGCACATTCTAGCTGGCTGCAAGGTGGCCTTAGATCAAGGACGGTACACTTACCGCCATGACAAAGTTCTCGCTGTTATTCGCGAGGTAATTAGTCTCTCAGTGGCTCGTGCCAACAAGGGTTTGACAGTATCCTCCAAACCCCCAATACAGTTTGTGCGGGATGGCTCTAAAGGCAAAAAACATTTAACTACAAAACCTTTCTCAATAATCGAGAAAGCTACAGATTGGATTCTGGAGGTTGATTCGGTCTCTAAGCAGTATAAATTCCCTGAAAGTCTCGGATGCACAGCCCTCCGTCCAGATATAACTCTTTACTCTCTATCTCGGAAGGTGGCTCTTATCGTAGAATTAACTGTTCCATGGGAATCAAATATCCCAAAAGACCACGAGTACAAATTAAATAAATACCATGATCTTGCAAATGCCGTAACCCGGAACGGCTTCACTGTTCACCTTCACGCGGTGGAAGTTGGCGCTCGTGGCCTGCCAGCTAAATCTCTATTTCACCTCTTTAAAGATCTTGGCCTTTCCAGAAAAATAATCAACTCTTTCTTAGAAAAATTATCTAAAACTGCGATTTGCGCATCTCAAATTCTATGGCTTCGAAGGGGGAGTGAATGGGTGGCAAGGTGAACGCTCACATGTGGCAAGACAGCTGTCCTAAACCTACCACAGCCGGTTCGTAAGTCCGGAATCCACTGCTCACCCCCCAGAAGTGTAAATTATGATGGGCCCGACTCCGGTCGGTGAATTCCATGGCAGCTCCGTTTGTATTTATTTATTATTATTTATTTATTATTATTCAAATATTAGACTTCTAATATTTATAGTCGGACAATCTAGTAGTTAATTCTTGACTACCTATGACAATTATTTTGACACGTTCTTATAACTTACTAACATAACTTACTACCTAGCACAATTATTTTGACACGTCCAAGAGCGGTCTTTAGCCGTCAATTGGACACTACGAAAATGTAATGTAATGTACGGAAAACGTATATCATATTGGAGGCGCCTATCCTCGAGTGAGTCCATGCTATGACGGTTAAGTCTCTCTGAGTAACTTTCGGAGGTTGTACACAGGAGAAGCATAAAATCTTAAGGGTTCTTACATCGCTAAACGGTTTATACACTCGCTGGATGAATCCTAACATTTTATGAGCTTTTCCGGTAGCATAGTCAATGTGTTTATCAAACAGCAGTTTATTATCTAATACTAAACCTTGATCGGGGATATGATTAAGTTTATAAATAAAATTAATTTTATTGTTTTTCCTTGTGAAAGTAATTTTTTGACATTTTGAAATATTTAATGTTAACTTATTCCTAACACAATAGTCGTAGAACCTGTCGAGATCTCTTTGGATGGAGACGCTATCATCGATGCTATTTACAGACTGGTAAATTGTGAAAACTATTGGAGAAACAATTGCCTACGTCGTTGATGAAGATATTAAAGAGCAATGGTCCTAAATAAGACCCCTGCGGTACCCCAGACGGGACCGATATAAAATTCGACTTATGCCCCCAGATGACAACAGCTTGATGACGATTGCTGACATACGAAGTAAACCAACGCAGTAAGTCACCATGTATACCGATGTTGCCGAGCATGCAAATTAGAATCGCATGATCAACTCGGTCGAATGCCTTGCTAAAATCGGTATACATAACATCGACCTGAGAGCGATTATCCATTTGGCAAGATATATAGTCTGTGAATTCACACAGATTGGTCAAAACAGAGCATCGCTGTGTAAACCCATGTTGCTGTTGGGAAAGACGAGGAAATAACAGGATAAACTTGGTCGAAGACGACCTTTTCGAAATCCTTGCTTAGAGTAGGAAAGATGGAGATTGGTGGGTAATATTCGACTTTCGATTTGCATCCACGTCAATTAACAGGCATCCAAAATATTAAACTTTACGGCATTGTAAATGATATTTAAAAAATATTTATAACATGCAAAACGCCCGCATTACTTATAGTGAAGTTTGATCCTTACACTATTATATAAAATTAACAAATCGGTCGTGTCATCCACCACCAACTCCCCCCCTCCCACCCCACTTCCCCTCCCGCGCCAGTTCGTAGTATATGTGTAGTATTTTCCGTGGTATTAAAATGGCATTTTCCAAAAATAATGTAGTATTTTGTTAAATATAGGTAGCCAACTTTAAATATTATTTGCGTTGCTTGTATTTATAAGAGATATTCCAACAGAAATCTCACTCGTGATTTCGGTCCAACAAAGCATCTGCATACCAAATTTCAAGTCTCTAAAACTGCAATATTTCGAGATTAAAGTATGACTAACACGCCCTCTGGTGGACAAATTTCAACTATAATCTTTTCAACCCCCTGCCATGACCGAACGACGCCTGCATGCCTAATTTAGCTCAATCGGATGGTGCGGTTCGGCGCTATCGTGGACACGCACACACATTCACACCTACACACACAGACTCTCAGAGAGACTGCAGTCTGGAAATAGTCCTAATCGTCGAGGGGGGGGGGGGGAGGGGGACGTGGGGTAAAAATGGATATTTCCATTATTCCCGACTTTCCCGGCAGATAAATTCCCGCGCGTCAAACCCCTTAAGACCCCCATTGCAACCCTTTCCCTTCCCATAAAACCCCCCTCACCCCCCCCCCCCGCTCCACCTTTCTTGGAATTTAAAGCATTCTAGATACGACGGGATAGGAACCTACGGAAGAAGAAGAATATCAGAAGAAAAAGAATATTTTCGACCCCCTCCTCTCCGACAGCAATTCTAGTACACTGAGAAAAATATTGGATTTCTTGATACAATGTCGTTTTGTTCTTACGGTTTTATACGCAATAATAAAACTTTGTATTGATAAGATCGTAGCTGAGGCTTTTAAACAACTCGGACTGATTCTGCGCATAAGTAAACCTTTTACCAGAGGCAACACCATTAAAATACTCTACAATGCATTTGTTCGTTGTTCGTAGAAGATATAAATTTGCTAGGATTAAGAATTGACAGTAAATTACAATGGAATGCGCACATCCAACAATTAGCTAGTAAGCTATGTAGCTCGATATACTCTATTAAAAAAATCAGAAGTCTTTGTGGTTTTGCGGCAGCCAAATCAGTATACTTTGCGTATTTTAACTTATTAATGACTTATGGACTACTATTTTGGGTAAATGCTGCAACCAGTAAAAGAATCTTTCTTTTGCAAAAGAGAGCACTGCGCAGCATGTATCAGGTAACGACTAGGACCTCATGCAAAGAATATTTCACCAAGGCAAGGGTAATGACTATGTATTCGGCGTTCATATACCAGTGTTTAATGTATGCTAGACAGCACCTCGCAGAAACTGCAATTAATTTAGACATTCACTCCCATCATACCCGCGGTAGCTCCCTTTTATGCGTTCCCCGAATACGACTGGCAAAAGTACAGAAAAGCTACTTGTACCTTAGCATTAAATTCTATATCGACTCCCTACAATATTTAAACAGCTGGAGGACATAAAATTTAAAAAAAAACATCAAGGAGATGCTGATAGGCCACCCTTTCTATAATTTTGCCGAATTTGAGGGCCATGATTTTTCAAATATTGTGCGCATTTAAATTATTTAAAAAAGTAGAGCCATATTGTCTGATTATTTTATATGGTCTTATATCTGTACTTTTAGTTTAAAATGCATAACTTAGATTTAATTTGATTATTTAACATTTTACTGACAATTTGAATATTACGATAAATAATTTTACTACGTATCTTTTCGAATTACTAACTAGGTACTTCAAATATTAGGCTTCTATTTTGATTATTTATATTTATAGTTTGACAATCTAGTAGTTAATTCTTGACTAACTATGTATGTTCAGTAAAGAGTAGTAACGAAACTTACTACATAACCCAATTATTTTGACACGTCCAAGAGCGGTCTTTAGCCGCCAATTGACGAAAATGTAATGTAATTTAATGTAATTCCATTCCATTACATTTCATAGAATTCGGAAGTGTAGTTTGGAGTCGGATTCGGAAGTGTAGTAGATAGGATTGAGAGGGTACAAATGAAATGTTAAAAATCATTAGACTTTCGGACAGGTAGCCTCTGCACCGACTACGCAGAGAGAGTAACAACACACAAAATGCATTTTCTGCATTCAAGACGAAAATTCTTAGACGACAGCATTTTCTTATATAAAATTATTCATAAGACAGCATTTTCTTATATAAAATTATTCATAACCACATCAACTCTGCACCCCATTTGGAAAAAAAAACTTTTTAAAATCCCGCGGTCTTCCTCCTCACGTTCAAAAGATACTTTCTATATTCCCTCTTTTCATTCAAATTACGCAAAACATACCTTCTTCGGACGCTCTTGCATGTGTTTGCAAGACTTGCAAGTTTTGAACGACATAGATATATTCTCAGTGTCATTAATTACTTTTAGGAAACAATTGAGTGATTTGTTGTTGCATTAGTTTTAGTTTACAGCCAATAATTTAGGTACTCGTACTAAATGAAAATAGTTCGATCCGACTAGAAATTTACATTGTTGTGGCTACATTTACAAGTTTTGTTAAAATTAATGGTAATGTAGGTCTATTTGTTTAAGTGTATTTGTTAAAACATTTGTTTATGACTGTATTTTACCTAAATAAAAAAAATAAAAAAATCAATCTTAAGTTGTTGAATTGCAAGGAATTTTGTTGAAACTCCATTACTCGTTTATGTTTTACCATGCTCCGTACGGGTAATACGAAAATTACGGTATAATGTAGCTTCAACATGATTCTTGTAACCGACTATAACTTTACGTAGGTATGTAATAAGATGCTGTCATGGTTAAAGCAAGATCTCGTTGTGCGCCGTAATGAATGTGCGTTGTATTTACCATGCCCGTGTCATGGTAACTACACCGTTACGCGCAGTGGCGTAGCTAGGGTAATTTGCGCCCGGGGACAAGACACAAAATCTGCGCCCCTTCTCGTATCGAGAGTCTGAAGACTCGCGCGGGCCGGAGTTCCCATTTTTTTTTTCAGTTTATATTATGGAACGCCGATTTGGTAAAAATTAAAGTCCTAATATCCCATTGCAATTCACAAACAAACAAACAAACAATTTTTTCTAAATACAATTAAATTGTAATGGGACTTTAGTTTTTACAAAATCGGCGTTCCATAATATATGGTTCATAAATAGAATAAGAACTAAAAATTCTTTTTATGGATTGAAACAATTTATTTAATAAAAACTAAAATACTAAAATAAATACTAATTAATTATTAAAATTACTAAATACTTCTAAAAATTACTAAAAAATTCTATACATATTTATTGTACTGGTCCGTGAGTGTGTCTGTGTAGTATATGAATTGGATTTCTACTATAAATTGATCTTCCTCGATTTGACTGTCGCAAACTCATCAATTACGAGGTCAAAATTGATAGAATCAAGGGTTTGTCTTTCGATGCTAAGGAGTGCAAGATCACTCAGACGATCTTGTCCCATTGAAGCACGTAAATAATATGATAAAATAAGCTTTAGTTTGCCGAAAGACCGCTCACAACTTTTGAAACAACAATTGAAACCGAATTTGCAGTGAAATACGCATATTGGGAAACACTTCATCTTCATATGATACAATAAAACCAAGAAGGTCTAAAGGAGTTTCTGGTAGAATTTCAATCCGGGTATTGAGCAGCATTTTGCAGTCTTCGATTTCTGTGAACAATTCGTGACCATTGACGTCGGTGTCTATGGTGTTAGGGTTTTTTAAACGTAAAAACCGTACTGATATTTCTTGTTGAGTTGTTTGTTTAAAACGTAAAAACCCGGGTGGTAATGTCACAAATTTTTTGAACATTCAAGATTTTTAATTTTTCGTTTAACATCTCAAGTTTTAAAATACATTTATTTTTATAAAATTAAAATACAAAAGTTAGTTTAAATCCATCCTCATTTTGGCGCCCCTTAAGCTGTGGCGCCCGGGGACATATGTACCCCCCTGCCCCCCCCTAGCTACGCTTCTGGTTACGCGTCATGTTGATACATACGTACGTACCACAGTACATGTTATATTCCTAATCCGTTTTGAAACATGCGTATTTGATAGTATTTCTGGCCGGGAGAGTAAAACAGTATGTCAATAGCGACATTGGTAAAAACCATTTTTGATATGACGTCGTTCTACCATTATCCATAGCGCTCTGCCGCCGCCGCCTCCGATCTCGCCGCCGCCGACGCCTCCGCTGTCGCCTCCGCCTCCGCCGCCGACGCCTCCGCTCTCGACTCCGCCATCGACGCCTCCGCTCTCGACTCCGCCACCGACGCCTCCGCTCTCGACTCCGCCGCCGCCTCCGCTCTCGACTCCGCCGCCGACGCCTCCGCTCTCGACTCCGCCGCCGACGCCCCCGCTCTCGACTCCGCCGCCGACGCCCCCGCTCTCGATTCCGCCGCCGACGCCTCCGCTCTCGACTCGGCCGCCGACGCCCCCGCTCTCGACTCCGCCGCCGACGCCTCCGCTCTCGACTCCGCCGCCGACGCCTCCGCTCTCGACTCCGCCGCCGACGCCCCCGCTCTCGACTCCGCCGCCGACGCCCCCGCTCTCGACTCCGCCGCCGACGCCTCCGCTCTCGACTCCGCCGCCGACGCCCCCGCTCTCGACCCCGCCGCCGACGCCTCCGCTCTCGACTCCGCCGCCGACGCTCCCGCTCTCGACTCCGCCGCCAACGCCTCCGCTCTCGCCGCCGCTCTCGCCTCCGCCCTCGCCTTCGGCTCTGTCGCCGACGCCTCCGCTCTCGACTCCGCCGACGACGTCAACGCCGTTGACTCCGACGACGGCGGTAGCCTCGACCTGGACCGGGCAGTTGGACGAGCAGCCCGGCCGACACAAGCACAGGTAAGAAAAAGCGTTTCATCCACATCTCAAAGAAAAAGCGTATCCTTTTGCAAAATAAAATAATATGTCTTCATTAAAGACAAATTAAAGCAAAACCAATTAAAAAATCACAATTATTGGATCGTCTCTCAAATACAGTATCATACTGTATTTGAGAGACGATCCAATAATTGTTATTTTTTCATTGTATTTGCTTTAATTTGTCTTTAATGAAGACATATTATTTTATTTTGTAAAAGGATACGCTTTTTCTTTGAGATGTGGATCAAGGGCGATCGTTCGCTAGCGATAAAGGGATTCCACAAGGAGGACTACTCACACGCCAAATCCTTCAGACCTATCAGCCTAACGTCTTTCTTACTAAAGACGTTAGAAAGACTGATGGACCGTCACCTAAGGGATGGGGCACTAAGAAATAAACAACTACACCCACAACAACACGCCTACACAAAAGGCAAATCAACAGAGTCGGCACTACACATGGTGGTGCACAAAATAGAATCGGCTCTAACAAATAAGCTGTCAACACTCGCCGCCTTTATAGACATAGAAGGCGCTTTTGACAAAACCATGCACAACAGCATAAACCACGCCCTACAAGAACTTAAGGTGGAACCAGTCACCATAAAATGGATCACGGAGCTGGTTAGCAAAAGTGTCCAGATAGTGATGAATACTACCACAAGAGCGAAGGTAGTTAAAGGATGCCCCCAAGGGGGGGTCCTATCACCACTTCTATGGAACATAGTAGTGGACAGCCTCATAAAAACACTAAATGAAAGGGGCTACACTACTATTGGTTATGCCGACGACCTAGCAATAATGATTAATGGAAACGCAGAAAATATGCTATGTAAAGTCATGCGCTCAGCTTTGCAGATAGTAGAAAAATGGTGTGACGAACATAAATTGTCAGTAAATCCGAAAAAGACAGAACTCATCCTCTTCACCAAGAAGAGGAAGTTGCCAGAACTACAAGCACCAAAATTATTCAACACCAAACTCTCCCTATCTACAGAGGTGAAATATCTGGGAGTCATCCTTGACAGCAAATTAAACTGGGCGAGTCATATCGAAGCCAAAACAAAGAGGGCCTGCCTAACTTTTTGGCAGTGTCGGAGACTAGTGGGGAAAAAATGGGGTCTCAACCCAAAAATCACACTCTGGCTGTACACATCAGTCATCAGGCCCTCTCTGACTTATGGATCAGTTGTATGGTGGCCCAGAACACAACTGACCACAGTGAAAGCGAGACTCCAGAGCCTGCAACGCTTAGCGTGTGTAGCAGCCACTGGATGTATGAGAACCACACCATCGGCCGCACTAGAGTACCTCCTAAACATGAGACCTCTGGATCTTGTCATCCAAGAGGAGGCTAAGGCAGCCGCTCTAAGACTAAGAGCAAATGGACTGTGGAAACAAAACACAGAAACACCACACTCAAAAATTCTGAAACGGGTTCTAGAAGAAATACCTCTTCTGGACGCACCCATGGACAGGATAATATGCCATCATGTCTTTGATCAAAGATACAATATCCAACTCATTGCAGAACCAGCAGATCACTCTGGTACAAATGAAGTAAGGATATACACAGATGGCTCCAAAACCACTCAAGGTACCGGAGCCGGCGTCTTCTCAAATGATCTAAACATCAAAATATCAACTACCCTAGGCAACCTAAATACGATCTTCCAAGCAGAATGCATTGGCATCACCAGAGCAGCACAAGCAGTTGCAGCCAAAGATGTCGGAGACCTAAGCTTGAAATTTGTCTCCGACAGTGCCTCCGTGCTACAAGCGCTAGCAAAAAATACTATAACCTCTGTCCTTGTACTGGAATGCCACAATGCGCTCCAATCCATTGCAGGGTCAAATAGAGTGACCCTGCAATGGATTAAAGGGCACAGCGACTCACTGGGAAACGACGCGGCAGACGAACTGGCCAAAAGGGGATCAAAGGAAATATTACATGGACCGGAACCCTTGATGCCCATTCCCCAGGCCCAAATAAAAACATGGCTACGCAGGAACACCGAAGAAAGCCACCTTACAGAATGGAAAAAGAACGCAGGATGCAGGCAAACAAAGAACGCGGTTCCGGAAGCGTCCAAAAAACTTGCCCGCAACCTCACCAGATTAAAAAGGGACAAAATCCGTAAAGTCATAGGTACTATGACAGGCCACTGTCCCCTAAACAAACACCTGTTTACCATAGGTGTGACAGACAGCCCTCTATGCAGAGGTTGCATGGAGGAAGAAGAAACGCCACAGCATGTGCTCATGGAATGCAGGAGCGTGGCAGAGCAACGGGCAAGAATACTACAATCTCCAGCATCTGTCCCGGAGGCCTGTAGCAACCCAAACAGGCTGCTAACCTTCTGGGACAGCCTGGGTTGGCTGGAGTAACATAAATAGAAACATGAGCCACGCACAACGGCCCAATCAAGAGGTCAAGTGCGGGAAAAAGCCCAGACAAACTAACTAACTAACTAAGGGATTCCATTAAACCTACATTGTACCGTCGAAAGTGGTGCTCATCCAAAAATACATCTCGTTTTAACAATAAGCATTTCCCAATCCAGTCCGGGTAAACCTTCCAGCTATGTGAGTGGCTTTAATACATACATACATGCATGCATGCATGCATGCATGCATGCATGTATACATACATACATACATACATACATAGGTACATACATACGTACATACGTACATACGTACATACGTACATACGTACATACGTACATACGTACATACGTACATACGTACATACGTACATACATACATACATACATACATCTTGAGGTGTGGACTACAACGGGCGAGCCCGTCACCACAGGAAGTTTTAACGATTAGTCGTTCTATCGACCTGCAGTGAGCGTAGAAGACTTTGGACAAAACAATCCGACGTCTAGCTACGCCACAACCCGTAAGAGACCAACGCCTTACCGCGAGATAGCCAGGAGTGCTACCTGGCGGGCGACACTCGCGCCCTTACTACCAATTGTGACCAGATTTCTCCGGTCTTTCGATTGGTTCCGAGTTCGAGGTCGCTTGCGCGGTCCTCTCCCTTACGAAGCGGTGAAACGGTGAATACCGAATCTATCGCGGACCATGGCGTCCTTTGCCCGCCTCTGAACCGGGATCGGATGGCTAATGGTCATTTCAAGAGCAGTCGCCGTAAGGTACGCAACCACCCCCGCTCTATAGGAAACAATACAGCTTCCAGACTCCCCCGACTGTTAGACGGAGAGCACAATCGATTGGCTTGCGCCGCGCGGTGCGCAGACCGTCCAGGAGCGCCAGAGGTTTGATTCCCAGGGGAAACTGACCAGGGCCAGATCCACTACCCAGGTTCGCACCCCGATGCGTGGAGGCCGTCGGATGGGTGTTGACCCGTGAGTATGACCGACCCTGAACACATGGGTCTTCGTGGCCAACCCATCATGGGCCCGTTAGCTCCCAAATGGGCCCGTTAGCTACATACATACATACATACATACATGCATGCATGCATGCATGCATATATATAGCTTGACGGTGGACTGTTTTGTCCAAGTCTTCTGCGCTCACTCCAGGGAGATAGAACTTCCTGAGGTGACGGGTTCGCCCGTTGTAGTTGACAACTCTAGTTGCCACTAGAGCACCCGACGATTTGTCGGGCCCGACACGCAACAAGTGGGAACGGGCTCTGACTCATGTCGGTGATTTTTATTCGTATTTATTTATTTGTTTATTTTTAGATGGCTGCCGAATGCGAAAGCAGCTCCGACTCTTCATCAGTCCAACAACAGCAGCAGCAGCAGCAGCAGCAGCAGGAAGACAAAGAAAAGGATTAGCAAACTAGACATCAATTCTTTCAAAATTGTTAAATAGTATTCTTTGATATTGAACACCAAAACAAAATAGTTAGTGATTTTAATGTATATGGGTGAATGTTTATTGTTTGCGGACTGCATGTTTTGATTTATCGAGTCTCAGTTTTGAGTAGTTCAGTTTGAGTAATAATAATTGCAATAGTACCTAATATTGTTTTATTGATTCAAACACAATATTGTCATGACTTGCTAGTTATATTAAGTTCAAATTGTATATTTTTAACAATGGTTCGATAATTTGAATATAAAGATTACGTTTTTATTAAATAGGTAGAAAACGTCTTAATTATTAACTATCAGATAGAAAACAAAAATACAATAAAAATTTAAAAAATCAAGGTAAATATTAAGTTTAAATAGAAATTTCCTGAGAAAGGTGGGGAACTGGAAAGGATTAGAAAGAAAAAATTGGACGATGGTTTATAGATGCATAGATATATATTAAAGATATGATGGTTTGTGGACGGAGGTTTATGGATATATAAATATACTAGCTGACCCGTGCCCACTTCGTTGGGCGGTAAAACTTTTTACTTGTGATGAAATTATGAGTGTGGTTCGGTTAGTACTGAGTGCTATTTTATTTATTTATTTTATTTTATTTTCTTAAGGATAACTTACAGCCAATAATTTTATAGTGAACAATAATAGGAAGCTTAGAGCCATTTACAAGTTACCACTGATAATGACAATAATAATAATGTCAATTTAGAACTGATATTAAGTATAAAGAAGATATTAAACAAGAAGATACTAAATTGTACATTAGAAAACATGTTGACATAAATAATACTGTAATAAAAGAAGGAAATGCTAAGCCTGGTCATCACAAAATCGCCCTACAACCTGCTTCCTTATAGTATCTATATTCGTGAAAAAGGGGTCAATATCCATGTCAGCATTCAGGGTGTTGAAAGTTTCGCATACCCTTATAAAATAGGAATTACGCCTGTATTTGGTTTTAAAGCCAGGTACATGAAGCGGTGCCCTATTTCTAAGTGTCCGGCTAGGAGTGCGGAGAGATATTTTAGATAACGTATAGGATCACGTATACGACATTTATATTCTATGTAGTGCAGAAATTTTCTTTGGATGGCCTCTATTCTCGATGCATACACCTCGTAACAAGGGTGTGTATGCATCGAGAATAGAGGCCACTATGATTTATTCCTTGACTGCCAAAAGAAGGGTTATATATTTACTGCATATGTATGTATTTGCATGCCAATTTGACTATATTACCGTTACTTTTTAGTGTCTTCTTGCGAGTGTCTTATCTCTAACCATTTATGCAGAAAAAGAGAAATTATATGCAGTAAAAGGGAAAAGTCTTTTGTTTTAAACACTTGCGACGATAAATTTACTTATTTTGTGACTTAAATATAAAAGTTAGACATATGCTGTCGCTGACTATTGTAGGCATTATAAAGCTCTACAACTTTTCTCTAGAACTTAATCATATATCCCTCATCGTTAATAGTTAGAAACGTTTTCGTTTTCACCGTTTTTTTCCGACTTACTTTGCTAATCCGACTACCACGAAAAAGTCTTTTCATTTTGCGAATTAATATATAGCCTATGACACTCACAAATAAAGTGGCTTTCTATCGGTAAAAGAATTTTCAAAATCGGTTCAGTAGATCCAAAGATTACTTCCTACAACCTTACAAACTACAACCTTACAAACAAAGATGTATAATATAAATAATAAAAGTGACATTTAATCATTACGATCTTTTGATAATAAAGAAGTTGGTTGTCTAGCTGTTGCCCGCGGCTTCGCTTAGTGTAAAGTTTTAAATCGATTTGAGAATTTAAGTAGGGTGTCATTTATTTTCCTTTCTAGATAACTTCAGATATAAAGTGCAAGACGTCCCATCTCAGATGCACGCTAACTATATCACAGACGTACGGGTTTTGTTCCTCACCACGCGTTACTGATTTCATGATATCTCTGTAACTATACCACCTAAACACTTAACAGTAAATGGCAAATTTTATCTCCACACCCGTGATAATTGATAAATTTATTTTGATAACATTAATTATATTTTGATCTTCGACAAACACTGCCTACTTATTTTTCTTACTTTTTTGAGGCATAACATCAGTTATTGAAGTCTAAATATAAAAGTTAGATACATGCTATCCTCGTCTTTTTTAAAAACCTTTAAGGCCGATGTTTTTTTGATATATTGTTTTCACATATACAGGGTGTGGCAGACGGTTGTACATACGATTATGACGCACAAGTGAGGCCCTCACCTACATGCTTGGCCCCAAAAATTTAACCTAGGCCTCACGATTTTTTTTAATGATTTTTTTTTGTAATATGGCGAAATTTTTCATTTCCATGGCTTTAAACTCAATTAACTTCATTTAAAACTGATAAAACAGTCAACATTTTTTTTTATTCGTATCTAAATTACTAGCAGATTAATAAAAAAAAATATTTGGTTCAGACAATCACCATTAAAAAAAAATCAGCCCTGTTTCTTTTTTCAGCAATTTACGTCAGTATTGGTGAAATGATCAATACCTCCTGTTATTTTGAAATAAAATACGTAAATTGCATACCAATAGAAAGGGCATAACCTAGAGTGTTTTTATTAAATTTGAAGCGCTCTAGCTCTTTTTTTTTTAAATGCAATGCGAAATTGACATTTAGGATTATTTTTAAAGTGTTTTTGTATTTTAGGGCAATTTTTTTTAATGGTGATTATCTGAACCAATTTTTTTTTAATAATCTGCTACTAATTTAGATAGGTACGAATAAAAAAGAAATTTGACTGTTTTATCAGTTTTAAATGAAGTTAATGGAGTTTAAAGCCATGGAAATGAAAAATTTCGCCATATTACAAAAAAAAATCATTAAAAAAAATCGTGAGGCCTAGGTTAAATTTTTGGGGCCAAGCATGTAGGTGAGGGCCTCACTTGCCCGTCATAATCGTATGTACAACCGTCTGCCGAACACCCTGTATTAAACCGTTTCTTCAGTGCAGGCCAATAAACAACTCACCAGCTAAATTTCTTCCGACTTGATTTACAGATATCGTGATTTCCTATTGAAAACTAATTACAATCACAATATAGCACTCTCCGATAATAGATCTTTCCATTGGTAAAAGAATTATTGAAATCAGATAAGTAGTTTCGGAGATTACCCCCTACATACAAACTTGCAACATTACTTCTTTATAATATTAGTATAGATTCCGCCATTTCTTCAGTGCAGGCCAATAAACAACTCACCAGCTAAATTTCTTCCGACTTGATTTACAGATATCGTGATTTCCTATTAAAAACTAATTACAATCACAATATAGCACTCTCCGATAATAGATCTTTCCATTGGTAAAAGAATTTTTGAAATCAGATAAGTAGTTTCGGAGATTGCCCCCTACATACAAACTTACAACATTACTTCTTTATAATATTAGTAAGTATAGATTCCGCCAAATCAACACAAGGATCGGGCAGCTCTAGAAAGCTATGTTTCTGAATCGATTTGAGGTGTTAGAGACTGTTATAAGGTACACTTTTGAGGTGTAATCTACAACGAGCAGCCCGTCACTCCAGGAGGTTATAAAGATAAGTATCGTTCTTTCAATCTGGAGTTAGCAAGAGACTTAGGGACAACACAGTCTAGTGTCTAGCTACGACAAATGGTCCGGTACCTTACCGCGTGGCACTGGAATGTGAGACCAGTTTGCTGCCTCGCGCGCTCACTTCCGTTCTGGACATGGGTTCGAAGTCGCTTGCACGGCGTCTACCTGACGGAGGCGGCTATTCAGTTTGAATATTTTGTGGACCGAAGCGCCCTTCGACCGCTGCTATGGATTCAAGGGTTGAAGACATCAGATCGACGACTACCCTCCGCTGTTATAGAAATCACACATCTGCAGTCCCCCCTGGTTATTTGCCGGCGGGGTAGCGAACGGTTTCGTGCAGCTTGGGCCATAATATCCAGTGTTTCTAGGGTCGGCCCAACTCGCGATTCACCTCCTATTCAGTAGTCTCCTCGAGTGAAAGACTACACCGGGAAGGACTCTCGCGTCCCTGGCATCACGACTAGTGGATCGGCTTCCTATAAGGGTGGCCCTACGGCGATACTGGACGTTATGCGCACCGTGCGGCGTCATCCAATCGGTTGTGCACTCCGACTAATTACTGAAGGATTGTGGAGACTATGGAAATATACTTTTTTCTATGCAACGGGGGTGGATGCTGACCTGTCGTCATGCCACTCTTGAAACGACCTATCGACCACCCAATCCCGAGCGGTTTGACGGGCAATGAACGCCCAGATCCGCTATAAATTCATACTGAATTACTGCTGTAATACAACAGGTATTACAGCAGTAATTCAGTATGAATTTATATATAGAGTTGGTCAATCCAATACCACATATAAGCAATGGTTTTATCCAATGACGTCACTACAAAAAATGGGCGACAGTGCAAAATTTAACAAAAGGTCCTCTCCCTACTTAACTTCATTATGGTATATAGGAAGTAATTTCTGTATGCCTAGCTACATTACAAATGTATATTGAAACTACATTACACAAATCGGAATCGAAACAAGTTGCGGAATCGAAAACGAACGATCAGCTGTAGACAAGTGACAGGAATAGTGAGAAATAATATTAGTAACTAATGAACTTTAGCAAAACTAGCTCTTATAGTCTTTTATAATAACTGATTCAGCAATCTCAAAAATAGTTGCAAGTTTTGCATTTTTAAGCTATTGCATAGCTTTTATCGCGGGCCTAGGCCAGCGTGGCGACCGAATGAAGAAATTTCTTAACGAAAATTAATGATTTTAAACTGATAATTACGTCTAAATGAGTACTGCTTACGATTCGAAAAAAATATATGTTAAACGAGAACATTTTCCTAATATTTTTAGCTTTGAATATTTTAGATTTTGTTTATATTACATAGTGTAATTAATTTGTGAAATTAGGTCTAACCGAACACAAAAACGACTACTACGCAAATACTATCTGGCGTATTATTATGAAACCTGCACCATTTTAAAGATAATTTAATTATCTATCTTTTTATCTACGAATTTTTTCGAATAGTCAAAGAATAATATCCGTTTTTTTTGCTTTATCGAATAAAATTCGTGCGCGGCGCTCTATCGGAAGACGTATAAGTTATTCCGAATCATTTGCTTCCGCAGCCGCAAATGATTCGGAATAATTTCAACGTTTTTCGATAGAGCGCAGTTATCTGATATCGGAAAAAATAAAATAAATAAATAATTATAATTGCATAAGTTGTTAAAAATGCTATGCAATAGCTTTACCGCGGCAGTCCCCGAGTGACACACGTATTTATTTTTAATTATTAATTTAATACAAAATAATAATTGTAATGTGTGGCTCGGTAAGGCCGCTTCTAAATTGTTTTTGTACTGTAGCGACACTACAAACAGTAGAAGGAAGAGTGGACGGGCGACGCGTCCGTGCAGCGCCACGGGCAACAAAAGAATGGCGAGCGAACACGGCGGAGCCCGGTATCAATCAATCAACGAAAGCGGTCGACAGGCCATTTATAACGGCCTGTGACGTCTACCACTATATAGGCATTTTGCCTTTTCGTGGGGCTTCTCTTGAATCGGGCCCACTGACCCGGCTTTCGCGAGTATGGCGTCTCAGGGCTATTCACCTTGAGGCAGACTTCAACATTACTGCTAGTCTCGTGGCACGAGATAGGTCAGACTGAAGGTTGGCACGCGCGAATGAGCTGCAGCAGCTCAGTTACGTCCATCATGACCAGTTCGTCGCTCGCGATGAATCGCATCTCGTCCAGGTATTCTGGCTCTTCTGGCTGGGGTTGTGGTTGTGGTTGTGGGGACGGTGTAGTCGCACACTCTTCGTCCGTTTGCGTGCATGCGGACGCTGTGGTTGCTGTGGTCGTTTGGGAGCTGGTGGACTGGGCGGTCGCCTCGACCTCCATCCCCTCCACCTGCTGCGGATGGGGCCTTGATGGCTGCTGCTGTAATGGCTTCAATCGGCGCCGCCGGTTCGACTTCCTCTCCACAGCTGGCTGCTGTGGAGTGGACGGCGGTGCCGGCTTTTTCCTCCACGACAAGGGCTCCGTAGGGGCGGCGGCATGTTGGGGCTTCGCCTGCGTCTTCCTCGGCGCTGGGCGTGGAGGAGGCGACGTAGGCGCGGCGGCGGTCGAAGCGCTCGGAGAGGCGCTTCGCGGTGGGGCTCGCGGAGGAGCGGGGACTGCTGCTCGCGGGGCTCCCTGCTGACTCCGCGTCGTCTGACGGATTTCCGCCAGGAAACTGGGGCAGCGCCGGTTGTTGGCGGGGTGCTCCTGCCCGCAGATTCCACAGGTTGCACGGGGAGCCCGGTATATACGTTAGCCGTGTTTATAAACAGAGCGAGCGAGACAACGCTATACGGAGGGAGAGAGACAGAGAGAAGGAGAAAGGAACCATACAGACAGGGATAAGAGGAAAGGAAATTAGCTGGAAGAAAACTCCCGGACGTCGCCAAGGTCCAGAAAGCGAGCATTGGAAAAATATAGACGCATCGGCCGGCGAGCAGGGGAGCGACCGCAAGACACGACCGAACAAAACCGTGGCAGACGCCACACTGTCAACCACAGCGGCCGCCGGCCAGACCGACGGAACGGGCGCGACAGAGGGAGCAGGCGTGAGGGGGGAGCGAGCAAACGATAGGCGGGCGAGACAAGTTCGCTGGCCGAGTTATATAAATAGAACCGGATAATGTAGGTCAAGGGCATTCCAGTCGAACAAATTACGCTCGATATAACGTTATCATTGTACATTTTTGTAAAAAGGAAAATTATATTTTTTAAACACAACATTTTATCGCGGTTTTCATCACGTTCTTCAACACACGATATGGCCGCGAAAGTACTTTGTTGCATGTGTCGCAATAAATTGTGGTTTCCTCCATTTTGGGCCCCAGAACTACCGTGGACTACCGTACTACTGGATTAGTTACGCCACTGGTTTTACCAACCCCGTCATGCAAGCCTCAATGACTAATTCATAACAGCACATGGTAATTGTTCTGTAGTGTTATTGAATTACTATATATTTTAAAAATGTGGCTTTGAAACTGCCAAATCCGTTTACTTATATCCATTCTTTGATTATGTATGGCCTTATATTCTGGGGGAAGTAAAACAGATTTAAAGAAAATTGATGAGTCACAGGGAATAATGATCAATATCAACTTTTTTAAACTTTTGGTACATACTTGCTTGTTCTAATCTAGATAAGGTGAGCACGATTAAATACCTAGGCTTGACTTTGGACAATAGATTGACCTGGTCTTACCATATCTACAACACAGCGGCTAAAATTCGCAAACTCATTCATCCATTTAAACTTCTACGTAACGTAATGTCGAAACCGTTACTAAAAGTTGTCTATTACGCGCTTGCTCACAGCATTATATCATATGGGATTCTTGGTTGGGGCGGTGCAGCACTATCACACCTCGATCCACTTATTAAAGCTCAGAAGGCGCTGTTAAGACTTGTCAACAAAAAACCGTTGCGATACCCGTCTGAGCAACTTTTTCGTGAGTTCTCTGTTCTTGACGTACGGCAAACATTTCCTAAAACGATAATACTCTATTATCACAAACATAAAGAATTGCACCAGCAAACAACCCATAAAATTATAACACGAGCGATAACTAATAGTAACCATATAGTGTCCAAACTGAATAGTACCCATGCACAGAAACATTTTCTATACTTGGCACCGTCGTTGTTCAATAAAACTAAGGATATACCCGGCATTTATACTCAAGGTATAAATATAAAAATAAATATAAACAAAAATAGACTAACCCACTGGTTGATCGCCCAGGGAAGGAAAGAAACTGAAAAACTAATTTGCTTTATTCCTAGCTATCTTACCATTCCTAACACATTATTATTCACCTACCATATATTTATGATTGGCATGCTTTTTGTTCTTTATATTATTATTATCACATACCTTTTAAGATTATTTGAAATTTAATTTTTTACTAAAATTTTAGTTTACTTGATTTTATTTTTCACGGCATTCTTCAGCGTATTTTTTTTTATTTAGCATTAGGGTTTTTTATTTAGCTTAAGTATACGAATCTGAGCCTACCTTAGTGCGGACGTCTCGTGCGATCCAGTTAAGTTAGGTTTAATTTATTTGTAACTGATATTATGATTTTTTGTAAAATAAAGAATTTGAATTTGAATCCATTTATAAAATTATATAACTTTAAAAACGACATTTAACAAGGGATTGATTAGGAAATAATAAATTTTGTCTGTTTATCAAATATGTTTGAGTTCCTAAAATACACATTTTACTTATATTATATCTCAAAACAAAAGCGAAAACTGGGAAAAGTCATTGGCCTTGATCAGTATTTCCTATTACACTTTCTCCTCAGCGCCAACCGAAAGTTCATCGAGGTACTCCGCTTCTGGTCTTGACGGAAAAGACTGATCAAGGTCGCCACGTGGACCTTGACCAGTCATATTCACGTCACACGTTTTCTTCTCCCTTCATTTATGGGCAGACCATACTTCTTCCAAAATTTATTTGGGAACAAGCTACAAGATGGGGCATTAATATCTTAGTAACGCAATTCAAATGACATTGATCGTTTTTCCCTATAACCTTTCTGTAATCTCTCATACTTTTCCGAAATTCGTAGTATATTTCTGTGTTTTTGGTATAGAAATTCGAAGGTGTGTCGACGAGTAGCAGTTTTCAAGCTGAGTGAGTGCTGTGTGCATTTCCAGTGGTTCAATTTTAGTAATTAGTTATAGTGCTCGTATATCTTTGGGCGTGTTCACATCAAACGTCCCTACTGGTGCTAGTTACTCTTATCGACTATTATTCTATAAGCACTTTCGGTCGCAATGGAGTGTAAATCTTGCTCTTCGGAAATTCTCCCAAGAGACGAACTTTTCTGCGGTTCCTGTTCGAAGCACTTTCACTTCAACTGCGTAGGACTGCATGAAGAGAAACATCGTATGATGTCAGCCAAAATCACGGCTGCGTGGAAGTGTCAAGGTTGCCGGATCTTACCTGTGGAAAACAAAGCCCCTAAAGGTGACATAACGGATTCTTCGAATCACCCAATCCTAATACCTGTAGCTACCACCTCAAATATAAATACTGCATTACCAAGTACGATACTCGATGTCCGTCCGAATTCTGCCAACTCGGGCCAATTCGGAACAATGCAATCACACCCCGATCTTGAGTACGATCCTAAAATTCAAGCTATAATCGGGCCTCTACTCGACGAAATACGTTCCCTTCGTCGTGACTTCAATCAAATGAGGAATGAGGTGAAGGAATGCTCATGCAGAGGTCTCTGTGAGGAGACGAAACAAGACCTAATGCTCCTCAAAGAGAAAGTGAATCAAGTCGATATACTCGAGAAAGAGATGAAGACTCTCAAGTTAACCATAAATCAGCTAAAAACGGAGAATCGTGCACGCGATCAATGGGCGCGAATGAACAATATCAAGATTGTGGGTATCCCTGAAAGCATGGAGGAAAATATTTCCACAATCACCTGTAAGATTGCTGCAACGCTTGGTGTACCACTGCAACCGAGCGATATTCAGTTTGTGCATCGTGTAAGACCTCGTATCGAAAATGACTCAAGACCAAAACTTGTCATAGCAAAACTCTCCAGGATGGATCTAAAAGACAACCTTATAGCCGCCATTAGACTGAAACGAGGAATCTCGACAGAGGACATTGGGTTTCAGGGTCAAGAAAAGAAAATCTTCATCAATTATCACCTCTCACCTGAAAACAGAAATCTTTTGTATAAAGCTAAATCTTTTGTATTCGCCAAGACGAAAAACTTTAAACACGTCTGGGTTAGCAGATCGAGGATCTTCATCAGGCGCTCTGACAATAGTCCTGCACACTGCATATCCACCGTCGCTGACTTCGAGAAAATCTCAAAAAATTCTATATTGGCCTCATCCTCACGTAACTTCTAACGGTTTTGTTATTATTTTCTATATTTGTGTTCTTATTGTTTCTCTGTCTTACTTAAAATTAATTACATGTTGTCCGCTATCTTTCCTTAATCCAATAACCCATAAACCCTCTTGTTATTATTTTATATTATTATTACATTATAAATACGTACTTACTATATTTATTTTTCTCAAATTTATACCATTTTACGTTTTCTTATAAGTATTGTTTTCTGATTTGTCCACACCGTATCAACTCTCATGGAATACACTCGTCAAATGGATGCGCGGCGAAAAAACTCGTATTAGTTACTGCTATCAATATAAGCAAACATTTACGTAATCCTAGTGCAGCGGGTAGTAGCAAGGACCGTTACGATATCAAGAACTGTCAAATTACTCTGCCTGTCGCATCTTTTATTAAATAATAAAGTGACTTCTACTAACACTTTGGTGCGGGTCGGACGCGTTTGTCGTGATCGTCCTCGTTCTCGTGGTGTATGTGTTTGTGCCGTCTGTGAAATTGTGGGTTGCGATATTTGTGAGTAACATATATATTATTTGTAAACGCCATTACGGTGAAACTCTAATTTCACAGAGTGAGCGGCTTTTTGTTCCTTTTTTTTGTGTCTACCCCCTGTTAGTTTTTTTTTTTAATTTTATTTTCCCGTGACAAGTATGCGTAATAAAAAGCCGGTTTAGTCGGCGCAATGGAATTAGGATCTGGGGGACCGGTGCGCCCCGGCACACCGGTCCCATTCCTGGGTTTCATTCCAGAAACTAATCCCTGTTCTCCCATGTCCTCTGACGCTATGGATGCGTCGTTAAGCGTCGCATCGGTAGTGGAAGTAAATACCATTCCTCTTCCTAAACCCTCTCCCTCTCCGCCACCTCCGCCCAATAGATACCTTGATGGTGCCAAAGGCCCATATATAGCATACCTTCAATATTCCCCGCCAGCAAACACCGAGGAGGAGCACGGTGCTGCTAGAGGCAATATTAATCCAATTGCCATTGGAAAACTTTTATTTGACTTTAAAGTAGCAGGTATTTTAAATATTAAAAAAATTGGACGCAACCGCATAGAGGTTGCTTTTAGGACAGGAAAAGATGCAAACGCTTTCACCTCTCTTACTCTTTTAGCCCAACACAATTACAACGCCTTCATTCCAGCGTATACCACATTCCGCGCTGGTTTGATCAAAGGTATCGAAACCTCCCTTACTGATGACGAGTTGATCGAGGGCTTTAATGCAAGCAACTCGATCAAAGTTCGTAAAATTCGACGCCTAAACTATAGGGATAAGTCGAACGGCGAGTCCGTTTGGAAACCCTCCCGCACGGTTGTTGTTACCTTTGAAGGCCAAATACTCCCCGAAAAGGTTTTTCTTTTTTATAACTCGTTAGTAGTTGAGCCGTACGCCTTACCAGTTCTTCAGTGCCTGAATTGTTGCCGATTCGGGCATAGCCGAAATACTTGCCGAGCGAGAACTCCACGTTGCTTCCGCTGTGCTGGCGGGCATTCCGGAGCGGACTGCAAGTCAGAGACCGTGGAATGCGCAAATTGTAAATCTCCCTCACATTCTGCAAATAATATCGGCTGCGAAGAATTCCTAAGACAAAAGAAAATTAAACATCTGATGTCGACGGAAAATGTATCCTACTTCGATGCCGCTTCTAGGGTCAATAGAAAGCCCCTTTTCTCCACTATAGCATCTTCCTACCAACCTGCCCCGAAACCCGTTATCGAAAGGCCTCCTTACCGCCCTCGGATTGTCGTTGTGGACCCTCCTCGGTCTCAACAATCCAGAGGCACAAAAAAAAGAAAAATTCGCTCTCCCCCTTTAGCGAGCATTAGCAGCCCCAGGTATGCCTGGGATAATTTCTCCTCCCCCAGCGGAAATGGCGTGTGTTTGGATAACCCGCACCGAAGCCCCGCCGCTAGCATCGCATCTATTATTCGAGCGACCCAACAACAACTGCAGGCACTGCAGTCCGCCTCCGGGCCCGAGTTCTCCTCAGCTACAAGCACGGTTTCTACACTTGTCACCGTTCTAGACGACGCTCTCGAAGCATTTGAAGTGCGAAGCGGCGGGTCTCCCGCCGCCTCCGTCATTGTATGCGAGTAACTATCACTTGATAGTTACTTCTCTTTAATTCCTCTAAAAAAATCTATCTGTCTTAATTTTACCTATATCTCATTTAATTTGTTTTTTTACCTTTCCTAATACTTTGTATTATAACATATTAATATACCTGTAATAATATGGGTGTAATAATCCAATGGAACTGCAGATCAATCCTCGGAAAGAAAGCCGAATTCATGAATCTCCTTGACGTTCTCAATGTGGATATCGCAGCACTAAGCGAAACTTGGCTTAGTACATCCGTCGTGTTCAATATTCCTGGCTTTTCCTGCGTGCGCTCGGATCGAAGAGATGGTCACGGAGGCTGTCTCATCGCCATAAAGAACTCTGTTCAATTCACAGTAGTTCCTGTGCCCTCACCGGGCCCTAATGCACAAGTTACGGCGGTGAAAGCCAACGGGATAGTGTTTATCTCTATATACATCCCACCTTGTATAGTCGTCAGAAACAGCTGGTGGGATTCATTGCTCTCATCCTTTAAATGTCCAGTTTTCATCCTGGGAGATTTTAATGCTCACTCAGGAGTGTGGGGTTGCGCGGTTTCGGACCGACGTGGTTCTGCCCTCTTGGAGATGATGGATGCTCATCGCCTTTGCATAATCAACGATGGATCGCCCACCTTAGTGACCGGACCCAATGAGAGGCCCTCTGCCGTTGACCTTTCATTTTGCTCGCCGTCGCTTGCTCTGATATCCTCCTGGCGCATCCTCCCCGACCCACTGGGTAGCGACCACTTTCCTATTTGTATAGAATTTGATCAGGAACTCTCTCGACGTAACCTCCTCTGCCGACGGTCCCTTTTCAGAGTGGATCGGTCATCTGACAAATTTGGCTTTTTCCTGAGAGACCTTGAGGTTGCTGCTACAACGCTTCCTCCTATTATACAGGGACATGAGGATGAATGCTACGACGCATTTGTTGAATGCATTTCGGAGTGCGCTCGGAGACACATTCCCTCGACGACGGGACGCACGTCGACTCCAGCTTCACCTCCGTGGTGGGATAAGGAGTGTACGCAGGCGGTCGCATCCCGGAAATTTTCCTTCCAGACGTATCGGCGTAACCTATCTTCTGTAACGTGGAATGAGTACAAGAAGGCAGCCACCGAATGCAAGCGGCTCCTAAAACGCAAGAAGAGAGAAGGCTGGAGTCGCTTCTGTACTAGTCTCTCTCCCAATACACCCGCCTCCTCTGTATGGGCAATGGTGAAGCGATTCAGAAAGGGACTAAATCAACAACATAATAACGCCATTCCGGACCATGTACTGGAAGACTTTTCTGACAACCTAGCCCCGCCCCATTGCCCCAACAGTAATGAGATTCTTTCTCCTCCGCTGAGTGAAGATAGGTGCCCTCTTTTCGACACTCTCTCTTTGGAAGGTCAGTTCATACCCGAGGAACTTCAGGCAACTTTTCGCCAGCTAAAGGACAGCTCGCCCGGAGAGGATCTAATCCCATACTCGTTTCTATCCAGTGCCCCGCAGCCTGTCACCGATTATCTTGTGCAACTGCTCAACGTATTTTTTAATATGGGAAGACCTCCTTCAGCATGGAGGAGCCAGATCATTATTCCTATTCCTAAGCCTTCTACCGATCCGTCGACCCCAGCTTCTGCACGATCATATCGGCCTATCGCACTGTCCTCGACGCTCTGTAAAATTTGTGAGCATTTACTGAAGAATCGCCTGGAATGGTACCTCGAGTCGTCCCGGAAAATGTCCAAGTCACAATTCGGGTTCCGCAGTGGCCGGGGGACTTTGGACAATATAGGCATCCTTACTACGGATATCCGCCTGGCGCAGATGAGAAAGGAGTATCTGGTTGCTGTATTCCTGGATATTAAGTCTGCTTACGATAATGTCCACGTTCCCATTCTTCAATGCAGGCTCACCAAGATGGGGGTGCCTGCTAATATGGTGCGATTTATCTGCAATATACTCAGAGAAAGGCGGTTGACTATTCAATCGCCCTATATATCGCTCAACCGCACAGTATTCAAGGGCCTCCCTCAAGGTAGCGTCTTGTCTCCGTTGCTATACAACGTTTACACAAACGATCTCGAAAGGACGGTTGTGCAGTATTGCCGAATTCTGCAATATGCTGATGATGTGGTGCTGTACCAATCGTCGCCCTCGCTCGAGACGGCAATAGTTAGGGTATCAAAGGCCCTTGAGTCCTTGGACTCATACCTCACCGATTCGGGGCTGGAGATCTCCCCATCGAAAAGTACGGCGGTGATTTTCTCAAGGCGTAGAATTCCTCCTAACTTACGTATTGGGTATAATAACATATCTATCCCGCTCAGATCTCAAGCGACCTTCCTGGGTGTTACCATCGATAGTAAGTTACTTTGGGCTCCTTACATCGATAGAGTGTCCACCCGAGGAGAAAAAAACCTTAATATCATAAAAGCAACGTGCGGGGTTTGGTGGGGATCCCACCCTACTACCCTTAGACTCCTCTATAACGCACTTGTAAGGTCTCAAATCGATTATGCTACTTTTGTCACATATCCTCTCTCCAAAGCGTGTCAGTCGAAATTGAATACCCTGCAATATAAAGGACTGCGCCTGATTCTTGGAGCTATGAAGAGCTCTCCTACCAATGCCCTTCAGGTCGAGGCTTCAGAGGCCCCAGTAGATGTGAGGTGCCAGAGCCTCGCCGATAGGTTTTACCTTAAGCGCCTGGCAATGATCTCACATCCGCTGGTGCCCAAACTTACGATTCTGTCATCGTTATTGAGCACCGCCTCCACTCCAGCAGCCAAACTCCCCCTCCTATGCAAGAGCCATCGGTGGCTAAACCGTCAGTCCGACATCATACACCGGTACACGATCCCGCTCAACTTCTGTCTGTCACTAGAGGAAAGGCTTGCTGTTCCTCGAATATTCCACCAATCCGTTCTAATGAAAAAGAAACCCGGTGAATATCAGCCTGATAATGGTCCTCTCTTCAACGAGCTCATGGATAGGAATTGGCCAGGGTGGAATTATATATTCACAGACGGCTCTAAAGCAGACGATGGCTGCTATGTTGGCGCCGCAGTCTTCCATATGAACAGCGATAACCACATTCTCATACGACTTCCAAGCATAGCCTCGATCTACACGGCAGAGAGTATCGCCATACTGAAGGCGCTACAACTTATCGAGTCGTCTGATTTAAAATTTACTATAATCTTCACCGACTCGTTAAGCCTTATCCAAAAACTTGGATTCCCTTCTCTCAACAACAAGCCATCCCACATTGAGAACGAAATTCGACAGAGATATTGTAGTTTGGAGACGGCTGGTTTTCGTGTGATTCTCTGCTGGATACCTGGTCACACGGGGATAAGAGGTAACGAGAGGGCGGACGAGCTTGCGAACACCGCCAGAACTTTCGGTGGTGCTGCCGAGTGCCGCCTACCACTCTCGGACCTCTTCCCTATTATAGATAAAAAGCTCACTAACAAATGGGCTCGGAGGTGGCAAGAGTCCTCATTGGTCAAAGGTAAGAGATACTCTCAAATCCAAACAGAAATAAGGACCAAACCCTGGTTCCACCACCTACCTTTCACCCGTAAGGAAATCTCCACCCTCTGCAGGATGCGCATCGGTCATTGCTGCACTCCCGCTCACCTCAACCGAATACATGTACTCCCTTCTCCTCAGTGCGACTGCGGTCATGCGTTTTGCACTCTGGACCATCTCTTCTTTAATTGTCCCATTGTTAATAAGTACCCTAACTTCATTCCGGACCTCTTAAATCTCAAAATTCAGCTCCCTATTAGTATAGACTTTTTATTATCTCTTAACACCCCCAATGTCTACAAAATCATCTGTAAATTTATCAAACTCAACAGTATGTCCCTTTAATAATAATTAATAAATGTTCCTCCATAGAGTGTTTGTGTGTTAAACGTATATATGTATTTCACTATATTTATTATTATTCGATTTTGTGTTCCCGACGGAGTGATGTCTTAATTGTTTCAGTGACGTCCACTAACACAAAAAAGTTTCCTGCTATTTCAACGGCACACTTGGCAGAAATCACCCTCTTTGGGTGGAGCCATCAAACAAAAAAGAAGAAGAAGAATAATAAAGTCACTCTGTCCGTTTTGTCCGTTTGTCGGTCAATGTTAAATACTAAAAAAACAATTAAATCGCGAAAATGACACAGCGGTAGAAAGTGTGCGAAATAGCATATTATTGGTGTTTTTCAATGTATTCTTGCAAATGCAAACACGATTATTTCACATTGTTTATTTTATTTTATTATTGGGTGCTACAAGAAGTGATTTTCTTATCAGTGCTAATGTGGTAAAGATTGTGGAATGGATTTTTCGTTCACGTAAGTTCAAAATGTCATTAATTCCTTTTAATATTATTGTTGTTATTTATGGAATATTTTATGCACTTATTTCACCATTTCTTTCCACTCTAATCGTGATTTTCTTTCATAGGCGATTAATAAATTATGAAATATTTGTATTTTTTTATCGATGGTTTATCTCAGACACTGCTAATCTGATTTTTGCTAATTTCAACATGTACATTTTTAGTTTGGGAGCTAATGGGCCCATGATGAGGTGGCCACGATGACCCATGTGTTCAGGGTCGGTCACACTCACGGGTCAACACCCATCCGATGGCCTCCACGCATGGGGTGCGAACCTGGGTAGGACACTGGGTCAACCAGTCTCCCCTGGGAATCAATCCTCTGGCGCTCCTGGACGGTCTGCGCACCGAGCGGCGCAAGCCAATCGATTGTGCTCTCCGACTAACAATCGGGGGAGTCTGGGAACTGTATTGTTTCCTATAGAGCGGGGGTAGTTGTCTACCTTACGGCGACTGCTCTTGAAATGACCATTAGCCATCCGATCCCGGTTCAGAGTCGGGCAAAGGACGCCTTGGTCCGCGATAGATTCGGTGCACTCCGTTTCACCGCTTCGTAAGGGAGAGGACCGCGCAAGCGACCTCGAACTCGGAACCAATCGAGAGACCGGAGAAATCTGGTCACAATTGGTAATAGGTAATATACCTGGCTACTCGCGGTAAGGCGTTGGTCTCTAACGGGTTGTGGCGTAGCTAGACGTCGGATTGTAATGTCCAAAGTCTTCTACGCTCACTGCACGGTCGAAAGAACGATGAATCGTTAAAACGTCCTGCGGTGACGGGTTCGCCCGTTGTAGTTGACATCTCAATATGTCCCTTTTGTCCGTTTGTCGGTCAATGTTAATACTAAAAAAACAATTAAATCGCGAAAATGACACAGCGGTAGAAAGTGTGCGAAATAGCATATTATTGGTGTTTTTCAATGTATTCTTGCAAATGCAAACACGATTATTTCACATTGTTTATTTTATTTTATTATTGGGTGCTACAAGAAGTGATTTTCGTATCAGTGCTAATGTGGTAAAGATTGTGGAATGGATTTTTCGTTCACGTAAGTTCAAAATATCATTAATTCCTTTTAATATTATTGTTGTTATTTATGGAATATTTTATGCACTTATTTCACCATTTCTTTCCACTCTAATCGTAATTTTCTTTCATAGGCTATTAATAAATTATGAAATATTTGTATTTTTTTATCGATGGTTTATCTCAGACACTGCTAATCTGATTTTTGCTAATTTCAACATGTACATTTTTAGTGCTCGATTTTTTTACCAATGTTATAACGCAATTCCAAATATTATCAACATATTTTTCATAATATTTGAATTAAGTCAATCGTTGATCTTGTTATTCCGACAATTGAGTAGGTACATTTCCATTATGACAGTAGATCTTTACTATCAAAATGTTCGCTGGTTACGCTCTAAAACAAACACTCTCTTTAATAATGCTCTTTCTGAGGAGTTTGATATTATATGTCTAACTGAAACATCCCTAATAGATGGAATAGGGGACTCCGAAATTTTGGATTCTCTCTACGCTATTTTTAGACCTGATAGAAACTATGCTATGACAGGATAATCTCGGGGCGGTGGTTTACTGATAGGCGTTAAGCACCACCTGTCAGTCCGCTTACGTGAGGATTGGTCCACCTCTGCAGAAGACCTTTGGGTATCCATCTCCTCTTCGCGGTCTAAATCATGTTTTCATCTATGCTGCTGCTATTTCCCCCCTGACAGAAATCATGCGGAAAATGTTAATTCCTTTTTGTTAAAATTAAGTGACATACGAAGTAATTATCCTGACGATAATTTTGTAATTGTTGGAGATTGGAATTTCCCCAAGATCAAATGGATTAACTCGTCAGAAAGTGGTGCAATCCCAGTTCAATATACTGACAGTCTCAGTTGCCATTTTATCGATACCTTGTCATTTCTGCTCTTGAGTCAATATAACACTCAGTATAACAAGTTGGACAGAATATTAGACCTCGTACTTAGTAATTTAGAGTGTACAGTTGAGACTTGCTCAAATCCTTTTGTTGCTATAGATTAATACCACCCAGCTCTTCTGATCTCGATTCCAATCTCCTTAAAATCACTTAACTGTAATGCTCGAGTCATAAAATTGTTCGGGCAAGCAGATTACTGACTTATTAATGAAGCACTATCAAAGGTTGACTGGGACTCAAAAATTAACAACTGCGAAATGGAATTAGCCACCATACGTTTCTATAAAGTCCTTAATGGTATCATCAGCGAGCATGTACCGTCGAAAACTATTTCGCATCGTCAATTTCCTCCTTGGTATGATGCAGGGGCGGATCCAGGATTTGAAATGGGGGGGGCCCTCTGCGCCTCGGGCCACGTTTTAAGATTTAAAAAAAATCAAGTTAGAGCCACAGACACGGACCCGAGCCGAGACTTCATACAGAGAACATTAAAACAATAAAGAATATTGAAAAATTTTATTATTATTGTTTTTATTGTCGTTTAACATTTTACAAAATTAAATATATTTTTCGTTTACCCTTAGCATACCGATTTATCACGTTATCAACATTAATGTTTAAACCCCTATGAACATGTAGAAGCGCAAGTCCGGTAAGACGCTCTTCTGCCGTTCGCGTACGCAGCCACGGTTTTAGGCGGCGCAGGGTGGAAAATGATCTTTCGGCCGTTGCTACACTCACTGGTAACGACACTAAAATGTTGAGCATTATACGTATCGCTGGAAACATGTCTTCATCAGTAGCTTTTAATATGTCCAAAACGGTGGGAGCTAACGGGCCCATGATGAGTTGGCCACGATGACCCATGTGTTCAGGGTCGGTCACACTCACGGGTCAACACCCATCCGTCGGCCTCCACGCACGGGGTGCGAACCTGGGTAGGACTCTGGGGGGCGAACCAGTTTCCCCTGGGAATCAAACCTCTGGCGCTCCTGGACGGTCTGCGCACCGTGCGGCGCAAGCCAATCGATTGTGCACTCCGACTAACAGTCGGGGGAGTCTGGAAACTGTATTGTTTCCTGTAGAGCGGGGGTGGTTGCGTACCTTACGGCGACTGCTCTTGAAATGACCATTGGCCATCCGATCCCGGTTCAGAGCCGGGCAAAGGACGCCTTGGTCCGCGATAGATTCGGTATACACCGTTTCACCGCTTCGTAAGGGAGAGGACCGCGCAAGCGACCTCGAACTCGGAACCAATCGAGAGACCGGAGAAATATGGTCACAATTGGAAGTAAGGGCTCGAGTGTCTCGAGCCGCAGGGAAGTATTCCTGGCTATCTCGCGGTAAGGAGTTGGTCTCTTACGGGTTGTGGCGTAGCTAGACGTCGGATTGTTTGGTCCAAAGTCTTCTACGCTCACTGCAGGTCGATAGAACGACTAATCGTTAAAACGTCCTGTGGTGACGGGCTCGCCCGTTGTAGTTGACAACTCAATATATGTCCTAAACGGTATCCACGATAGATTCGGTAAACACCGTTTCACCGCTTCGTAAGGGAGAGGACCGCGCAAGCGACCTCGAACCCGTAACCAATCGAGAGACCGGAGTAATCTGGTCACAATTGGAAGTAAGGCCGCCGGGTACGACTCCTGGCTATCTCGCGGTTAAGGCGTTGGCCTCTTACGGGCTTGTGGAGTAGCTAGATGGTGGACTGTTTTGTCCTCAAGTCTTCTGCGCTCACTCCAGGGAGATAAAACGACTAATCGTTAAAACTTCATGAGGTGACGGGCTCGCCCGCTGTAGTCGACAACCCAAGTTATGTCCAAAACGGTGGTCGGAGTTTCTCCTTTTTCCCTATTTAGACGTAGCCATTTTTCTGCCCATATAGCATACTCTGGCTTCAGACTCACTGCATAGTCATTCAGCGCACGCTCATACACCTTGATCATACACATGATAATTTTTGAATTCTATTTTGAACATTATAATTAGCCTCTGCCACGTTTGTAGACTCAGTGATAGTTTTCACAATAACCGAAGGCATGAGCAAGCGAAGGTCAAATGTATTCATGACATCATCCGGTAGAAGATTCCGCAGGTCATTCACAATTTGGTCCAAAAGGGGTAAATAATGGAAGGCCTTTTTTTATGGAAACTTGCACAGTTGGCTACACATCACCTACATACAACATTCGTGATGTCAGCCCATCACCGGGTGAGCTAGGTGCCATCCTGGGGGGGGGGGCCATGGCCCCCTGGGCCCCCCCCCCCTGTATCCGCCCTTGGTATGATGCATCATTGATTAAAATAATCAAAGAAAAGCACAAATTCCACCGTAAATGGAAGATAACCGGTAATCTCGTCCACTATGAGGCATTTTCAATACTTAGAAGACGCCATAAAGAATTTATTTTATTTATTTTATTTTATTTTTATTTTATTATTTTTAAGGAAACATACAGCTGTTACAATAAATTTGTTACAGAATTATTAGGTTAAAAAAATAAAGCTAATTACATGTTTCCACTTAAACATTCATAATTTAAACACAACAATATAATTTTTTTGAAGAATTAACTAACACTCATAGGGACAGGTGGGAACTGGGAAGAAAGGAGTCATAATAAGTAAATAAAATTTTATGTAAATACACGTTCCATAATATAGACATACATATTATTTAAAGATATTCTTGAATAAATATTATTTATAATATATTATATATTGCGATTACAATGATAAATCAATACCATCATTAATAATTGCTTTCTTAATTAAGAGCGAATGATGACATATTGAATACGTCAATATCGCCGAGCTGCGTATTACAAATTTTACATACCCTATACATGAAACAGTTTTGTGCATAATTAGTACTAACCTGCGGAAGGTGGAATAACTCCGTTTGGCGAGTGAGTCGCGATGGTACACGGAAAGATATCATTCCAAGAAGATCAGAACAATCAATATAACCTGCCAATATTTTATGGAAAAACACCACGTCTGCGCATTTTCTTCTTGATTGTAAGGATTGAAGCCCATGAAAAGCAGCTGCTTCGTTGTGATTGGGAAAGGACAAGAAGGAGCGATAATTCAAATGTTTCAGGAACACATTTTGAATACGTTCAATTCTTTTTATGTGAACATTATAGCTAGGAGACCATATTTGAGAAGCATATTCGAGGTGACTGCGGACGAAAGCGTAGTACAAGAGTAATAGAGAATTTTTAACTGCGAAATGTTTTGAAGTTCGAAGTACGAATCCCAACATACTATATGCTTTTTTTGTGATGCTATCTATGTGGGAGTTATATAATAACTTACTATCTAAAAGAACACCTAGATCCCGGATTGCATTTTTCTTGGTTATCGAGAAACCATTGACAGTATAAATAAATGGTAGAATATTGTTTTTCCGCGTAAAACTAACGGTAGCACATTTCGCAGCATTCAGGAATAAACGATTCGAGGCGCAATAAAGAGATAGTCTATCTAGATCATCCTGGACCAATTGACAGTCGTCAAGGGAATTAACAGGTGCGTACATTTTCATATCGTCAGCAAAAAGTAAAAAATTACAAAATTTAAAACAGGTATTTATGTCATTGATATAAAATGTAAATAGAAGGGGCCCTAAAAGGCTACCCTGTGGCACACCCGAGGATATACTTGTCCAGTCGGATTTAAATCCTCCAATAACCACACGCTGGCAACGATTTTGTATGTACGATGCAAACCAACGTAGTAAATCACCGTGAAATCCAACGGCACTTAATTTTGAGATAAGATTAGTATGGTCCACCTTGTCAAAAGCTTTGCTGAAGTCAGTATAAATAGCATCCACTTGATTGCGTTTACTCATTTGAAGCGACAGGAAACTCGTAAACAAAGTAAGATTAGATACCGTAGACCTGCCAGATCTAAATCCATGCTGTTGGGGTAGAATACAATGAGTAGTTGCCGCATATAATTTTGATCGTAAACTATTTTTTCAAATAGCTTACTGATGATGGAGAGTTTGGAAATAGGACGATAGTTAGTAACACCAATTTTCGAACCTGATTTGTATACCGGTGTAACAAAAGCTTGCTTCCACTCGTCGGGAAAGGTGCCATAACAAACCGACCTCTTGAAAAGTAAGGTAAGCGGCAAGGCCAAAGTATGACCGCAGCGAAATATAAACAAAGGTGGATACCGTCTGGTCCAGCACTTTTATTGAGATCGAGCTTGCTAATATACTCCTCCACCAATTCTTCAGTGATTTCAATAGACGAGATATTACTACCATGGCATTCGATATGAGCAGAAGTACTAGGACTAGCGGAAATCGGTTCAAACACGGATTCAAAATACTTACAAAACATATTACACACTTCCTCCCCTGACGCAGAGACACTACCTAAGTACGTTACTCTTTTAGGGACAGAGTCGAACTTCCGGAGGGATTTGGCATAAGACCAGAAGGACTTAGGATTGCTAAGAATATTTGTTTCAATTTTTTTAATGTACATTGCATAGCAATTCCTGTTTATAAGTTTCTGCCTGGACCTCAACAGGGAAAATTTGTTGTAGTCAAGCGGGTTGTGAAACCGTTTAAACCTTTGATGGTATCGATACTTCTCCTTGGTAATATTAATTAATGAAGCCGTATACCAAGGGGGATATTTGGATGCCCACACCAATTTCGTTGGCACATAAAGATCAATTACCCTAGCCAGAATTCGATAGAAACCGCTTAAGGCAGAATTAATGTCAGTGTTACATATAAGATCTTTCCAATTAAACACCGCAAGTTCAGCATTAATTGCGATATAGTCAGCTTTATTAAACTGTGTTATTATTAAATAGTCTTCTTTACGAAGCCTATATAGAGAAGTCTGAAGAATATATAAAAGACAACTCAAAATTCTTCTGGAAATATGTAAAATCTAAACGATCCACCCCCGGTATTCCGTGCGAAATGAATTTTAATTCTGATGTAGCCAAGAGTGGTCCGGATATATGCAAGTGCAACCACGATCCTGATATTGACTTCCGCGTACCTAGTTACCCCAACCAACAATCAGTCGACATATACGACGTACGATTTGACGAGGATACAACCTATAATTATATGCGCAAAATAGATATAAACAAAACCGCTGGCTTTGATGAAATACATCCTATATTCGTCCTTAACTGTGCATTAAATTTGGCTTATCCACTAACGACATTGTTCCGTAAATCATTAATAGAAGGCGTTTTTCCCAAAATATGGAAACAAGCATATATATGTCCAATATTTAAGCAAGGTTCGCGAAATAATGTTCAAAATTATCGTCCCATATCAAAACTCCCAATATTTAGTAAGTTAATGGAAAAACTCGCATTCGAACAATTATTCGCAGCTGTTCGTTCAGTCATAGTCCCAGAACAACACGGATTTTTCAAATCAAGGTCTGTAGAAACCAACCTTCACTGATTCTGTCCTTAAGTCTATGGATAAACGTATACAGGTTGATGCTCTATACACAGATTTTTCTAAGGCATTTGATAAAATAAATCATAATTTACTTTTAAAAAAGTTATGGGCTTTGGGGATTAGGGGTGACTTGTATCGCTGGATTTCCTCGTATATCGCATATCGGACTCAAGCGGTAGTTGTTCAGGGTTATCAATCCGAGTTTTCTGAAATTCCTTCAGGGGTACCGCAAGGCTCCCACTTAGGACCACTTCTTTTCCTTCTATACCTCAACGATATCACCAATTGCATGTATATTATATGCTATATATATTATATGCTATAATTTCAATTAATTTTAGGCTATAATTTGTTGCCTACTCTTCTTTTCACACCAGCATGTTGGTTGACTGGAAGATATTGCTGTAGTGTAGCAATAAGTCCGCCATTGTACCTTATTTTATTGTGCAATAAAGAGATTTTCATTCATTAATGACTGCCTTAATTTGCAGGCGGATATAAACCGCCTTATGAAATATTGTTCAGATAACTGTCTCTTCGTTGACGTAAGCAAATGTCACATAATCACATACTCCAGAAAATATACAAATACAATGTTTGACTACAACTTGAATGGCGCTATAGTTGGATGAAAATCAGCATATCAAAATCAGGCGAGCCCGTCACCACAGGACGTTTTAACGATTTTTCATTCTGTCGCCCTGCAGTGAGCGTAGAAGACTTTGGACAATACACTCTAACATCTAGCTACGTCACAACCCGCAAGAGACCAACGCCTTTACCGCGAGTAGCCAGGTATGTTACCTGGCGGGCGGCACTCGCGCCCTAACTACCAATTGTGACCAGATTTCTCCGGTCTCTCGATTGGTTCCGAGTTCGAGGTCGCTTGCAAGGTCCTCTCCCTTACGAAGCGGTGAAACGGAGTATACCGAATCTATCGCGGACCAAGGCGTCCTTTGCCCGGCTGTTCACCCAGGATCGGATGGCCAATGGTCATTTCAAGAGCAGTCGCCGTAAGGTAGACAACTACCCCCGCTCTATAGGAAACAATACAGTTCCCAGACTCCCCCGATTGTTAGTCGGAGAGCACAATCGATTGGCTTGTGCCGCTCGGTACGCAGACCGTCCAGGAGCGCCAGAGGATTGATTCCCAGGGGAGACTGGTTGACCCAGTGTCCTACCCAGGTTCGCACCCCATGCGTGGAGGCCGTCGGATGGGTGTTGACCCGTGAGTGTGACCGACCCTGAACACATGGGTCATCGTGGCCACCTCATCATGGGCCCGTTAGCTCCTAGATGGGACAGGTGAGTTTTGGTGAAATTGTAAATAAAAAAGGGCCATGACATATGAGAAGTTAGATAATTGTCATAGATCTAAGCCTTACAAGGGCCAGAAATTAGCAAGGCATCTATTTTTGCCAGGCAACTCAAGTACCTGCCTGCCAAAAATAGAGCATAAGCATCTTTTGCAAAGATGTAGATATTCTGGAAAAGGTTCAGCGAAGGGCAACCAAAATGCCAGTGGGCCTGAAGAATAGGAATTATGAAGATCGCTCGAAATTACTTGGAATGACTACACTCAAACAAAGAAGACAAAGAGGGGACCCGATTGAGACATATAAAATTCTAACACATTATTACAATGTACCTGCACTGAAGAATATTTACAAATTCAACGTCAACACAAATCTTCGAGGTCACAACAAAAAACTCAACCGTACAAAATTTAAATCTAATCCTCCTAAGAACGTTCTGCCAAATAGAGTGGTGGACATGTGGAATAAACTACCATTTGAAGTGATTAGTGAAATCTCTGTCAATCAATTTAAAAACAGACTTGATTTATACCTAAAAACTTGTTAATACTGTTTTATATTGTTAATATTGTTTAGCTTTACAAGATCTGATCTGGACGTATCAATCAGCAAAGCTGCCTGTCCAGAATAAATAATAATAATAATAAAATAGAAATAGAGCATTTCAGTAAATGCTCTATACATGACCGCCGGAGAGAACTAGAAAGGACGAAATCTTACCATCGGCATCTTGAAAATTGTGCTCAAGAGCACTGTCGGAGTCGTCAGCTTTAATTTCAAGAGCGCTGGCTTGCAGAAACGTTTCTACAAAAGCGGTCACATCTTTAATCTTGAAGCCGGAACTGGAGCCAATTCCTGAAAAACCAATTTATGCCATTTAAACGTTTTCAAGATGTGACGATTGACGAAAGATGTTCCAGCATAGGGGTCGTGGCTTTTTACTTTATCAGTAAATGGAAAGTATTGCAAATGTGCAGGGAATTACATTTGATACGCAGTTGAACTTCCGTGCACACATTACAAATATTTGCAATCGTGCTAGCAAAATGGTCGGTTTTGTTATTCGCATATGCAAACAGTTTAATAATATTCATGTAATGTTTCTACTATATAATTGTTTAGTCCGTAGCATACTTGAATATAACTCGGTGATCTGGTGTACAAGTGAAAACAAATACATTCAGATGGTAGAGCGCATGCAAAGAAAAATTTTAAGATATATTTATTACAGAAAATACAATATTTATCCATACTTATTTCCGTCCGATTTTGTGCTAGGAATGGTAGGATACAACAGTCTTGAAACGCGTCGATATATTTCACTAATTATATTTGCATATAAATTAATTCAAGGAACTATTTATTTGCCAGAGATAATAATAAATAAATACAAACGGAGCTGCCATGGAATTCACCGACCGTAGTCGGGCCCATCATAATACTATTTTTTTTACACTTCTGGGGGGTGAGCAGTGGATTCCGGACTTACGAACCGGCTGTGGTAGGTTTAGGACAGCTGTCTTGCCACATGTGAGCGTTCACCTTACCACCCATTCACTCCCCCTTCGAAGCCATAGAATTTGAGATGCGCAAATCGCAGTTTTAGATAACTGCGATTTGCGCATCTGAAGTTGTAGTTTGAATTGTAGCTGTAAGTTTGAATTGTACGTACCGGTAAATTACACAGCGAGGAGATCGCATCTATTATTTAATGTGCCGTACCACCGTACAAATATTTTTGTAGACAGGCCAGTGGGAAGGGTTATAGCTCTTCTTAATTCCTTACCCACAGAAATAGATATCTTTTGTATATCCCTTTGGCAGCTAAAAGGGCAACTCCCTGCTATCTCATGTTTATCATAATCTGTCTTTTATTTAGTTTTATATTTTTATGTCTTTTTCTTGTTCAATGTTAGCATTAATTTAGTTATATAGTCATTTATTTGTAGACTTACACTCTAGCTTTAAGGCGATAATATAGCCGAACGACCTTGATGGTTTGAGGCGAACTCCGCTGGCTCACCGAAAAAGGGGCTGGCTCACCGAACAACCACAGTTTAATACAAGTTTGCATAGATCGTTCAGATGCGTACTGCATTCTGCATTCTGCCGTTCTGACTTGACTGATTCTATAATTCTTGACTGATTCAACGTTGAGATAACGTAGTATAGAAAATCACTATCCTTTCAAGAATGAAATGAAGACACCCTTTTAATATTCTTCGAGACAGATGAAAAAAAAAATTTATCAATAAAACATGTTTATTTCAGGTTTCATGCCGAATAGAAAACAATTTATATACAATTAAAAGTTTAAATCTTAATTTTAATTAAATAAGCCAATCGGTAGGAATCCCTACTCTTGGTATAGTCAAATGGATAGAATAATTCATTGTTAGGTTCATTTGCGTACAAATTGACTATTTTTAAAATTTGAAAACAATAATTAATAGAATTTATATTTAAAAATATAAAATATTTAAGAAATAACTAAGGCTGCTAAAATACCTGAATAGGTATAAATGAAATATACAGATATAAAATATACAAACGAATGATCGAATGTCGAATGATAGAATGATCGAATGATAGAATAGTCAAATTAAAAATATTACAAATATAAAAAAAATACAACAATAAAATTACGCAATTAAAATAGGTAATACATTTTAAAAATAATAACCATCTCTGGTTATCAAAATAATTACATTTAAAAATGAAAATAATCAATAGTTTAAAAAATAGAAATAAAAAAATAAAATTAATTATGAAAAATTACTAAATTCAAAAGTCATTTCTATTACACATTTCTTCACCAAGTTGAATGAAATTGCTAATTATGGTAATATGAACTGCGGCCTGGACTATGTCGAAATTGTAGGAGAACGAGAAGTAGGACTTTTATCAAAATTTACGCTACAGTGCAAGTTATGTAATGGAAAAAAATCATTATGCTGTAGCTGGAATGATCGCTATTGGCGGTGAACACTGGCAACTTCAAGAACTTTCCGCCGCTTTAGATCTTCCTCTGATGACACCTAAAATATACCAAACCTGCCATGCAAAATTATCAATTTGAAAAAAAAACGATTGACTTGATGAATCAGGCTGCAATAAAAAAAAGACAGATGGCGAGTGTTTAAGGAAGAGTAGACAAAAATGAAATTCCCAAAATTGATATAATCGTAGATGGCTGTTGGAGTAAATGAACTTACAAAAAAAATCATTCCAGTTTTTCGTAGTCTTCGTACGAAACAAATACTGCTAATACGATTTCAACACAACCTAAACCACATTCCATATTTCCATGGTTAGCAACCTCTTGCAGTTTTGCGTAGAAATGGCTAATTTCTACGATTCGTCGGCCTTCAATTTTAAATTGTCTGTTTTCCTCTGTTGTCTCTATCTGAAACATAAAGTATTCAATGTTTCAGGTAGGTACATAACTTGACACATATGTTGTGTCAATCTGATCTGTTTAAACCATGCACCTACACTATAAGATCTAAACATAATCTATTTATTATTTAGTTTCGTGTCAATAAAATTGTAACAATAAATATAAAAAATAAGTAAATAAATAGTTACCTGAATTTCATCATTGCTCTTGTCATTGTTTCTGTTTTTATGAGATATTGGTGTCACAGTGACTCTGTAACAAACATAATACTAAATATTACCCATCAAGCAACATTACCGGGTTTCTTGTCCTATAACAATAGGCATAGCTGCTAAATACACCGACACGGACGGAAATTAACTAAACCAGTTTTAGTACCACAGTAGGTATCCTATATATATATTGTATGAACTTTGTTTTTTGTGGACTTTTTCAAAAAAATATCATACTTGGCTTCCTAACCTGGGTAGAGAAGGGGTGCAAAAGCTATTTTTCCACCTTGATAAAAATATTAGTTTGTCTATATATATATTGTGATGTTGTGATGTTGTAGGAAGTAATCTCTGGATCTACTGAACCGATTTTGAAAATTCTTTTACCAATAGAAAGCCACATTATTTGTGAGTGTTATAAATTATATATTAATCCGAAAAATTAAAAGACTTTTTCGTGGTAGTCGGATTTGCAAAGTAAGTCGGAGAATAACCGGTCGAACAAAAACGTTTCTAACTAACACTGCATTAACGATGAGAGATATATGATTAAGTTCTAGAGTAAAGTTGTAGAGCTTGATAATGCCTACAAAAAAGTCAGCGACAGCATATGCCTAACTTTTATATTTTATTAATTATGAATTCATATGAATCTATACATCTATACTAATATTATAAAGAGGTAAAGTTTGTGACGTTCTAGGAAGTAATCTTTGGATCTACTGAACCGATTTTGAAAATTCTTTTACAAATAGAAAGCCACATTATTTGTGAGTGTCATAGGCTATATATTAATCCGAAAAATGAAAAGACGTGCTAAAATTAGATAGACAGATAAAATTCCTAGATTTAGCCAAAAGCGGTGAGTAAATACCGTAATAGGTGGTAAGTAGCTAACCGATTAGGTCTATTAATTGTGGTAACCGTAACAGTTCGATTTCGACAGTTTATGACATTTTAACGACACTTTTGCCAAATTTGATGCCCTATTTCGCAACAAACTTCATTAAGCGTTCGGACGGTCGCGACTTTATTTCGAAATGCTAATGTGGTTTCAGGCTCAAATTGCTTTTGCTAATTGCTTTTGCGGATTGGAAGTTACTTTAAATTTATTTACATTTACATGCCTGAGGTTATAAGGAAAGCAAATTGTACACGTCTTACCCAGTTTCGTCTTCTTTATTTTCCACCGCATGCTCTGCCTGCCTTATGCTGGATCCCCTGAAAAACAAAACACTAGTAGTAGGAGGAGCTAACCCTAATTTATGCATTATAATATTATATAGTCATAATAGTCAGCTTTATATAAAAAGTATTATAACAGATTTTCATAAAAATATCGGCGACCAGGTAACCAGACCCTCCTAGCAAGGCGGGCTCGGTTGCACCCTACTGTGCAAATCTGAAAACCAAACATAATTTACGCTCTATTTGACCTGGGCTTAGGCATATATATGTATACCTGTATATTTTTCTGTATTATTACCTCTATTTTCTTTTGTGATTTTGAATTTGAATGTATATGTAACTAGTAAATAATAAATAAATAAATGAATAAAATAAATACAATGTGAATAATTAATCTTATAGGATGTAGATTTAAAAAATCCCTTGCTTGTATACGGTCCAAAGTCTAAAATAACATTTGTGAGCGACAGTCGAATAAATCTAGGTACTACAGACCATAACTATCGATTGGCGAAGGAAATTTTAGCTATCGTGGAAGAATACACACACACACACACACACACACACAGACAGACACACACATACACACACAGATAGATATACAGACACACAGATATACAGACAGAGATCGGTCTGGAAATGGTCTTAATCGTCTCGGGGGGCTCAAAATGTATATTTCCGTCTTCATCTCGATTTTTTTAACGCGATTTCAATACTTTCCTTTCGGGAAACTAAAAGTGATGTAATCGTTTTTGTACCTATACATACATACGCAGATCAAAAGAGGTACTGTTATATTTTATTCTGAGTACAAATAATTTTATAAGTAATTGTGTACTTACCGTAGTTTGTTCATATGCAAAGCCTTATTCAAGTAATTCCAAGTTTTCTGATTTCTGCGTCCCATCTTGTGCTGCACTTCACTTCAAGCTAATCTGTGCCACAATTTTTTCCGCGATCTCGGAGATAACAAATGACGCGACCTCCCGGTGCAAATGCTAGGACAAAACTGGCTGGCGGCCGCTACTGACCGCGTATTTAAGTAATATTATTGATATACTACATATATAAATATTGATGAAAATTTTGAAACAACAGTTTTATAAATCATTAAATTTTCTATAATTTGGTGGAAGAATCATCGAAATCGCTTCAGGAGTTTAAAAAAATTTTTAACATTCTTTCGTAAAATAATAGGAGAAGTACGATTTTTTCTGTCTAAACTAACAGTAATAATAAACAAACGAGACATCAAATTTATTTTTGATTATATTACACATACCATATATATTTTTTTTCATGTATTTGGACCATCCATTTAGGAGAAATTCGCGTTCAAAGAGAGGTCTATTTTGCAGTTTGGCCTATCCTAGCGCCTTAATATTCAAGGGCGAATTGGATTAATCTGTAATGCCCTTGAATACTATTTGAAACTAATAAATAAATAAATAAATAAATAAATATTGACCCTCTCCCTGGATTTTAGGATGCGTTTGAATTAGAAAATAATATTACTGTGCGCTCCGGGAGCAAACCGAAAATATTGGTGTAGTCAATGGTGTTCTGATGTGCAACCAAATTTGGTCGTTACGTAGCCGAAGGGTTAAACTTTTATCGTATTAATTTGACTATTTTAAGACTGACTCTTCAGAATATTCACAATATAAAAAAGCTTAATATTGTTGACTTGCTTCGTTTTTATATTTTGACTAGCTGAGTATTTTCGCAGGTCAAATTAATTTTAAAAGATTTAAATCTTTATTATAAATTTCGTTAATAATTGTTGTGGAATTTAAAAAAAATAGTGAATATTTAAAAAAATTATTATACCATATAAGGTATAATATCACAAAGAAAACATATTCAAAAGAAAAAAAAATAGTTTAAACAAAAACAAACGAAAATCGAAAAAAAAACATTGAATTAAATAAAAATATGTATAAAAATAAAATACGTAAATATAATAAAATAAAATACGTAAATATAATAAAATAAAACGAGTTAGTCAAACATGCCCTTTACAAACTGGACGCCTTTAATGGTATTGAGTCCACAATTGCTTGATTATAAATATCCATATTATGACTATACTTTCGAACTAAGTTTTAGATTTTATTGACAATGTTTTTAATTACGCATGTTTCAGAATGTTTCAGAATTTGTCATTGTATTGATTATTATTTATTGTTTGATTATTGATTATTTTGTAAATTTGACTATTTTTAAGTAATCACCTCTGATTACAATTATTATTTTTTTCCTTTTAAGAGGGCCCTTCCCCAACCGTCTATCGTCAACGCGAGCGCGGTCGAAAAGCTTGCTATTTCATCCAACGCAATGTCTGAAAGAGAGGCATGGCGAAAAGAGTGAAACAGCACCTGGTCTCTCGGTTGGCATTCGGGAACTCTCGCTATGACTCGTCGCGTCGTCGGCGCGAAGCGCGCTCTACTAAGCTACTACTACCGGCTAGCCAGTTGCCGCTCGACCGCCCCATCGACAGCGCGTCTCTCATGTTTTTATTTGCGTACGCTACTCCAGGAAAAAATGTCGATTTCGGAAGAAGATTTTCATTAGACTTTGTATATGGGTATCGCCGTATAAATTTGTACTTTTTTTGTCGTGTGTGTGTCGCCTAACTACTTTCAGTTTTTCTATAAAAAGTTATGGTCTAATGCATAATCCAATTTAATTATAGTAAAGTGTATTAGAAAATGTATCAAAATACAAGAAATTACTGCAAAGAAGCATGAAGTGATATGATTAATTTTAACAACAAACACAATTTTTCAAGTGCCTATTAAAATTTACATCGCCAATCCATTTTTGCCCCTTTTATGACAAATTGCGATCAAAGTAGTCATATATTTAAAATGTTGAATATTTTCGCATTTACTTAAATTGTGTATCTTTTGTTTTCTTTACTAGTAAAAAGAATATATATATTATTTACTGAAAATATATGTTGCAAATGGTTTGTCGCCATATTTGTTTCCCGAATGTTACTTTTGGTGTGTTACCAATTTGATCGAAAACTGATAAAAGACTGGCATTCCTAAGTATTTTTTTGCGTATGGCAACTCTTTGTTGCAGTATTGACAACGTAATAAACTACTCTGCCATCTTTTCTTTTGCTCTGAGTCGGTCGACGTCTTGGTCGGGAATTTGTCCTGAGAATTTTGAGTGGGATTTAGCTTGGAATTATCAAGGTAAATATTCGAATATGTTATCTGTTGTATATTTTGTACTTAGATCTATTAATGCTTATTACGATAATGTGTTTATATCGTTACTAACATTATTCGTTTACAAATAAAACGATTTAAAGTTTATGTCGCGCGTGTTTTTCATTCACGATCGTTACCGTATGTTACCATTTGTTGCTGATGTGTTACGTAACATTCGTGAAATTAGGATGTATTTATATTGGTTTCATTGAAATAAATAATAATAATATTAACTTTATTTTATTGAATTGAAATTTAAATTACAATTTGTTTTATACTCCGAATCTGACTAACTAGGCCATAGCCCGTACCAAGAAAGATTCGATGGATGGCGGTTGTTTGGTAATTGTTAATGGTTAATAGCTAATAGCGCGCACATATGTAATATAGTTTTATTAAATAATCAGAATGGTCATATACATACATATAACTCATGGAAAGAAAACTCCGCCGCAATTCAAAGAAAACTCGACAACTATGTGTCACATGGGATGGACATACCTAATGCATTAGTTGCTTTAATACGCTGCAATGAAATGTATCATCATCAGTGATGATACATTTCATTTCTGAAGACGAAATTGGTAAAAATAAATTACCAGCTGAATTAAAGCAAATCTCTGTATCACTGACCATGGAAGTACATCAAGTGATACAGAGATAGAAAACGTTATCGGATATAGGTGTTTGAGTTGTTTTTGTACCAGGCCTGAAAAATCTCATCTTTTGCCCATGCCAAACACTGTTAAATCTGGTTCTACAGTAAAGAAAGATCAACAGGGCCTACAGCAAACAAAAACCAACAAGGACTACACCGAAAATACACCCAATCACCAAGTCGAGGCTGAAGCTTTATAAAGAAACGTAAAAAGGAATAAATCAAATTTAAAAAAAGTGCAAATGAAAAAAAAACATAAAAAATGGAGAAAAACAGATTACGTATCAGAAAGTTCGTACAGTGACAAGTACTAATAGACTACATTGACACAGATAATGATATCGATGGCTTCTTATCTGATAGCTCTGAAAATTCAGTTCTTAGTACGAATTCAAAAGATCTGCAACCTTTTATCTTGGATGAAAATACAGGAATTTTATTGAAACACAAACCAATCAATTTGGGAACCGAAGCATTAAATAGGTAGAGATTATATACAGCACCAAGAAAATATAACTCCAAATATTCCAGGTTCATCTGGTATAAACATTTTAGAAGACCAGCATATTGCTGAAGGTAAATACGTATTGGTTAGGTTTTAAACTAACAGGATTTCGAAATGTTAAGTCGGGCAAATCCTTGCAATTAACAGAATCAATGTAAAGGTTCATGCGTAAGAAATCTAATGGTTTATTCTACTGGCCACAAGCAGAAGACATATTAGACATGTGTATTTACGATATTGCCAAAGTTTTGAACATCCTATTTGCAATCGTCGTGGAGTGCTACAATTCGAGGATGATTTTAATAAATTTAAGATTTACTAAAACTATAATAAAAATAAATAAAATGGTGCCCATTGACTTTCATGTTATGGTCGGGATGACCTAGTTAGGCAGATTCTGCATTGTAAACCAACCGAAATGTATATTTTTTGAATAAATAAATAAAATTATTATTATTATTATTATGCTATAAACAGACCTTTATGAAACTCACGTTTGTTACGTGTAATCTTGAATGTTACTGATGGCCAACATGTGTTACTGATTCACGAATGTTTAATACAAATTTTTACGGCGATACCCATATAATAGACTTTGTATAATAATAGACTTTGTATATAGCAGACTTTGTATATAATAGACTTTGTATATTATTATAATATACTTTGTATATAGTATATAATAGACTTTGTATATTATATATAATATACTTTGTATATTGTATGTAATAGCCTTTGTATATTGTATATAATATAATAATAGATTTTGATAATAATAAACATTGTATGAAATTTTCCTAATGTTAGTCTGTTGCTCCATAATGGATTCATCCAATATTGCCTTTTCGCCGTCGCCTTCGATTTCTAAGAACAAGCGCACAGACCACAACCGTCTCTTCAAAATCCCTGTCGATGAATGCGACAAAAAAAATACGAAAAAGTGGCGTTGCTGTCACTGTCGTGTGTGCATCGTCCAAATCTCGGCAAGGAGACAGCGACAAAGACAGAAAAGTTGCTAAGCAACTAAGTTTCTCGTGCGCGCCCGCTCCGGAACAGAGACTCAGCTTCTTGAGAGCGCGCAAAATATTTACCTACAGGTTTATACGTGCAGGGTTGACACGATGATAACATTAAATAAACAATACTTTTATCAGGTTTTAATAATTTTTTAAAAAAATAATTTTAATAATTTGTTTTTATATGCTTTTTATTAAAGTTGACTTTGTTATCGTCTCACGCTTTTCTTCTTCTTCTTCGAGTGCCTTTACAATGATTTGATTTTACCGCAGCTTTACTCGGATTGCGTTTCATCTTCTTCTTCATGATGCCTTCTCCGTGGGGGTCCCGGTGGGGTCGTCGTGGACTCCACGAGGACGCTTTTCTTATTCTTCTTCGAGTGCCTTTACAATGATTAAATTTTGCCGCAGTTTCGCTCGGATTGTGTTTCTTCTTCTTCTTGATGCCTTCTCCGTGGGGGTCCTGGTGGGGTCGTCGTGGACTCCACGTGGACCCCAGGTGGACCCCACTGGTTATAATTTGATCAATATTACGGGTGACACCGAACATTACGTCCCGACTCTTCCCGTCCCGACACCACCCGTCTTGACACCAAACCAAATGTGACGCGCACTTATCAGCATAGCTTTATAATCTATCTCTCATAGGCAGTTTACGTGGGAAACGCGGGTCAATTATTTCTGGCAGAACACATTCGAAGTAAAACTGTGTCAGCTTCAATATTTTATCATCTGACCAAAAGGTTGGATCTTTATCAATCTTTTCATATAGCAATCCTTTTGGCGTCCAAAGAACAAAGTAACAATGACTCTTTTTCGCAATTTTCAGTTGAGCTTGGACTTGATAATAGTAATTATGATTTCTTTTCAATTTGATACTACCGGCATCTTCTGTGCAGAAAACAATTTTTTTACTTCTTATAGATTCTAATGGCGTCATCGCAGAAGCTGAAGAAGGACATTTTATTTCTACAATTCCGTCGTCTCCAATTAAACCATCTGGACTTGCACCAAGGAAACAGTGGTCTTCGTCAACAAATAACCCACAAGGAGTAATAGTCATGTTTAGCTCGTTTGCTAACTCTTTTAGGGCAGATGTTTCATTTGACTTTCCATATCTTGTAGAATCATTTCCAGTAAATGTTGAATACAGCATTGTTTTTATGGTAGATGTGCATGGGGTAATAGCTTTCATCTTACAAATTTTGCCAATCATTGAGGCAGTTATTCGTTTCCTGCGCTCTACAATCCACTTATCGGAATTAGATTGGTCAACCGTGTCTTTTTCTAAAGATGTTATTTCCGACTTTGTCTTTTGTAGTGACTCAAGAAATTCAGTTCTTTTTGAATTAAATACGTCCATCGGCAAATCAGGCTCACTTATTACGTTGCCATAATGCTGGTCTGCTGGCTTTGACCGCTTTGCTCGCTTTATCCCCCGAAGCCCATCTTCAGCTCTTCGTTTTCTTTTGTTTGCCAGTAGTTTTTGCTTTTTTGTTATAAATTTTTCCGTATATGTTTTTTTAATATTGTCGTCACTTATCTTATTCTGTATCTCTTGCACTAGCTTGTAGTCTTTGGTGTTGTACTCGGAGACTGCTGCGTAACACCTTTTTTCATAAGTTCCCCGAAGGGAAAAATTTACTCGCTTCCCAGCAAGGAACTTTGCTATGATGGAATTAAAATGTTCTGCAGGGTTATTAGTTTCTTTTAAGAGGAGACTTTCTGCATTCTGTGTCAACCATCCCAGAGTGTCATATATGTCAGTCCATATGCCACATGCTTTCAGTTGAGGGACCAGATTCATCTCCACCGTATCTTCATTTTTGCAAAAATATTTTTTACACGAATCGTGAGAACCAAATACGTGACAAGGACCGTTGAGCAGGTCCTCCTTCAGGCTTCTTATTTTTCCTTCTAAGGATAAGTCCAGCTTCTTTGAGTGCTCTATAGCTCCAGTGACTGCTTTATGTAGACGCCGAATACGATCACTCAGTGATTTGCGTAGTGTGAAAGGTACTGGCCCATTCTTATTTTCCGTCTTTTTTACAATTTTCCTCAATTTATTTGAGTAATTTCTCATCAAGTGGTTAGAGCATTCTATTTTTCTTATATACATATTTGGTCCATAAGGCATTGTATCTCGCAGAGCATTACACACGCTGCTATCACCGTCGCCAATCAATTTGGAATATTTTAGTCCATGCATACTAATACTAATTTTGAATCCCTCTACGATTGCATCAGTTTCCATTTCAGTCGAAGGGCCATTCCAGTTTTTATAACATTTGTGAGCAGGAACTTCTGTTTCCCGCTTTGCAGCTATAGCACAAATGCAACAATAAGAGTTCCTAACGCCAATGTACAATATTTTCCGAGTCCTAAACCCTATGATGCAACCGACACCCGACAAAGAATTGAAATTTGTCCCGTAACTTCTCTTACCCCAAGAACCATCTGTTATTACGGTTATATATGGTATTCCGTCTTTGTCGATATCACCTTGCTGTAACGCTAATTCTTTTTCTTCTTTGCCTGCTTCAAGCATGTGCTGTAGAGCGACATCTCTGTGCATATCACCTAATTTACTACATATTTTGATATAATAACGCTCAGACATATTCGGCATATTTACACTAGCACATATTTCATCTAATTGAGTGTATCCATTCCCAGTTTGGAAAAAGCCTTTTACTACACTAAAATTTATGTAATCTTTTTGGTTGGGTTCTTGAGAATGTATTATCTTTTCTATGTGGCACAGTTTACATATAAAATGAAAGCTCAAAATGAACCCAACCCTTTTTTCCTTTATAAAATTCATAGAGGTGAAATTACAGTCAAATGGATAATGCGACATGCTTGCAAGCTGACTGAATATATAACCCATATTTACTAATCGATTTCCAACTAATGACGGGGTTTCTCTGATATTTTCTTGTTCTTCGGTGACTATCAGCTCATTGTCTGATAAAGATGGTATACTAGAATTGACTGAATAGTTGGTTTCTTTTTCAGTTTGGCCTTTATTTTCGTTTGCTATATTGGTATTTTGTTGATGTTGTTGCCTATAAAAAAAAATCAATTTTATTTCTCCAACATGAACAAAAGCCAACCAACAATTTGTATACCCACAGACTGTGAATAAATTACTCACCTTGATAATAATGGCAGACTGCGATTAAGTTCCTCATAATATTGATCATAGTCCACGATTTCGTTTTCATCAAAAACCTTATTCCGTGCTTTATTTGTCACAGTAACTTCTTGAAGTGGTATCCTATTCTGGGTTAGCCTAAAACAATAAATAATTTTTATTTTATGCCCAAAACAAAGAAAGACAGGCAAATAACTTTGTTTTGTGCATAATATTATAAAATAATATGAAATAGGTGAAATAATATTATCTCTCTGTTTCTGTGATCAACTATTATTGTTACCGACTGTACCTAGTTTGAAGTTCGCCGCCTTGTCCGTTATGTACAATTGCTTGCACTGTTATATAAGATGCATCATCATTCACAAGAACATCTCCTATGTCTTCGAAGAGTTCAACATGTTCGCTAGGGCTGCAAGTTAGAAAATAATAAGGTAGAATGTTACTGTAGGTACACCATAATAATCATAAACTAAGGTAGGTAGGTTCCTAGGACCTATATTCAATTTTTGTCAAGTCCTACCTGAGCCGTAATTCGTCACTATTTTCAATGTTTTCTTTGTTTTCATTCATAAATCTGAAAAATTAAATCATCAAAAAATTCAAAAACCTAAACGTAATATAAACCTAAAAATCGGTTGTGTCACCCCAAGACTTTCCTGTCAAGTAGCCAGGAACATCTGAATATTAATTTTGTAAATAAAATCTATCGACTTTTCGACTTTTCGAATTTTGTGTATGCTGTTGACCGTTGAGGAGTTCCCTCGTCGGGAGCCAACCCTGCACGTGGACGGATTTCAACCAGAATCTTTTCAGCTCATGCGATGACCAAATGCGATGACCGTGCGATGACCAAATGACCCTAATGTTACCTACATTAGGTTTGTATACATAATTCTCGTATCCCGTTTACGGCACTCACATCAAAATGGCAACGTAAATTAGGTATATGCAAGTTATTACACTTACATTGTTTTTTGTTTTGTTGGCCAACTCCTTTTTTTCCTTTGAGCCGAAAGACGTAACCGTTTTTTATTACCTTTTCGATAATCTTGCGGAGTGTCTGTAAAATTCAGTATAAATTGAGTAATGTCTGAAAATAAATATGTCTGACCGACATAGGTAATGATAGTACCTATTCGTGTTCGGTAATGGCGGTAATTCTTAGATTATGAATTACGTCAACTATGTACCTACCTACCTTACGTTTAAATACTTAGGTAGCTACCTAAGTACCAGTAGTACCTAGTTATTTTTTTTGTTAAAAAATTGATTTGATATTACTTCGGTAAGTACTTACACTATTGTATTTACATTAACTAAATATTGTATTTACATTTATGTGAAAAAAACGAATTTCACTTACCCATTTTATCTATAAAATCTCCGTCAAACTCCCACTACAATATCCTTTCCAAACAAAATCGTGTCCGTATATAATGCCAGGTCGCAACTAATGCCAGGTAAAAACAATAATCCTTTCGAAAGCAAAATCAGATGTCCGGTATCAAAAAGCAAGATCGTTGTCATAAAATAAATTTACTACAGCTGGTACGTGCTCTCGGCAACGACTAACTGCGCCCGAGTCATTCATCGGCTACTCGTGTGGCGGCGGCCGGCCCCCGTGGCCCCCGTCTCACTCCGCCCCAACCCCGAACGACCCTCCTCCCGCGCACCGCCCGTACCGCCGTCGCCTGAGAACGAGCGAGAGCGCGATAGCATCCAGCAAAAATGGTGCGCGATAATTTCACAAAACTTGTTCCGGGAAATACGTGTTTTTGAAAAAGTCTTACAATTTTTTGGAGAAAAAAAAATCATTTAGAATCTCCATTACATGTGCGAGGTTTCTATTTAGATGTTTTCTTTACTTTTTAATTTATGAGTACATTATGAACGGTAAAGTTCAGGTTAAATTTTTGCTAAAAAGCTGATTTTCAGAAGTCCATACCGAGTTCGTTTTTAAAAATGTTATCTTTTTAACTAAATAGAAACCTAGATATAAACCCCAAGATACCTATGTGTTCAAAATATCTGGAGAAAAAATTGTTATAGCGCCATAATCACGTACGAGCGTTTGTATGGGAAGTATGGCGGGTTGGGCCCTCTTAATTAATCAAAGCGGTTTTATCATCCGTTAAATTATGATTGTAAAATTTGACATATTCCTCAGTATTGTGAAATGCTTTTATGGAATGAATAAATGATGATGATGATGATGATCTGATCTGGACGTGTCAGCAAAGCTGCCTATCCAGAGTAAATAATAATATTACAAATAATTAAAATGTAAGAAGTAATTAAAATTACTGTGTTAAGTGTTGGAAATCCCACCAATTGGTTTAATGGGCAAAGAAAAAATTAAATAAACACCTTGAACTCTAAAAAAATCCAGGAAAAACCGCTGGGCTTCGATAATTTGCCTTTTGAGCGTCTGTGAATCTTGCAATCGTCGAATACACTCTTCGCATATGTGGTGTTTTATCATATTCTTGGTAGCATTTAGCAACTGCAACAAATAGGTACATTAAATACTTTATACAACAGCATTCTTCAACAACAACATAATTGATACGCGAAGAAAAAATAGTAGTTATTGAGCAACTAAAAACTGCTTTAAATTTCAATTGCGCGCGAGCAGAGACATTGTACTTCGCTAAGAATACAAGATAGCTAAAATTTGCATGCTAAAATTTCAGCTCAATCGAATGAAGCGTTTGGGCGCTATTGTTGAGGAATACAGACACACAGACAGATAGACATACAGACAGACTTCCATCTGAAAACGTTCTAAATTGTAAATAAAAAATAAAATACAAACGGAGCTGCCATGGAATTCACCGACCATCATATATAACTATTACACTTCTGGGAGGTGAAGGATGGATTCCGGACTTACGACCGGCGGTGGTAGGTTTAGGACAGCTGTCTTGAAACATGTGAGCGTTCACCTTACCACCCATTCACTCCCCCTTCGAAGCCATAGAATTTGAGATGCAGAAATCGCAGTTTTAGATAATTTTTCTAGAAAGGAGTTGATTATTTTCCTGGGGAGGCCAAGATCTTTGAAAAGGTGAAACAAAGATTTAGCTGGCAGGCCACGAGCGCCTACTTCCACCGCGTGAAGGTGAACAGTGAAGCCGTTCCGGGCGCGGCATATTTTTGTGATACTAGAGGGTAGCTTATTGTAGCATATAATTCCAACGTAGTTCGGATCCCTTTTAAAAAGTTCTAGATTTGGGCGAGGAAGAATCAGATTATTTCTCCCTTTGGTAAAGTGTTTATGGGTATCTGATTGTATCGGCAGCTGAGCTAGGTTTTTTATGATCAATTTAAGAATGATCCGTGCAGTTTCAAGTCTGGTGTTGTAGTTGTGTGTTTATATGGTAGATATAAATTGCTTTGCTCTTGTGCAAATAGGTACAAACGGAAGGATCTCATGTTGGATCTACCTGTGAATTGTAGCATCGGTGCAAGACATCATAATAGCACTCAAAAACTCCATCGTTTTCCACCATTTCGAACATATCGGTCAGATTTTCTGTGGACAAACAACAACTGCAGAACTTATCCTGCTCTTCGGCTTCCTCGGCGATGGTCGTCTGGTCGGCCTCCATTTTTAAATCGCTCAACGCGTCCGACATGATTATTCACGTATTTATCACAGAAAATACTTTAAAATAGGAAAACAAACAAAAGGGGAACAAAACAAAAGGGGAAAAGCCATTTACAAACAATCCTTCATTCTGACAGCTGACAGATGAAAAAGACGCCCGGCCATCAATGGTGTGTTGGGCGCGTACGTTACTGTGAAAGCTGCTTTGCGTGGAAATAACGTAACGAATTTTAAAAAATCGGTTGTCACCCCAAGATTTTCCCGGCAAGTAGCCAAGGATTGCTTCATCTGAATAATAATTTCATAAATAAATTTGATGGGCGCCCTCTCGCGACCGCCGTATGAACCCTTTTGGGTTTAGTTTCACGGCCGCCTCGGGCGGCGCGGTTTGATTCTCAGCTAGTCTCGGACAGAGCGGCGGTAATATTTGATTAAAACTAACTTTGATTAACATGTATGGCCAGGGCTGGGTTTAGGGGAGGGCATCCTGGGCTACAGCCCCGGGGCTTTCACAAAAGAGGGTCCCCCACAATAGAGGCTCGGGAAAAAAAACTATCAAATTTCATCGAGTAAACTTGTAAACACTTGTTACAGTACCTACAGTACTTTGTGCAAACATGATTATATTATCTATACTAATATTATAAAGAGGTAAAGTTTGTGACGTTGTAGGAAGTAATCTCTGGATCCACTGAACCGATTTTGAAAATTCTTTTACCAATAGAAAGCCACGTAATTTGTGAGTGTCATAGGCTATATATTAATTCGCAAAATGAAAAGACTTTTTCGTGGTAGTCGGATTCCCAAAGTAAGTCGGTAAAAACGTTTCTAACTAACGCTGCCTTAACGATGAGAGATATATTATTATGTACTAGAGGAAAGTTGTAGAGCTTGATAATGCCTACAAAAAAAGTCAGCAACAACATATGTCTAACTTTTATATTTAAGTCACAACTTTATATTTAAGTCATAACTTTTATATTCCACTTTTACTGTACAGGGTTGGCAAAAACCCGGGTTTTATCAAAAAATATTTGCCCACTGCGTTATTTCGGTTTTTTTCGGGGATTTTCGGGCTTTTTTGGGGAATTTCGGGTTTTTTCGGAGATACTGACAATTTGAAATTAGTATATTTTAATTTTACATTTAATTTTATTTTCTTACCATTTTATTGCATTTTTTCTTCCAATCCAAATCTATTTACTACTGAATAAAGTTGTAACACTACCATGAAGGGAATTTCCCCGAAAATCTTTGTCAGTTGTCGGGGAGAACCCCTTTATTATCACAACCAACCGCTAGTGGCGCTGTTTCGGCGCGAAAGTAAGTATTGAGAAGTAGTGCTGCCAGCGTTTCGGCGCGAAAGTATTGAGTAGTAGTGCAAACGATTTTAGAACTAAATAGTGTATATTTAAGTGTGTATAAGGGTCTTTATCGCGAGTATTGTAATAAATCAAGTTGAGTGTTCTACCGTGCTTTTGCATCTTCTGCTGCCTATCCCCGTAACAATATTATCCATAAGTTATCTTATAAATAATGCCAAAAGTAGTCGGCATTACAACTTGTCCGGCCAGTTCTGCATCAATTGAAAGACTTTTCAACATTTGGAATGGTCTGGAAAAAAATTACGGAACAGACTGGGTGTGTCAAAATACCCATTTCGGAACACGCCTATCAGATCTGGAATCCATACTTTAGGAAGGATATCGATCTTCTAGAGAAGGTCCAGCGAAGAGCGACTAAATTGCTTTTTAACTTGAAGCATCTAACATACGAGAAAAGATTGCTTGCTCTCGGTTTGCCCACTCTGGAGCAACGCAAGGCACGGAGTGACTTAATCGAGACATATAAGATCCTAACTGCATCGTAGACGTTCCTGGGTTGCAGACTATCTACACCATGAACACTAACACACATCTGCGTGGGCATCATCTGAGACTCCAGCGTGAATCATTCCATTCAAATTCCAAGAAACATTTCCTCAGCGGTAGAGTGGTAAACGAATGGAATGCTCTCCCGAGTAAAGTGATCAATGTCAAAAGTGTCAATGACTTTAAAAATAAACTGGAATTATTCCACAGAAATTGTAATGCAAGCACGGACTCAGGGCTGCCTGTCTGTTAAATATATAATAATAATAATAATAGTTAGTGCGCCCCCTGTGGTCCACAACCTTTTCAACCCCTTCAACCACAGCCTTTTCAACCCTTGGCCCAACCCTTGGACATACAAATAGTTTGCATATGCGAACATTGGGTTTCAGAAGGATGCAAATTACAAAATATAAGTAACGATTTCAGTTTAGCATCTAAATTCTGTCGTAGTCAATATTCACGCGGCGGTGTAGCTATTTACATAAAAAAAGGAGCGCCTTTTGATGATATTGCAGCCCACCATGAAGTTTTTCAAAACATTTCTGTAGAAAGACATTTCGAATGTTGCGCAATAAAATTAATAATTATTTGTATATATAAAAGTAATAAATTAATAATTATTTGTATATATAGAGTTCCAAACGGCAACTTATATATATATTTTTTTGATAAATTTAGACAAATTTTAAATACACTGATTTTAGATAAAGTGATAATAGCAACGGACCATAACATAAATATTTTAGATAATAACCCAAACGTAAGAAAATCTAAGTCAATTCTTGCGGAATACAACATGAAAATTACAATCAACTCGCCAACACGAATCACTCCTAACTCAAGTACACTCATCGACAACATTTTTACAAATTTACAAAGTTCCTTGTTTGACAAACAATATCGAGTCTCTGGGGATTTCAGACCATGAGGCAATATCAATGAAAACATCACACAAAATAGTAGCTGCCTAACAAACCGGAAAAGAATATTTAATGACAAATCCCAACTAGTCTTCAATAAACATTTATCTGAAATGGACTGGATAACATTTTTTGCATGTGAGAAGGATAACTCCAAATGGTTTACAATTTTTCTAAATACTATAAAAGATAAATTGAATATCTAATTTCCATATAAATATGTTAAGATGAAGCCTCGTAAAAGAGTTCAATGGATATCAAAGGGTATCAGGGTATCGTGCTGAAAAAAAAGACATTTATATCTCAAGTCACAGCAAAATAAAAGAGATCAACATCTTAGTGTTTTCTATAGGAATTATACCTCTAGACTAAAAATGGTTATCAAACAGGCACGGAGAATATCAACCAAACATTACATAGATTATCATAACAATAAAATAAAAGCAATTTGGGAAGTAGTGAAGGACAAAACTAATAGAGACAACAGTTTTAAAGCCAACCTAGAAATAATTTCCGATGATAAAAAGATAGACAATCCTAAGACAGTAGCAACTATGTTCAACGAATATTTTATAAATAGTACTTCGAAAGTTAATAGCATTCCAAAAAACAACAAAGAATATCGGCGATACTTGAATAAGATATGCAAAGTAATTGATTGTATATTCTTAAAGCCAACTACCGGCGATGAAATAGAAAAGCTAGTAAGCAATCTCAAAAATAGTCAATCAGCCGGAATGGATGAAATTCCAATATCGGTGATAAAAAAGCAATTGTGTTCCTGAAAGATCCACTTGCACGGGTTATCAATGCTTCTATGGAAAGTGGAGTATTTCCAGAAGACTTGAAGCTCTCTAAAATAATTCCTCTTCATAAAAAAGGACCAAAAACCGAGCTAGGTAATTATAGGCCAATTTCAATCTTATCGACTTTTTCCAAAATAATAGAAACGGTAGTAAAAAATAGGCTCATACTTTTTTTTGATTCTTATAATGTGACAATAGACAATTTGGTTACAGACGAAACATGTCGACTTATAAAGCAATCAAGGACTTCATATCTTTTATTAGAGAAAAAATGTTGGTTTTTTTTATACTTAAGGCATTTTCTGCGATTTAACAAAGGCATTTGATTGTGTTAACCACGATATTTTACTCCACAAGCTAGAACACTACGGAGTTAGGGGAAATAGCTTAAGATGGATGGAGACTTATCTAAGGAATCGATATCAACTAGTGGAAATAACGCATTACTTAAATGGATCTTCACAGAAACACCATTCTGTTCCATTAAACATCACTATTGGAGTTCCACATGGTTCTATATTAGGACCCATTTTGTTCTTAGTATATGTCAATGACTTGCCTAATAATTTCGAGGACAAAAAAATCACAATGTTCGCAGATGATACTAGTCTAATCTTAACAGATATAAGTGAGGAAAAACTAATGATTAATACTAATATTACTCTAAATAAGCTACACACGTGGTTTCATTCAAACAACCTTCTTCTTAACGCAACAAAAAGTAACTTTATGGTATTTTCAAGCACACAAAATTCCAATACGGGCACTCAAGTAATCTTGCACATCAATAAAAACGTCATTCCACAGACTAAATGCGTCAAATTCCTAGGTGTACACGTCGACGATAACTTGAAATGGAATAGACACTGCGAAGCACTAGAGATTCAATTAAGTAGAGCTTGTTATGCATTGCGTATACCTAGTTAGGAAAACACTGAGTGAATTAGAAACGAGGAGAATTTATTTTTCCTACTTTGAATCGATACTGAGCTACGCCATTACGATCTGGGGAAACTGTTTCGCTTGTCACAAGGAACCCTTATTTATCCTACAGAAAAGAGCATTACGGATCATCGCCAACGCTAAACATATAGAAATATGTAGACCTATTTTTAAAAGGTTGAAAATCATGACTCTCACATCACTTTACTTATATAGGGTATTATTAGATTTTTACACCGAGAAGGAAAGTCTCGTAAAATTTAAAGATATACATAACAAAAACACCAGATACAAGAATAATTTCATTCTACCATGCGTGGTTTTAAACGCTGCTAGGCAAAGTACCCAATTCTCAGGGCCTTATTATTTTAACCGCCTACCATGTAACATAAAAGACAATAGCAACCTCAGAACGTTCCAAAAACTTTTAAAGGATTTTTTTTACAACGAATACGTTTTACTCTATTGAGGAATTTATAAATTTTACAAAATGACTTTTTTTACAGTCCCTTTATTTTAATGTAATTCATATACTGATTATTTCATTTGTTGATTGTTTTAGCTTGAATACATTATTTTATTGATTGTTGTAATGATTACCGATTATTTAGGAAACTAATGTTAACAAAGGTTTTTGAAATAAATTATATTTCGTGAATACGCGAACAAAAAGATGAGAGTTTTCGGTTTTATGAATGTCAAAATGACCCGGGCGCCAATTCCGTATTCACTACTCAAATCGGTTTCAATCAAAAACTTCACGTAAGGATTATAAATAGGATAGAAAACGAATTTACCGCGTGAAATTTGTAGCACCCGACGTTTCGGTAACGTTGCAGCCGCCGTTGTCCAGGGTAGACTGAAGAGCTGTCAATCCGTTGTTTTGCAGGTAGGCCGCGTACCGCTTCCGCCACTGCGTAGATTATAACGGTGGTGGGGGGCCGGGCTCGGAGCGCGGGAATTTTGAAAATCCGTCTTGCACACAACACTCACTGTATCCTGTTTTACGTCTTTGCGTTCGGCGTTCGGCGGCGGGAACATTTTAAGAAGAGGGTTCCGCGTAGAAGAGAGTTTGTAACCGTCGTCTCTGTTAAAGTTCGGGGTTCTTCTTATTTCAATGGCTTCCCGGATCATGCGAGGAAAGTAGAATTGTTCTTTGGATAGCACAATGGGATTTTGAAACTGCATCCAGTGGTTACTTCCGCTATCCAATATATGTTCGCAGATCAGTCTTCGATTTTATATGCACGTAAGGAGTTCCTTCGGCTAGAACGTCCTACAATTGGGAAGCAGCACGGATAGTCAGTGCCGGTAGCTACCAGCCCTCAAGGTGTGGTGAAACTAGGCTATCCGCCTGTTATATGAGAGTACCTGCGTTGCAGGCAGCCGACCTTGATTTTACGGGAAAATCTACATTAACGGAAGAAGCTAATTTGTACTTTAATTAAGAGCTATTAAATTTTAGATAATTTATTTATTTTATTTTGATATAATTTAATTTATCGCCGACGTATCAAATGAGTCGAAATGATGATATAATTTAAATTAATACTTGTTTTTATAATGCATCACATATTCCTCATAAATCAGTACTTGATTTTATAAGGAATATGTGATGCATTATAACTTCCTGTAGGAATGAATTGCAGAATTACCCTTCACCGGAATCCAGGTAGGTATTCCGGGTTTTCACCTTATAAACCTTGGTTTAGCCGCTGGGCCCTCCAGAAATAAAAGAGGATATTTTGATTAGAGACTGCACAGCGTTTATTCAAAGGGAATGTACAAGATGTAAAGTTCGACCGCAAGTTTATTCTTACAAGTCTCAATCAGTAATCGTACTTCATCTTATAATTTAAGCGAGCAGGTTAACTGTGATATTTCAAGTATGTGAAATCGTAATATTCAAAATGAAGAAATATGCGAGCGAGCGGACGTGGAATCGGGAAGGTTGGAAGGGTTTTGTACGGTTACGATTTCGCGGGTAGGTACTTAAATTATTTTCAGATACCATGAATCTCGGGGTTACTTTAATGATATTTAAAATGGGAGCAACGACCTAGCTTCGCCGATCTGGTCTTAAGGCTTTTGGCAGCTAACGGGCCCATGATGGGTTGGCCACGAAGACCCATGTGTTCAGGGTCGGTCATATTCACGGGTCAACACCCATCCGACGGCCTCCACGCACGGGGTGCAAACCTGGGTAGGACTCTGGCCCTGGTCAGTTCCCCTGGGAATCAAACCTCTGGCGCTCCTGGACGGTCTGCGCACCGTGCGGCGCAAGCCAATCGATTGTGCATTCCCGTTTCCTATAGAGCGGGTGTGGTTGCTGACCTTACGGCGACTGCTCTTGAAACGACCATCGGCTACCCGATCCTGGGTGAACAGCCGGGCAAAGGATGCCGTGGTCAGCGATAGATTCGGTATACACCGTTTCACCGCTTCGTAAGGGAGAGGATCGCGCAAGCGCCCTCGAACTCGTAACCAATGAGAGACCGGAGTAATCTGGTCGCAATTGGAAGTAAGGGCGTGGGTGTAAGCCCTCTGGGTAAGACTCCTAGCTATTGGCTTCTTACGGGCATGTGGCGGAGCTTGACGGTGGACTGTTTTTGTCCAAGTCTTCTGCGTTCACTTCACGGGAGAGAGAACGACTAATCGTTAAAACTTCCTGAGGTGACGGGTTCGTCCGTTATAGTCTGTTCACCATGACATGTCTGCTGCGCTTATAAACAATTTTGGAGTCAGTTTATCTTTTGTTAACATTTTTGTCTATCATAATGTGTATTGATATAATGGTCCCTAATAAGTCTGTTATCACAGACTTATTAGGGACCATTATATCATCTATCAGTATATCTACTTAATGATATTTGATAAGCTGGCAACGCTATTTAATTGGTCTCGCATTTGACGACGTCGGTCACTCCGTTTGTTTCAAAACGAATGTTACACAAGCGACTAGCTAATTACACGCTAAATATTCCGAAATTTCCGAATTTGTTTCGTGTATTTGTCGAATTTGTTTCTTTAAAGCGTTTGTGCCTTAGATATGGCGGAATCCGCTGGCAATCAGAAAGCTATGAAGGATCTTAGCGGTGAGTCGAAAAGATGGTTTTTTTTAAATGTTTTCGGTATAAACTACAACGGGCGAACTCGTCACCTCAAGAAGTGAACGCAGAAGACTTGGACAAAACAGTCCACTGTCAAGCTCCGCCACATGCCCGTAAGAGGCCAACGCCTTAAACGCGAGATAACTAGGTGTGTTACCCAGCGGGCTTACACTCACGCCTTTACTTCCAATTGCGATCAGATTACTCCGGTCTGTCGATTTGTAACGAGTTCGAGGTCGCTTGCGCGGTCCTCTCCCTTACTAAGCGGTGAAACGGTGTATACCGAATCTATCGCGGACCACGGCATCCTTTGCCCGGCTGTTCACCCAGGATCGGGTAGCCGATGGTCGTTTCAAGACCAGTCGCCGTAAGGTCAGCAACCACACCCGTTCTATAGGAAACAGTACTGCTTCCAGACTCCCCCGACTGTTAGTCAGAGTTACGGGAGCTAACGGGCCCATGATGAGGTGGCCACGATGACCCATGTGTTCAGGGTCGGTCACACTCACGGGTCAACACCCATCCGACGGCCTCCACGCATGGGGTGCGAACCTGGGTAGGACACTGGGTCAACCAGTCTCCACTGGGAATCAAACCTCTGGCGCTCCTGGACGGTCTGCGCACCGAGCGGCGCAAGCCAATCGATTGTGCTCTCCGACTAACAGTCGGGGGAGTCTGGGAACTGTATTGTTTCCTATAGAGCGGGGGTGGTTTGCCTACCTTACGGCGACTGCTCTTGAAATGACCATTGGCCATCCGATCCCGGTTCAGAGTCGGGCAAAGGACGCCTTGGTCCGCGACCGATTCGGTGCACACCGTTTCACCGCTTCGTAAGGGAGAGGACCGCGCAAGCGACCTCGAACTCGGAACCAATCGAGAGGGCGGAGAAATCTGGTCACAATTGGAAGCAAGGGCGCGAGGGTCGGCCCGCCAGGTAACATACTGGCTTTCTCGCGGTAAAGGCGTTGGCTTCTTGCGGGTTGTGACGTAGCTGGACGTTGGATTTGTTATGTCCAAAGTCTTCTACGTTCACTGCAGGGCGACAGAACGAGAAAATCGTTAAAACGTCCTGTGGTGACGGGCTCGCCCGTAGTAGTTGACACCGCAAGTTGTTAGTCAGAGTGCGCAGTCGATTGGCTTACGCCGCACAGTGCGCAGACCGTCCAGGAGCGCCAGAAGGTTTATTTTGTTTTTTTAGTTTCCTGACATTTGATTTTTAACGTAGTTTTATTTTTTTCCATTTCATTCTTTCTAAATACTTACACATAAAACATTTCGTAGTGATTACTTTTTTCAAAGTGTATTCTGTATATTTTTTTTAAATTGATCAGATTGCTGTTTTTTTTTAATGCGATTTTTTAATTATTACTTAGTTATGTACGTAGGTATAAATGTGTATCATTATGATATTATTATTATGATATTATCATAATGATATTATATGATGTATCATTACGATATTAGAATTATAAATAATATATTAATTGTAAGTTCTACATCCTTTTGGGGTTTTTTGAATTAAAATTAATTTTGAACTTTGAACTTTATGTAACGATTCATGTAACATTTGTATTTATACGAGTACCTTGTATTATGATTATCGGATATGATGTTTAGGATAATATGAATTTTAAAAAAATATAACAAGTTTACTATACATTTTTAAAAATAAATAAAATACAAATGGAGCTGCCATGGAATCCACAGACCAAAAATCGGGCCCATCATATATGTATAATTATTACGCTTCTAGGAGGTGAAGGGTGGATTTCGGACTAAAGACCGGCTGTGGTAGGTTTAGGACAGCTGTCTTGCCACATGTGAGCGTTTACCTTACCACCCATTCACTCCCCCTTCGAAGCCATAGAATTTAAGATGCAGAAATCGCGGTTTTAGATAATTTTTCTAGAAAGGAGTTGATTGTTTTCCTGGAGAGACCAAGATCTTTAAAAAGGTGAAATAAAGATTTAGCTGGCAGGCCACGAGCGCCAACTTCCACCGCGTGAAGGGGAACAGTGAAGCCGTTCCGGGTGATGGCATTTGCGAGATCATGGTATTTATTTAATTTATACTGGTGGTCTTTGGGATATTTGATTTCCATGGAACAGTTAATTCTACGATAAGGACCATCTTCCGAGTTAGAGAGTTAAGAGTTACATCTGGACGCAGGGCTGTGCATCCGAGACTTTCAGGGAATTTATACTGCTTAGAGACTGAATCGACCTCCATAATCCAATCTGAAGCTTTTACGATTATTGAGAAAGGTTTTGCAGTGAGATGTTTTTTGCCTTTAGAGCCAACCCGCACAAACTGTATTGGGGGTTTGGAGGATACTGTGGAACCCTTGTTGGCACGAGCCACTGAAAGGCTAAGTACCTCGTGAATAACAGCAAGGACTTTGTCGTGGCGATAAGTGTACCGTCCTTGATCCAAGGCCACCTTGCAGCCAGCTAGAATATGTCTAGCTGTGCAAGGGGTGCTAATGGGCCCATGATGAGTTGGCCACGATGACCCATGTGTTCAGGGTTGGTCACACTCACTGGTCAACACCCATCCGACGGCCTCCACGCACGGGGTGCGAACCTGGGTAGGACTCTGGGGGGCGAAACCAGTTTCCCCTGGGAATCAAACCTCTGGCGCTCCTGGACGGTCTGCGCACCGTGCGGCGCAAGCCAATCGATTGTGCACTCCGACTAACAACTTGCGGTGTCAACTACAACGGGCGAGCCCGTCACCACAGGACGTTTTAACGATTTTCTCGTTCTGTCGCCCTGCAGTGAACGTAGAAGACTTTGGACATAACAAATCCAACGTCCAGCTACGTCACAACCCGCAAGAAGCCAACGCCTTACCGCGAGATAGCCAGAGTTACCTGGCGGGCCGACTCTCGCGCCCTTGCTTCCAATTGTGACCAGATTTCTCCGGTCTCTCGATTGGTTCCGAGTTCGAGGTCGCTTGCGCGGTCCTCTCCCTTACGAAGCGGTGAAACGGTGTGCACCGAATCTATCGCGGACCAAGGCGTCCTTTGCCCGACTGAACCGGGATCGGATGGCCAATGGTCATTTCAAGAGCAGACGCCGTAAGGTAGGCAACCACCCCCGCTCTATAGGAAACAATACAGTTCCCAGACTCCCCCGACTGTTAGTCGGAGAGCACAATCGATTGGCTTGCGCCGCTCGGTGCGTAGAACGTCCAGGAGCGCCAGAGGTTTGATTCCCAGGGGAGACTGGTTAACCCAGTGTCCTACCCAGGTTCGCACCCCATGCGTGGAGGCCATCGGATGGGTGTTGACCCGTGAGTGTGACCGACCCTGAACACATGGGTCATCGTGGCCACCTCATCATGGGCCCGTTAGCACTCCGACTAACAGTCGGGGGAGTCTGGAAACTGTATTGTTTCCTATAGAGCGGGGGTGGTTGCGTACCTTACGGCGACTGCTCTTGAAATTACCATTGGCCATCCGATCCCGGTTCAGAGCCGGGCAAAGGACGCCTTGGTCCGCGATAGATTCGATATACACCGTTTCACCGCTTCGTAAGGTAGAGGCCCGCGCAAGCGACCTCGAACTCGGAACCAATCGAGAGACCGGAGAAATCAGGTCACAATTGGAAGTAAGGGCGCGAGTGTCTCGAGCCGCCGGGAAGTAATTCCTGGCTATCTCGCGGTAAGGAGTTGGTCTCTTACGGGTTGTGGCGTAGCTAGACGTCGGATTGTTATGTCCGAAGTCTTCTACGCTCACTGCAGGTCGATAGAACGACTAATCGTTAAAACGTCCTGTGGTGACGGGCTTGCCCGTTGTAGTTGACAACTCAATATGTGCAAGGGGTGTTGCTACAAAGGGGACATGAACTATCCTCGGCAAAGCTCGAACGAGCGAGGTTACTGGGGTCTCGAAGTGTATGCTGAAAGGCATTTAGATAAAATTTCAGCATCTCTGGTGTCCAGTCATACAACATTACTTTCCAGTGCATTGGAGGAGGAATGCAAAAGTCAATTATCATCTATATTATTATTATCCTATGACGTCTTACATTTGTAATATAGTTCATCAGAGTAGTACTTGAATTTGGCAGCGCCTTGTTCAGGAGTATAGTCCCTTTGCGATTGACTCAGCATCTCGTTGCCGACCATGAACTTTTTACAAGCATTTAAGAGGCCGTACACGAAATTTTGCGCATTTCGTGAATTTACATAATTTTGCATACGTGAATTTAAGGTTAAAATACTGTATTTCTATAAGTTTTATTGCACAACATAAAAGATCATTTATATTATTGTGTAATGAGTGAGCTACTTTTTTGAAAATTATTATAGAATTTTGATTAATTGACCTTAAACCGGCGACTGTTTGTGAATTTTTGCTGTAAGAGGTTTAGAATATAACATATTTACGAATCGTTTTGACATCTAAACGGTATGAAAAAATTACAATGTATTGTTGTGAAAGTCCTCTATATCATAAGTGATTCACTTTTTACTACGTTCATATAAAATTGTTGATAAAAAAAATATTTAACTTTGTCAAATTTTTTAGAAAATGGGCGAAGAAATGCTTTTGATTTTGGCCTTTTAGGAACTTTCGTTCATAAAACAAAAACAACAGAAATAAACTTTAGTTCAATATCAATCCATTTCCTCAAAAAAAAAATGCAAAACATTAATTAAAATTGGCAATAAAGTCTTTTAAAACAATCTAATTCTCGCGTTATGATACTCGCCTATGATATGATTCACGCCTCAAGTCAGCTAGTCCCCGCCGAGCGCTTCCAAAGGGTGGACGTATCTCTTTGGCTCCGAAAATCCTACCTACTTATAGTTATATTATACCATTGATTATAGAGGTATCACGGCCCACATCGATTTCGTACACGGCCTCTGAATTACCTTGCATTGTTTGTCAGTATGTTAGTCTGTCTAGGTCAACTTTTACAAGCAGAATTAGAACCACTTCCTCTCATCCTATGAAATTGAAATTTCACATGTTATTTCAATTCTGATGACAATGACACCGCGAGGCTGGTTTACTTCAGCTATTTTCACAGCTTGATGTCGTTAACCACAATATTCTACTGAATAAATTAGAACATATTGAGATGTCAACTACAACGGGCGAGCCCGTCACCACAGGACGTTTTAACGATTAGTCGTTCAATCGACCTGCAGTGAGCGCAGAAGACTTTGGACATAACAATCCGACGTCTAGCTACGCCACAACCCGTAAGAGTCCAACGCCTTATCGCGAGTGAGCTAGGAATAAACCCGGCGGCTCGAGATACTCGCGCCCTTACTTCCAATTGTGACCAGATTTCTCCAGTCTCTCGATTGGTTCCGAGTTCGAGGTCGCTTGCGCGGTCCTCTCCCTTACGAAGCGGTGAAACGGTGTACACCGAATCTATCGCGGACCAAGGCGTCCTTTGCCCGGCTCTGAACCGGGATCGGATGGCCAATGGTCATTTCAAGAGCAGTCGCCGTAAGGTACGCAACCACCCCCGCTCTATAGGAAATAAATAAATACAAACGGAGCTGCCATGGAATTCACCGACCGGAGTCGGGCCCATCATAATACAATTTTCTTACACTTCTGGGGGGGGGGGGTGAGCAGTGGATTCCGGACTTACGAACCGGCTGTGGTAGGTTTAGGACAGCTGTCTTGCCACATGTGAGCGTTCACCTTGCCACCCATTCACTCCCCCTTCGAAGCCATAGAATTTGAGATGCGCAAATCGCAGTTTTAGATAATTTTTCTAAGAAAGAGTTGATTATTTTTCTGGAAAGGCCAAGATCTTTAACACGTTGAACGCCGATGATAAAAAATAGGTATTCCATTCGAGCCGTGACGACCACAGTTGGGCGACAACAAACTCTCCCGTTCGGGCCGCGTCGACCACAGTTGACCGCGAGTCAGAGGAGTTTATAAAACTCTATGGCAAGCCGACGGACAGGAAACTCGTGCTGTATCGTATGAAAAGGGACCCGCACGGCCCTCTAGCCTACCCCATACTAATTGGTTATTGCAAACTATTCTGATTACAAGAAAAAAAATTTTTTTGCTGGTCAGCAACTTTTACTGAGAGTGGTACTATGTAATTATCTCTTTAAAGATGTTTACAAAGACGATTTTAAATATGAGAACGTTATAAATATTTTAAGAAAACACCATTATGTAGTATTCAAACCATTTATTAAATTTTAATGATATTATAGTAATAACACTCATGGCTGCAATCAAAAGTTTAACATAAAAAACTATCTTCTAACTGATCTTTAATATTATTGTGATCTTTAATATTTTAATGAAGCATTCTAAACAAAGAAATGGTTTGTTCGGACAACTTTTACAAATAGTAGTGACTTTTTTGGTTTTATTTCTAGCCACTAAACGTCCTTGGGTAGCCATGTTCTCCTTGTAGCATTGTTGGCACTGACGTCGGACTTCTTTAGACTTTCCCTCTTTTTTCGCCAGCTCGTGTTTTTCTCGTTTTGGTCTTGGCGGAGGAACTTCAGATAGTATATCTTCAGCCAGTAAACTTTTCATGATTTCCTTTCTGAAGTCAACAATTGGAATACTTTTTTTGGTGACGCTCTTATAGAGAATTAAAGAATTTACAACAGCCACATTCAAAATCAAATCTATCGCGACTTTTTTATACCATTTTACGGTCTTTCACAGGGGTGTCTGGTATGCTGACATTTGATCAGATAAATCAACAGCACCCTTGGCTTTATTATAATCGAGAATAATTGCCGGCTTTGAGGTCACTTTGTTGTGTTTAATCACTCTTACAAAACGCGTGGAATGTTTCGTAGATAAAACTAGAACATCGCGCTTGTCCCTCCATCTCATAACAGTTATTCCATCAGCGCTCTCTTTGGCTATGAACTGTCCCCTTTTCAACTTGGTAGAAACCACTACTTTGGGAAAATGTTTTCTATTTTTTCTCAAAGTCCCTACAAGATGAGTCTCTTTTTTTAAAAGTTCCCGAGCTAATCCGACACTAGTGTACCAGTTGTCTGTGTAGAGTGTATGCCCTTTGTTCAACAGGTCTTCGCATAATGTCATTACTACATTCGCCGGTGTAGTGTTGACTTCGTCGTTCTGTTTGCCAGCATAAATGCTAATTTTATACGTGTAACCTGGCAATGTGCACAATTTAAACAGTTTTATACCGTACTTATGACGCTTCTGTTTGTTGTATTGGCGAAATATTAAACGTCCTCGAAATGGCACCACACTTTCATCGACACATAAGTCCTCGCCTGGTGTGTAATTCTTCTTAAAATTGTTATTCATGATATTCAACAAGTTTCTTACGCGATGTAGTCGATCCATCCTATTGTCTTCGTCTCTTTGTGAAAAATGGAGCATTTGCAGGAGCAATTCGAACCGGTTACGGGACATTATGGTTCGTGGAAATTGTTGTCCCATGATTTCGTCCCTCGACCAATAATCGGATATTTTTGGTAATTTAACCAAACCCATATACAAAATCAAGCCAAAAAATTTTTTCATCTCAGCAAGGTTAGTTGGCGACCAATTGCGAATGCGTGCAGCCTTCGTGGCTCTTTGCGTATTTGTTATCTTAGCAACTGCAAAGCATTAGTGGCATCGACAATTTGTTTTGAAAACATCTTCCGTCACCAAAAGCGTATAGAAGTCAACTGGAGATTTGTTTGTCATTAACATGCGTAAATTTAACGGCATTCCAGGATATTCTGTAAAAGCAATGACATGCCGTTGATTACCTTTGGGATCTGTCCATGTTGTGGGCGGTGAACATTCCACAAGATCTTGAATGTTACGATTAATTTCAGCATCACTGGTCTCACTATCCGATACGATAACTCGACGCCGTCTCGATGGGCAGGGTTGAATATTATCTTCCTCATCAGAACTTATATGGAGACTTTGGTTGAAGAAATTAATTTCTATAGTATCCATTTGCGTCAAGTCTTCATGGCTTATTTCGAAGTCTTCAAAGTCGATCATGATGATGAAAACTCGTAAAAACAATACTTGTTACCACTACGCGCACGTCTCAAACACACGGCGACGGAAGTCACTACTGATCGGAGCCCAAGCGGGGATGCGAATGCGCGAGTCAGAGGCGCGCGGCGGGTGGGTGACACCGAGACCGCACGGCGCTATGCAACGGATTTTCGGTTTTTCCCCCGCGGAGGCCGCGTCGGACAATGGTGTGCGACGCTCAATAACTAAGTAAAAAGTAATAACACGAAGCCGGGGTAAATAGACCACATATTTTGGTACTAAATCTATATATTTACCACAAAAAATACGTCGATGAAATTTGGCAAAATCTATGTTTGTCAACTGGCTCCATAAGAGTAAAGAGTGTCACCCACCATTGTCCGATACGGCGTTGAACGTGTTAAAGAGGTGAAATAGAGATTTAGCTGGCAGGCCACGAGCGCCAACTTCCACCGCGTGAAGGTGAACAGTGAAGCCGTTCCGGGTTACGGCATTGCAAGATCATGGTATTTATTTAATTTGTACTCGTGGTCTTTTGGGATATTTGATTCCCATGAAACAGTTAATTCTACAATAAGAGCTACCTTCCGAGATAGAGAGTAAAGAGTTATATCTGGACGGAGGGCTGTGCATCCGAGACTTTCAGGGAATTTATACTGCTTAGAGACCGAATCAACCTCCAGAATCCAATCTGTAGCTTTCTCGATTATTGAGAAAGGTTTGGTAGTTAAATGTTTTTTGCCTTTAGAGCCATCCCGCACAAACTGTATTGGGGGTTTGGAGGATACTGTCAAACCCTTGTTGGCACGAGCCACTGAGAGACTAATTACCTCGCGAATAACAGCGAGAACTTTGTCATGGCGGTAAGTGTACCGTCCTTGATCTAAGGCCACCTTGCAGCCAGCTAGAATGTGTCTAGCTGTGCAAGGGGTATTGCTACAGAGGGGACAAGAACTATCCTCGGCAAAGCTCCAACGAGCGAGGTTAGATACAGTTTCCAGACTCCCCCGACTGTTAGTCGGAGTGCACAATCGATTGGCTTGCGCCGCAGGGTGCGCAGACCGTCCAGGAGCGCCAGAGGTTTGATTCCCAGGGGAAACTTTCCAGAGTCCTACCCAGGTTCGCACCCCGTGTGTGGAGGCCGTCGGATGGGTGTTGACCCGTGAGTGCGACCGACCCTGAACACATGGGTCATCGTGGCCAACTCATCATGGGCCCGTTAGCTCCCAAATAAATTAGAACACTATGGTATCAGAGACGAAGGGCTAAATCTAATTAAATCATACCTACAAATTAGTTATCAAACGACAGAAGTAAATGGAACAAGAAGCCAACCGATTCTGGAAACAAAGGGTGTACCTCAAGGTTCCATTCTAGGTCCATATTTTGGGGAAATGCTGCAACCAGTAAAAGAATCTTTCTTTTGCAAAAGAGAGCACTGCGCAGCATGTATCAGGTAACGACTAGGACCTCATGCAAAGAATATTTCAGCAAGGCAAGGGTAATGACTATGTATTCGGCGTTCATATACCAGTGTTTAATGTATGCTAGACAGCACCTCGTAGAAACTGCAATTAATGCAGACATTCATTCGCATCATACCCGCCGTAGCTCCCTTTTATGCGTACACCGAATACGACTGGCAAAAGTACAGAAAAGCTACTTGTACCTTAGCATTAAATTCTATAATCTACTCGCTACAAAATTTAAACAGCTGGAGGACATAAAATTAAAAAAAAACATCAAGGAGATGATGATAGGCCACCCTTTCTATAATCTGGCCGAATTTGAGAGCCATGATTTTTGAAATATTGTGCCCATTTGAATTATTTAAAAAAGTAGTCTTATTGTCTGATTATTTTATATGGTCTCATATCTGTACTTTTAGTTTAAAATGCATAACGTAGATTTAATTTGATTATTTAACATTTTACTGACAATTTGAATATTACAATAATATTTTTTTTATTATTTTTTTTTTATTTAGGTAAAAACAAATGTTTTTACAAATACACTTAAACAAATAGACCAACATTACCATTAATTTTAACAAAACTTGTAAATGTAGCCACAACAATGTACATTTCTAGTCGGATCGAACTGTTTTCATTTAATACGAGTACCTAAATTATTGGCTGTAAACTAAAACTAATGCAACAACAAATCACTCAATTGTTTCCTAAAAGTAATTAATGACACTGAGAATATATCTATGTCGTTCAAAACTTGCAAGTCTTGCAAACACATGCAAGAGCGTCCGAAGAAGGTATGTTTTGCGTAATTTGAATGAAAAGAGGGAATATAGAAAGTATCTTTTGAACGTGAGGAGGAAGACCGCGGGATTTTAAAAAGATTTTTTTCCAAAAGGGGTGCAGAGTTGATGTGGTTATGAATAATTTTATATAAGAAAATGCTGTCTAAGAATTTTCGTCTTGAATACAGAAAATGCATTTTGTGTGTTAATCTCTCTGCGTAGTCGGTGCAGAGGCTACCTGTCCGAAAGTCCAATGATTTTAAACATTTCTTTTGTACCCTCTCAATCCTATCTACGTGAACAGCATACTGGGGACTCCAAACTACACTTCCGAATTCTAGGACACTGCGAACAAATGCATCGTAGAGTATTTTAATGGTGTTGCCTCTGGCAAAAGGTTTACTTATGCGCAGAATCAGTCCGAGTTGTTTAAAAGCCTTAGCTACGATCTTATTAATGTGAAGGTTAAAGTGCAGTTTGGAATCCAGGGTAATGCCTAGATCACGAATGTTGGTAACTCGGGTTAAGTTATTACTGGATATTTTGTAATCATAAATAATTGGATGATGCTTTCGGGTGAATGTTATGACGTTACATTTATCCGTATTTAAAATTAGTTGATTATCCTTACAATAGTTCTCAAAGCTTAATAAATCCTGTTGCAATCCTGTTGCAAATTTTACTACTTATTTTTTCGAATTACTAACTACTTCAAATATTAGGCTTCTATTTTGATTATTTATATTTATAGTTTGACAATCTAGTAGTTAATTCTTGACTACCTATTTATGTTCAGTGAAGGGAAAACCAAAATTACTACCTAACCCAATTATTTTGACACGTCCAAGAGCGGTATTTAGCCGTCAATTGGACACGACGAAAATGTAATGTAATGTACTGTATGGCATCTTGCTGTGGGGTTACGCTGATAAAATATTTATACTACAGAAACGAGCCATCCGCGCTATTTATAAATTAGGTGCTAGACGCGGAAAATTTAAAGAAATCAATATTTTGACACTTTCATCTCATTACATCTATGATTACTTAATGGGCTTCGCAGCCGTCGCTGCAGCCGCCGCCGCTGCCGCCGCCGCCGCCGCCGCCGACGCCAACTTCGCCGCCATGATCGCCGCCAACACCGCTGGCGCCGTCGTCCCCGCTGCCAATGCCGCCGCCGCCGCCGCTAACGCCGCCGCCGCCGCTGATGCCGCCGCCGCCGCCGCTAACGCCGCCGCCGCCGCTGATGCCGCCGCCGCCGCCGGCGACGCCGCCGCCGCCGAAGCCGCCGCCGCCGCCGGCGGCGACGCCGCCGCCGCCGCCGCTGAGGCCGCCAGGGACGCCATGTACGCATTTCAAGACGCCATGTGTGATGATTGGGATGAACCAACCGACATATTGGTATGTTTCGGACCGTCTTAGGGAGCAAAGGGAACGTTATACGGCCCTGAACCTTGCTGTGGCTTGCCAAAAAGCCTTGCAAACCTAATTCTCAAACAAATATGTTTAGAACAATCCGTCAACCACTGGAACAACACGCCAGGGCTGAATCAATCCAAAGCGCTAATTAGGGCCTACGACCCTAAGACGGTCCATGAGGCCTTATCGCTAAATAGGAACAATCTACGCATACTGGTGAGGGCGCTCACGGGGCATTGTGGCCTGAACAAACACATGTTCAACCTCAAGCTCAGAGACACACAAATGTGCAGGTTCTGACAAGGGGCAGAGGAAACTCCCCAGCACCTCATGTGCGAGTGTGGCCCGCTGATGTCTAAAAGATACACCCACTTGGGTGGTCATTACCTCCAACCTGAGGAGGTAAAACAATCTGGCGCCAAAAGGCTGCTGCGGTTCTTAAATGACACGAGGCTTAGCGCAGAACTATAGTAGGTGGCGAACACAATAGATCAGCAATGGTCGCAGTGTTACAAGGCTCATAAAGACCTTACAAAAGTCCCACACAACAAATAAAAAAATAAAAAAAAATGTTTTGGACCAAAAAACCCATTACAGTCCTTCCTTAAGAGTCATATAGGGCCTGAAAAGTGTTTTTGATGAAACCAGCAGCATATTTTAGTATGTTAGCACGTTATTCTGACTAAAAAACCATCGGGAGACAATTTCTAACGTGGTTGAGTCACCAGTTATGACGTCATCAAAATGGCCGCTGCCGCATTCAGAATTTTGCTTATACAACAGAAAGTTGTAGGTTTTTAAGAAACAATAGAAATACAACAAAGTTGTAAGTTTCTAACAGAAAGTTTCTTAAGAAATAAAGAATTAAAGTATGTAACATAAAGTAATGGACAAGCGCAAACAAGCCAACACTGTGTATACCGATTTTTCCAATACTCGATCACGTCAACCAATCTATCCTTTTGACTAAATTGAAATTCTTAGGAATCCATGATCTTTTCCGATGAATCTCATAATACTGATCAAGGCCGTGCCCAGAATTTTTTTTCGGGGGGGGGGGTGTCCAAAAAAAAAAGACAGGCTAATTCAAATTCATTTTTATCACCCTTACATTAAGACAGGAGAAGCCCGCCACCGAAAATACTGTAGGTACTAACTACTAACTAACCTTTTTTTATTTTAAACCTAAAAACCGCATGTTTCCAATAAGGTGAATTCACAACACAAAATTAAGCCTTCTAGACTTTTTACGGGCAAATTCGTTTATAACATCATCAGTTGGGATGATGACGTCTCTGTGAATTGCCATTAAGGCTAATCCGTTTAGACTCTCTTGCCCACAAGAATTCCGTAGGTAGGTTTTTAGGCGTCTACAAGTGGAAAATGACCTATCCGGAGTGCAAGTGGTTACTGGCAGAGTCGACAAGATGTTCAAAAGAAAAATAAATGTTGGGACGGCATAGCTTAGCGGAATATTGTATTTAAGAATGTATTTTTTGCACCTAAAAGTCGATTTTATCTAGTGTAAATCTATTTCATTTTGGAAAGTCGATTCTATCTAGTGTAAATCCATTTCATTTCGGGGGGGAGGGGGGTCCGGACCCCTCGGACCCCCCCCCCCCCCTGGGCACGGCCCTGATACTGATGTACAAATATGAAACCGGTAACGACATCTAGCGGTCGATAGCCGAATATGTAAGAGTGTCCAAACCAGGGTTGGATTTCGTAGTATAATTATACTATTTGTACAATAATTTTATAATGTGTAGTGTGTAGTGTCGTAATGCCAGTATACTACACGAAAATACCATAATTTTGCCTTCAGGTCGACCGGCTTGTTTTATTAGTTGTCATTTTGCTTTTTATTATTATACTTGAAAGATATATTATTTTATTATTATACAAATAAATTTCTGTCTATGGAAACATCGGGAGCTAATGGGCCCATGATGAGGTGGCCACGATGACCCATGTGTTCAGGGTCGGTCACACTCACGGGTCAACACCCATCCGACGGCCTCCACGCACGGGGTGCGAACCTGGGTAGGACACTGGGTCAACCAGTTTCCCCTGGGAATCAAACCTCTGGCGCTCCTGGACGGTCTGCGCACCGAGCGGCGCAAGCCAATCGATTGTGCTCTCCCGACGAACAGTCGGGGGAGTCTGGGAACTGTATTGTTTCCTACAGAGCGGGGGTGGTTGCGTACCTTACAGCGACTGCTCTTAAAATGACCATTGGCCAGCGTACCTTACGGCGACTGCTCTTAAAATGACCATTGGCCATCCGATCCCGGTTCAGAGTCGGGCAAAGGACGCCATGGTCCGCGATAGATTCGGTATTCACCGTTTCACCGCTTCGTAAGGGAGAGGACCGCGCAAGCGACCTCGAACTCGGAACCAATCGAGAGACCGGAGAAATCTGGTCACAATTGGTAGTAAGGGCGCGAGTGTCGCCCGCCAGGTAGCATTCCTGGCTATCTCGCGGTAAGGCGTTAGTCTCTTATGGGTTGTGATGCCTTTTAGGTTCTCCAGCGACCACCTATTTAAAGAGTTCCGAGTCCTAGACATACGCCAATTATATGTGAAAGTATCAACAATATTTTATTACACCCACACAGAGCGGCATATGATTAAATCTCACACTATCAGAACACGCGCAGTTACAGCCATGCAACATGATGTTCCCCTAAGACAACTAAATTCGCCCAACGACATTTTTTTCTTTTCTAGCTGTCCGACTACACAATAGAATACATTCGGAATTAACCCTTCACGTTTGAACTAACCATTGTTGGTTAGACAATTACACGTCCAAGATGGTCTCTAATCAATATTGGTTAGGGCGCTCCGCGCTGCGTAAAATGCGATTTATTACTCGAATTGCGATCCTATCCGCATATTTAAAGTAACTGATATCGAATATATGAGACGGTCGAACTCTAATCGACGACTGTCTGGCGATAAATAATCAGTATCGTGAAGCCGGCCCGGCGCATGGTTGGCGCCATTTGCCGCGTCCCTGCGCGCCGTTTGTGCATCGTCCGTGTTCTGTGATTTTGTGATTTTTGTGCTATTTCCTACAAAACCGTAAGTAATTTGCATTCTAGGAAGGTTTCCGAAAGAGAATTTCTAATTTGGGACAGCTCATCTGCTTTTTTTCACGTATTATCGTGTAAAATAGTTCGACATACGAACACGTTGCAAAAAATGTTCGTTTGTTTTTCGCGAATTATAACGAAAAATCGTGAATTATGACGTAATATTCGTTTAATTCGCTTATGAAACAGCTAATCTTTCATTTACATCGTATATAATCACAAAATTGGCTATATTTTGCTCAATTCAACTTGATTTCTAATTCGACATCGGTCATTTTTTTATCTGCCGCTTTTCCTTACCACATTTTGATTGTTTTTTTTTATTGTTTTTCTATGAAATGTGACTCTCTGGAGTATAATATTTAGTTACTAGACAAATAATAAGCATATAATAAGACATATTATTTGAAGCATATAATAAGACATATTATACGGGCATTACTCCAGCAAGGTAGATTTTAATCTTATTAATCTAGTATTACAAATGTGTGTGAAATATTAATAAATAAATAAATAAATAAATAAGATTTATGAGACAACTAAACTACCGCCAATGCTTGGGACTGAACACGTACGAGGAGAGGATGAATCACTTCGATATTACATCATCGGAGAACCGCCGTACCACGGCAGACATGGTATTATTACACAAAGTTATCCATAACAACGTAGACAACCCGTATTTCACACATAATCTATCTTTTCACGTACCACCACGCGTGGCTCGCTTTCCCCGTACCTTCGATGTCCCACGCGTCCGTACTAGGTATGCCCAGAACTCCATCATGTACCGCTCAATGTCAACTTACGATAATCATTTCCAGAATGTCGACCAATTTAACATGAAAGAGTTCTGAACAATTAACATGAAAGAGGCCATAGAACATTTATTATATTTACATGTCATCGGCCAGAAATATTGGATTTAATGTAATTGTAATATTTTTTGTAGCGCTGTATGTTTTCCCTGTTAAATAAATAAATAAATTCTTGGGAGGAAGTGGAAAAATGGCTCAATGAATGAATAGCCTCAAGAAACGATCAATTTTTTTGGCGAGGAATCCATAAATTGGCTGAAAGATAGAAAAGATGTGTAGCTAGCGAGGAAAAATACTTTCATTTTTAAATGAGTCTTCCGTACGTTGCAATTAATAAATGTATGGAAAGAACGTCTTTCACAATTGCAAATATTAATTCACACGAAAATTATCCCAATTAACATCAGATTTACCGATATATAAGCGCGTACATTTAGCATATCAATCACTCGTTTGACTTTATCGATGGAAAGCCACCTCTCTTCTATTAGCTTCTTTTAATCATTAAATGGTCTAAGCATTAAACCCTGTGTTTATCCTATACCGTATGTACGCTGAGGGAACAAAACTGCACAACGTTGGGCTCTGATCATATCGACAACGAACGGCATCAGAGAAACGCTACAGAGGCATCATTAATAAAGTCTATTATTATAAGATTTATTTATACAAAATTCTGTAATGAGTTTGCTAAAATAATTGAAATATAATTCCAAGATCTCGTTGCCGATTACTAAATTTTAGTCCTTTTCAGGATCGTTTAAATGAGTATTTTGAGGCGGAAAAGGCAGAATATGAAGAGGAATTTGGAGGCAGAGATGATTGCAAAATGGAGGTACTTATCTAAGTTTATTTTATACTTACCTTTCGTTTTATTTGCAAAACTGTATACGCGTCAAAATAAAGGAAAAACGCTGTACATGAAGTGCGAGCCCGGGCAGGACTCTGGCCTGAGGGCTAGTTTCCCCGAAGAGACAATCTTCTGGCGCTTCTGGACGGTTGCGATTAAATCGATTGTGCATTCTGACTAACATCTTGGGTTGTCGACTACAACGGGCGAGCCCGTCACCACAGGGAGTTTTAACGATTAGTCGTTCTATCTCCCTGGAGTGAGCGTAGAAGACTTTGGACAAAAGACAATCCGCCGTCTAGCTACGCCACAACCCGTAAGAGAACAACGCCTTACCGCGAGATAGCCAGGAATGCTACCTGGCGGGCGACACTCGCGCCCTTACTACCAATTGTGACCAGATTTCTCCGGTCTCTCGATTGGTTCCGAGTTCGAGGTCGCTTGCGCGGTCCTCTCCCTTACGAAGCGGTGAAACTGTGAATACCGATTCTATCGCTGACCATGGTGTCCTTTGCCCGCCTCTAACCCGGGATCGGATGGCCAATGGTCATTTCAAACGCAACCACCCCCGCTCTATAGGAAACAATACAGCTTCCAGACTCCCCCGACTGTTAGTCGGAGTGCACAATCGATTGGCTTGCGCCGCACGGTGCGCAGACCGTCCAGGAGCGCCAGAGGTTTGATTCCCAGGGGAAACTGACCAGGGCCAGAGTCCTACCCAGGTTCGCACCCCGTCCGTGGAGGCCGTCGGATGGGTGTTCACCCGTGAGTGTGACCGACCCTGAACACATGGGTCTTCGTGGCCAACCCATCATGGGCCCGTTAGCTCCCATTCTGACTAACAGAGTGGAATGTCTTCAAAGAGTGGAATGTATCCACTCTTTGAAAGGACGATCAAGGTTGCTGGGCTCTTTATCAGCCAGCCATTAAATCAAAATAAAAATAAAATACGTCATTTCCTCATTTCCATAAAATAAGACATACATCGTTATTTCTGGTCGAGAAGTTTATACTTAAGTTTATACTTTAATATTATACAATTTTATCTTATGTTTTGAACTTTTGTAAATATCATATAGCCTTAAGTATAAACTTCTCGACCAGAAATTCCTTTGACTTCAAAATGCTGGTTAAGGTTTCAAATTCGAAGTTTTCAGGGTCTGTATTTCTCAGAACCTATTGGACGGGTTTTAAGGTTGCCGACTACAACGCAGAGACCCAAAGATATATTAAGATATCGGAAGTATGCATTTCAGGATCTCGGTAACCAGAAGTAGGCATAGTTTTAGTGCTATAGTAGAAGCAGTAGTAGTAAAAGGAGCGGGGGCTTGTATCCAATCATTGATGTCACCTGGATCTATAAGATCTTTCGTAACTACCCACCTTGTGGTTGGGTCAGTAGTCTGCTAGAAGCCCGGTACTGTTTACCAGTCCATACAGATCACTGACCTTCAGGTTGGGCAGGTCGCTGGGTTTGAGTAAACTGTGTCTGTTTTGCGGCGAGGCCTGGACATGCATCAACGACATGCATTCTGTCTTCAGGTTCTTCGCCACATATTCGACAGTCCTTGCTCTCGGTCAAGCCAAGGTTCAATAGATATGCTCTAAGGGTCGTGTGTCCGGTTAGGAGACCGATAGTGGTTCTAAGGTTCTTCTTGCTCACATCAAGTAGGCTTGATCTTCTTGGGAAGTGGTTGCTCCATCATGGCTTTGCCTGGCGACTTCATTGGCTCTGTTTCTAGGATGCCCGATGTTCCTGCTCCAAGCAGTTTCTGATGATTTTCTTACCTGTATCGAAGGGGATCCTAACAACTGGCTCCACCGGGCATTTCATTGTGCCCGGTTCTGTCAGTCCGTCGGCCTCTTCGTTGCCGGGTATGCCTTGATGGCCCGGTGTCCATTGTCCGGTGATTTTATTGGCTTTTCCCCCTACTTGTTGAGCTCTTGCATACAGTCCTAGACCACAGTAGATCATGTGGTGGCTTAAGCCAGAGCGTCCAACGCTGCTCTGCTTTCAGAGCAGATGAGGATGTTCCTATTTTTTACCTCAAGTCGACTTTGGAGTTTTATGCATTCCAATATGGCAAACATTTTGGAAAACCATGGCATATTTTGTCCAAGGGGATGCTGATTCTGTGGTTGGTTTTGGTAATAATTATGTATGTTATGCATAAATAAATAAATATAATTTTAAAAAAGTATTAACGGGTCCAAGAAAAAAAAGTTTGTTTGAAAAGCTTTATTCCACACATAAGTGGGCCTATTGCCAAGTGGAAATATCTTACGGCCATACCGCCAGGGTTATTGTGACTAAAGGTTTATGTGGGCAAATTGATTCACAAGTAATAAGTGAATTCACTTACATAATAGTCATCATAGGATAAAATATAAAACAGTGATCAGTAACGTATGCCATCTCGATATTAAAGGGAGGAGTGGAATATAAGGACAAGCAAAGGAGACGGGAGGGGAAGGGGGTATTCATGAGTTGAGTAAATGTCTCTTTGACGATTTTTTAAACCCGCTCAGGTTTTCAAGTTGTCTTATCGGTAAAGGCGCGGAATTCCAGAGCCTGCACTGCGAAAGACCTAGACATGAAAGTTGATGAATGCTGAGGTATAGTCAGTAGTAGATTTTCCTGAGAGCATAATGAAAGGCCATGGGATGAAAGCGTAGAGAAGAGATTATACAAATAAGTAGGACACTTTGACTGTAGTACGCGGAAGAGTAGGACGAGTATGTGCAATTCCCGACATCTTCTAATGGGAAGCCACTCTATTTGCCTGCGAAAGTTTGATATGTGATCAGACTTCTTCAGGGAATAAACAAAGCGAATACACGCATTTTGAATCCTATCTAGCTTATCGAGTAGTTCTTCATTCGCATCTAGGTAGGCCACATCAGCGTAGTTAATTAGCGGTAAAAGAAAAGATTGTGCCATTTGGCGTTTAATACAAAGAGGTAAGAGATTCTGAACACGTTTAAAATAATGGAGACTTGCAAAGACTCTTTGACTGACCTCACTTACTTGATGATGCCAAGATATGTAAAGGCGATAATAAAAAGATGATGAGTAAAAGATGATAAAAAAGTGACTCGAAGACATCGGCAATGAATCGCTTATGTCAAGTTTTAATATCCTAGTGGGTTTTTAAATAAAAATGTGGTAATGTGAAAATGTAAAAATACTCAATAAATCAATTACGGTTGCAGAAGGAGCGTCTCGATCGCTGCTTGGAGGAGTGCGAGAAGTGGTCCAACTTGGAGAAAACGTTCGAGGTAAACTTCGAGTTCGCCTCAAGCTCCGGCGACCCCAGAGCCCTGGCAGCCCCCACGAAACAACTCGCCACCGCCCGCGCCAGGCATGCCGAAGCTGAAACCGAGCTCGACGCAGCGTTGAAAGCGTGGGTATGTTTCCCACCAAAAATCCATCACTGACTTTCCCGGCCCAAGATTGAATCCTGTCCATGTGTCTGTGGGAGCCAATGGGCCCTGTTCCCGTGAGGCCTTATCGCTAAATTTGAACAATCTACGCATACTGGTAAGGGCGCTCACTGGACATTGTGGCCTGAACAAATACATGTACAACCTCAAGTTCCGGGACACGAAAATGTGCAGGTTCTGCCAAGAGGCAGAGGAAACTCCCCTACACCTCATGTGCGAGTGTGGCCCGCTGATGCGTAAACGATACGCCTACTTGGGCGGTCATTATTTCCAACCTGAGGAGGTAAAATAACCTTGGGCCAAAAGCCTGTTGCGGTTCCATTACACGATGTAGTGTTGCAGGCTCATAAATACCTAAGAAAAGCCCCAAACAACAAAAAAATAAATTTAAAAAAATGGCCCCTCTTGCAGTTTGGCAACTAAGACCCATGAGTTCAGGGTCGGTCAAACTCACGGGTCAACACCCATCCGGCGGCCTCCAGGCAGAAGTGCGAGCCAGGATAGTACTCTGGCCTTCGGGCCAGTTTCCCCTAGGAGTCAACCTTCGGGCGCTCCTGGACGATTAGTGTACAGTTCCAGCGCCAGCCAATAGATTGTACATTCTGACCGACAGTTAAGAGTTTCAAGGCGATAGGTGAGGGCAGCAAACCCCGCCCACCGCCCGGGCAGTTATAACGACGAGGGTCGTCTTGTCTGCCCGGGATGTCGTGCTACGACAACCCTGCGCGTACCAGAAGGGTAAAACGCACAGGGGGTGAAATAGGGTAAACCACCCCCCCCCCGTACCGCCCCGAGAACCCATTTATTTATAATAAAACGTATTTCTGACCGACATCTTGCGGTGTCAACTACAACGGGCGAGCCCGTCACCACAGGACGTTTTAACGATTAGTCGTTCTATCGCCCTGCAGTGAACGTAGAGACTTTGGACAGTACATTCTACGTCCAGCTACGTCACAACCCGTGAGAGTCCAACGCCTTACCGCGAGTAAGCCAGGAGTAAACCCGGCGGGCTCGAGATACTCGCGCCCTCACTTCCAATTGTGACCAGATTTCTCCGGTCTCTCGATTGGTTCCGAGTTCGAGGTCGCTTGCGCGGTCCTCTCCCTTATGAAGCGGTGAAACGGAGTGCACCGAATCTTCGCGGACCAAGGCGTCCTTTGCCCGCCTCTTACCCGGGATCGGATGGCCAATGGTCAATTCCAGAGCAGTCGCCATAAGGTACGCAACCACCCCCGCTCTATAGGAAACAATACAGTTCCCAGACTCCCCCGACTGTTAGTCGGAGAGCACAATCGATTGGCTTGCGCCGCACGGAGTGCAGACCGTCCAGGGGCGCCAGAGGTTTGATTCCCAGGGGAGACTGGTTGACCCAGTGTCCTACCCAGGACTCGCACCCCATGCGAGGAGGCCGTCGGATGGGTGTTGACCCGTGAGTGTGACCGACCCTGGACACATGGGTCATCGTGGCCAACTCATCATGGGCCCGTTAGCCCCCGTCGGGGGAGTCTGAAAACAGTACTGTCTCCTATAGAGCGGGGGTAGTCGAAACGACCAATCGGCTACTCGATACCGGGTGAACAGCCGGGCAAAGTATGCCGTGGTCCGCGATAGATTCGGTAGACACCGTATCACCGCTATGTAAGGGCCTCTCCCTTACCGCGCAAGCGATCTCGAACCTGTAATAGTCGGTAGAACGGAGTAATCTGGTTACAACTAAAAGTAAGGGCGCGAGTGTCCGCCCGCTGGTTGATTAACCTGGTTATCTCGCGGTAAGGCGTTGGCTTCTTACGGGCGTGTGGCGTAACTAGACGGTGGACTGTTTTCGTCCTAAGTCTTCTACGCTCACTTCACGGGAGACAGAACGATCGAATTTCGTTAAAACTTCCATGAGGTGACGGGTTCACCCGAGACAGAACGATCTAATATCTTTTGTACTCCCTGAGGTGCAGAGGTTCGCCCGTTGTCTGTCTGTTGGCGTATCTGTCTGTGTTTGGGAGCTAAGGGGCCTTGCTGAGTTGGCCACGAAGACCCATTCTGTTCAGGGTTGGTCACACTCACGAGTCAACACCCATCCGGCGGCCTCCACGTATGAAGTGCGAGCCTGGGTAGGACTCTGGCCTTATGGTTAGTTTCCCTTAGGAATCAATCTTCTGGCGCTCCTGGACGGTCTGGGCACCGTGCGGCGTAGGAGCCCAGAGCGCAGGCCGTCCAGGAAGTTTTAACGATTAGTCGTTCTATCTCCCTGGAGTGAGCGTAGAAGACTTGGGACATAACAGTCCACCTCTTACGGGCTTGGGACAGCTACGTCACAAGCCCGTAAGAGGCCAACGCCTTAACCGCGAGTAGCCAGGAGTGTTACCCGGCGGGCTTGCACTCACGCCCTTACTTCCAATTGTGACCAGATTACTCCGGTCTCTCGATTGCTTCCGAGTTCGAGGTCGCTTGCGCGGTCCTCTCCCTTACGAAGCGGTGAAACGGTGTATACCGAATCTATCGCGGACCACAGCGTCCTTTGCCCGGCTGTTCACCCAGGATCGGATGGCCGATGGTCATTTCAAGAGCAGTCGTCGTAAGGTCCGTAACCACCCCCGCTCTATAGGAAACAGTACTGCTTCCAGACTCCCCCGACTGTTATTCAGAAAATTGTTAAAACGTCCTGTGGTGACGGGCTCGCCTGTTGTAGTTGACTCCGCAAGTTGTTAGTCAGAGTCGGGAGCTAACGGGCCCATGATGGGTTGGCCACGAAGACCCATGTGTTCAGGGTCGGTCACACTCACGGGTCCAACACCCATCCGACGGCCTCCACGCACGGGGTGCGAACCTAGGTAGGACTCTGGCCTTGGTCAGTTTCCCCTGGGAATCAAACCTCTGGCGCTCCTGGACGGTCTGCGCACCGTGCGGCACAAGCCAATCGATTGTGCACTCTGATTAATAGTATTCGAGGCTAGTGCCATAAGAGCTGCCTTGCTATCCGAGTGGATATAGATACGGTGGTTGGCGTAGTTCTTTTGGAGGGTGATATCCGCACATTCAATAATAGCGTATACCTCCGCTTAGAATATGGAGGCGTTCCGATACCGTCCTTAGCCGAGAGTATAAACCACGCTGCCCAAGGCGTCGCAATGGAACCCAACGGGATGTGTCCGCCGGCCGAAGGAGGGCGATAATCGATTTTATTTATGAAATTATTCAGATGAAATCTGTCCTTGGCTACTTGCCGGGAAATTCTTTTACACGACCGATTCTTTTTCTTTGTTTCTGGAATCTGACGAGTCCCCGTAAGATATACGAGGTCTTCCGCTTTTTCCATAAAGACGGTGTGGAGTAGTTTGTTTTCAGTATTCATTATTCAATTTATTCATTCAGAATATGCAATAAAAGCATGAATAATCAATTAAAGCTAGCTATCGCATATTAGAATTCTTCAGTTGCTAGTAAGTTATTGATATAGATATAAAACTAATCAAGCAGAAATATTGATTTGACAGTAGCGTTGACTAAAGTCGGCTTTACACGGCAGACAAATAAAAAAAAACAGAACTGATTTCATATACGTAGGTATGCATATAAAATAAGCTCTCACAGACACTGTGGCCAAAATCTTTTTTAGCATAGTCCACACGAGGATGAGCGAATTCATGCACCGGAATGAGTACCTTGGAGTATCAGTTCAAAAAGGCTTCATGCGTGGCGTCTCGGGCTGCCTCGAGCACAATTCTCTCCTGGCTGCTGCCATCAAGGATGCGAGACAGCACGAACGCCAAATCAATGTATGCTGGCTCGACCTAGAGAATGCCTTTGGGTCAGTCCGACACAGTCTCCTCCACTTTGCACTCCGCTGGTACAACTTCCCACCAGTCGTGCGTGACATTGTAGCCTCCTACTACAACTGTCTGACTTTCCATGTTAAAACGCAAGAATGGACTACCCGCTCTATACCATATTCAATTGGACTATTTCAGGGCTGTTGCCTCTCCCCAACGATTTTTAATATAGTTTTTAATATACTGCTGGAAAGCCTGACCCAGTTTGACAAGAAGTGGGGCTACCGTTTTAAAACAGACGGCCAATACACCTCGTCGTGCCTCGCTTTTGCCGACGACCTAACTTTCATCACCAGAAGCCCCAAGCAGCTTTCCCTGCTATTACAGAAAGTGGAGCTTTTCTGCGACTGGTCAGGCTGTATAAAAGTGAAGCCCTCCAAATGTTTTTGCCTTGGACTCGCCCGCATGGGCACAAAATTTACATCCTATGACCCCAAATTGGTCTATAAGGGCTCTAATATCTCCCTTATAGACCCAAACAATCATTTCAAATTCCTCGGCAGAAAAATCACCCATCAGGGAAAAGACGTCTCGGGCGATCATGTTATAGAGCATTTCAAAAGTTGCCTGGCGAAAATAGATGCCTTGCTAATTTCTGGCCCTCGTAAGGCCTGGATCTATGACAATTATCTAACGTCACATTTGTCATGGCCCTTTCTTATTTACGATTTTACCAAAACCCAACTGTCCCGTCTAGATGCGCTGGTGACAGCTAGTTTAAAATCCTGGCTGTCCTTAGCCAAACCAGCTGACCCCTCGACTCTCTTCAGGTCCAAACAAAATTTTGGGCTAGCGCTTAAACTGCCCTCTCTGCTCTACGCCAACTCCAGAATAACCAAAAATTCGATTCTGCGCAATTCCAAAGATCCGGCAATATCGAAGCACGTAATAAGTGGCCGTAGTGATTCAAATGATCTACAAGCCCGCGTAGACTTCCACAAAAAGTTCCTTACTGGAATCAGCCAGAATGGCACTGGTCTGGGGTATGGCAGTACAACCACGAGCGACGTGGACTTGAAGAAGTCTCTTTTGCGGGGAGATTACGACAGCAAGAGTATGGCTCATGCTATTGGCCTTCAATGCCAGAATGATTGGACAACAATTGGGGACTTTTGCATTCCGCCTCCAATGCACTGGAAGGTAATGCTCTATGACTGGACGCCAGAGATGCTGAAATTTTATTTGAATGCCTTTCAGCATACACTTCCAGACCCCAGTAACCTCGCTCGTTGGAGCTTTACCGAGGATAGTTCTTGTCCCCTCTGTAGCAATACCCCTTGCACAGCTAGACACATTCTAGCTGGCTGCAAGGTGGCCTTAGATCAAGGACGGTACACTTACCGCCATGACAAAGTTCTCGCTGTTATTCGCGAGGTAATTAGTCTCTCAGTGGCTCGTGCCAACAAGGGTTTGACAGTATCCTCCAAACCCCCAATACAGTTTGTGCGGGATGGCTCTAAAGGCAAAAAACATTTAACTACAAAACCTTTCTCAATAATCGAGAAAGCTACAGATTGGATTCTGGAGGTTGATTCGGTCTCTAAGCAGTATAAATTCCCTGAAAGTCTCGGATGCACAGCCCTCCGTCCAGATATAACTCTTTACTCTCTATCTCGGAAGGTGGCTCTTATTGTAGAATTAACTGTTCCATGGGAATCAAATATCCCAAAAGACCACGAGTACAAATTAAATAAATACCATGATCTTGCAAATGCCGTAACCCGGAACGGCTTCACTGTTCACCTTCACGCGGTGGAAGTTGGCGCTCGTGGCCTGCCAGCTAAATCTCTATTTCACCTCTTTAAAGATCTTGGCCTTTCCAGAAAAATAATCAACTCTTTCTTAGAAAAATTATCTAAAACTGCGATTTGCGCATCTCAAATTCTATGGCTTCGAAGGGGGAGTGAATGGGTGGCAAGGTGAACGCTCACATGTGGCAAGACAGCTGTCCTAAACCTACCACAGCCGGTTCGTAAGTCCGGAATCCACTGCTCACCCCCCAGAAGTGTAAAAATAGTATTATGATGGGCCCGACTCCGGTCGGTGAATTCCATGGCAGCTCCGTTTGTATTTATTATTATTATTATAAAAATATTAATAGTCATCTTAGGCACTGTATACAAAAAATAATCACACAATAGAAAGCATCAAAACAAAATTGGAAAAAAACAACATTTGTAGATGGTCAGGTATGTTACGATAAACATTGTAATCTACATACATATTAAATATTAAATTCATAAGATCATCATTTCTGTTGTTGTTGTTGACAATTCTGTTGTTGTTGTTGACAAATGATGTTTTACTTTATTTTATTTTATTTTTATTTTTTGGAAAACTTACAGCGTTTTATACTTAATGCTAACACATAATATTATACAAATCTAAGGCCAATTTAAAGTTTTCACAATTAAACTAAATCTTTTGTTACAGCGCAATGAGCTATGAAAAAAAATATGTGTGGCACTCGGGGACTGCCGCGGTAAAGCTATTGCATAGCATTTTTAACAACTTATGCAATTATATATATTTATTTATTTTATTAATTTTATTTTTTCTGATATCAGATAACTGCGCTCTATCGGAAAACGTTGAAATTATTCATTTGCGGCTGCGGTAGCAAATGATTCGGAATAATTTAAACGTCTTCCGATACAGCTCCGCCCACGAATTTTATATTCGATAAAGCAAAAAAAAACGGATTATTCGAAAAAAATCGTAGATAAAAGATAGATAATTAAATTATCTTTAAAATGGTGCAGGTTTCATAATAATACGCCAGATAGTATTTGCGTAGTAGTCGTTTTTGTGTTCGGTTAGACCTAATTTCACAAATTAATTACACTATGTAATATAAACAAAATCTAAAATATTCAAAGCTAAGAATATTAGGAAAATGATCTTGTTTAACATATATTTTTTTCGAATCGTAAGCAGTACTCGTTTAGACGTAATTATCAGTTTAAAACATTAATGTTCGTTAAGAAATTTCTTCATTCGGTCGCCGCGCTGGCCTAGGCCCGCGATAAAAGCTATGCAATAGCTTAAAAATGCAGGTTTAAGTAAGGGGAAAGGGATAGGAAAGCCACATTATGAGTTATGTAGATGTATTTAAGATAAAGGATGTTATATAACATACATACATACACGTGCACAAATAATAAAATAATATAAATAATACGATAAGGTAATAATAAAATGTTAAAGTATAGTTAATATAAATATATACATATAATATACATCACAATGTATTTATAATGTTAATAAACATATGAACTTTTATAGAAAATATACTGGCTAGAAAGCATTGTTATAGTGTAGTAACCATTACCACAGCCTACGTACCTAACGGACTAAGAAATACCAATCAAACCCGAAGGCTGTTTATCGTATTTCTAATTTCTTTGAAGCAAGTATTTGAAGAAAAATTAAAAATATCCAAACATTGAAAGTTTAGGTTATATGATCGAAGTGATCTACAAAAATACATATTTTGACCATAATTGGTATTGACTCTCGATAGATAAAATAAATTGCGAGCCCTTGTCTTATTATTTGGGATTCGGTAGGAGATTCTGCCAACAGAATAAGGACTGTCTATTTTATTATTAATAGTATTGTATATGTCTATTTTATTATTAATAGTAGTGTCCTTTCTATAATCTGGCCGAATTTGAGGGCCATGATTTTTCAAATATTGTGCCCATTTAAATTACTTAAAAAAGTAGAGCCTTATTGTCTGATTATTTTATATGGTCTTATATCTGTACTTTTAGTTTAAAATGTATAACGTAGATTTAATTTGATTATTTAACATTTTACCGACAATTTGAATATTACGATGAATAATTTTACTACGTATCTTTTCAAATTACTAACTACTTCAAATATTAGACTTCTAATATTTATAGTCGGACAATCTAGTAGTTAATTCTTTACTACCCATGACAATTATTTTGACACGTCCTTATAACTTACTAACATAACTTACTACCTAGCACAATTATTTTGACACGTCCAAGAGCGGTCTTTAGCCGTCAATTGGACACTACGAAAATGTAATGTAATGTACGGAAAACGTATATCATATTGGAGGCGCCTATCCTCGAGTGAGTCCATGCTATGACGGTTAAGTCTCTCTGAGTAACTTTCGGAGGTTGTACATAGGAGAAGCATAAAATCTTAAGGGTTCTTACATCGCTAAACGGTTTACACACTCGCTGGATGAATCCTAACATTTTATGAGCTTTTCCGGTAGCATAGTCAATGTGTTTATCAAACAGCAGTTTATTATCTAATACTAAACCTTGATCGGGGATATGATTAAGTTTATAAATAAAATTTATTTTATTGTTTTTCCTTGTGAAAGTAATTTTTTGACATTTTGAAATATTTAATGTTAACTTATTCCTAACACAATAGTCGTAGAACCTGTCGAGATCTCTTTGGATGGAGACGCTATCATCGATGCTATTTACAGACTGGTAAATTGTGAAAACTATTGGAGAAACAATTGCCTACGTCGTTGATGAAGATATTAAAGAGCAATGGTCCTAAATAAGACCCCTGCGGTACCCCAGACGGGACCGATATAAAATTCGACTTATGCCCCCCGATGACAACAGCTTGATGACGATTGCTGACATACGAAGTAAACCAACGCAGTAAGTCACCATGTATACCGATGTTGCCGAGCATGCAAATTAGAATCGCATGATCAACTCGGTCGAATGCCTTGCTAAAATCGGTATACATAACATCGACCTGAGAGCGATTATCCATTTGGCAAGATATATAGTCTGTGAATACACACAGATTGGTCAAAACAGAGCGTCGCTGTGTAAACCCATGTTGCTGTTGGGAAAGAGACGAGGAAATAACAGGATAAACTTGGTCGAAGACGACCTTTTCGAAATCCTTGCTTAGAGTAGGAAAGATGGAGATTGGTCGGTAATATTCGACTTTCGATTTGCGTCCACGTCAATTAACAGGCATCCAAAATATTAAACTTTACGGCATTGTAAATGATATTTAAAAAATATTTATAACATGCAAAACGCCCGCATTACTTATAGTGAAGTTTGATCCTTACACTATTATATAAAATTAACAAATCGGTCGTGTCATCCACCACCAACTCCCCCCCTCCCACCCCACTTCCCCTCCCGCGCCAGTTCGTAGTATATGTGTAGTATTTTCCGTGGTATTAAAATGGCATTTTCCAAAAATAATGTAGTATTTTGTTAAATATAGGTAGCCAACTTTAAATATTATTTGCGTTGCTTGTATTTATAAGAGATATTCCAACAGAAATCTCACTCGTGATTTCGGTCCAACAAAGCATCTGCATACCAAATTTCAAGTCTCTAAAACTGCAATATTTCGAGATTAAAGTATGACTAACGCGCCCTCTGGTGGACAAATTTCAACTATAATCTTTTCAACCCCCTGCCATGACCGAACGACGCCTGCATGCCTAATTTAGCTCAATCGGATGGTGCGGTTCGGCGCTATCGTGGACACGCACACACATTCACACCTACACACACAGACTCTCAGAGAGACTGCAGTCTGGAAATAGTCCTAATCGTCGAGGGGGGGGGGGGGGGAGGGGGACGTGGGGTAAAAATGGATATTTCCATCATTCCCGACTTTCCCGGCAGATAAATTCCCGCGCGTCAAACCCCTTAAGACCCCCATTTCAACCCTTTCCCTTCCCATAAAACCCCCCTCACCCCCCCCCCCGCTCCACCTTTCTTGGAATTTAAAGCATTCTAGATACGGCGGGATAGGAACCTACGGAAGAAGAAGAATATCAGAAGAAAAAGAATGTTTTCGACCCCCTCCTCTCCGACAGCAATTCTAGTACACTGAGAAAAATATTGGATTTCTTGATACAATGTCGTTTTGTTCTTACGTTTTTATACGCAATAATAAAACTTTGTATTGATAAGATCGTAGCTGAGGCTTTTAAACAACTCGGACTGATTCTGCGCATAAGTAAACCTTTTACCAGAGGCAACACCATTAAAATACTCTACAATGCATTTGTTCGTTGTTCGTAGAAGATATAAATTTTCTAGGATTAAGAATTGACAGTAAATTACAATGGAATGCGCACATCCAACAATTAGCTAGTAAGCTATGTAGCTCGATATACTCTATTAAAAAAATCAGAAGTCTTTGTGGTTTTGCGGCAGCCAAATCAGTATACTTTGCGTATTTTAACTTATTAATGACTTATGGACTACTATTTTGGGGAAATGCTGCAACCAGTAAAAGAATCTTTCTTTTGCAAAAGAGAGCACTGCGCAGCATGTATCAGGTAACGACTAGAAATAAGAAATAAGAAATAAGAAAAATTTATTTTCATAAACCCGATCTGGGTATAGAAATTACTTTACAAAAAATTATTATATATATAATAACATTACGAAATTACAACAAATAGTATTTCTACAAATGAAATTACATTTTAAATTATAAAAAAGTGTATAAAAAGTTCTGCGATCTAAGCTAACAGTGTATAAAAAAAGTGTATAAAAGTTCTGCGATCCAAGCAAAGCATTCGACTGTATAAACATCAATACCCTGGTAGACAAGCTAAACCATCATGGAATTAGAGGAGCGGCCAATTCACTCATTAAATCGTACCCACAAAACAGGCAGCAAGTGGTGGAGATTAAAATAATTGATGGAATTGAGGAAAAGGCTGAGCAATCGAGTTGTGAAATAGTAAACACCGGTGTGCATCACGGCTCAACATTAGGACCTCTCCTCTTCAAACTCTATTGTAACGATTTAGCCGACAACATAACATGTGCCTAGACTGTCCAACTCGCAGACGACACCACGCGCATTCTTGAAAGTGACTATAGAGCAAAAATGGAGGATCCAACAAGCGAAACACTTTTTGAAGTCAATGACTAGTTTAGAGTGAACCCGATGTCGCCAATTTAAGCAAAGCAGTGTTGATAAACTTCTCAAATAAAAAAGAAAAACAAGAAAAACAGTTAAATTACTCTATTGAGATTGCCAAGTCCACTAAATTTCCAGGAACTTACACCGGAACTTACTAGGACCTCATGCAAAGAATATTTCACCAAGGCAAGGGTAATGACTATGTATTCGGCGTTCATATACCAGTGTTTAATGTATGCTATACAGCACCTCGCAGAAACTGCAATTAATTTAGACATTCACTCCCATCATACCCGCGGTAGCTCCCTTTTATGCGTTCCCCGAATACGACTGGCAAAAGTACAGAAAAGCTACTTGTACCTTAGCATTAAATTCTATATCGACTCCCTACAATATTTAAACAGCTGGAGGACATAAAATTTAAAAAAAACATCAAGGAGATGCTGATAGGCCACCCTTTCTATAATTTTGCCGAATTTGAGGGCCATGATTTTTCAAATATTGTGCGCATTTAAATTATTTAAAAAAGTAGAGCCATATTGTCTGATTATTTTATATGGTCTTATATCTGTACTTTTAGTTTAAAATGCATAACTTAGATTTAATTTGATTATTTAACATTTTACTGACAATTTGAATATTACGATAAATAATTTTACTACGTATCTTTTCGAATTACTAACTAGGTACTTCAAATATTAGGCTTCTATTTTGATTATTTATATTTATAGTTTGACAATCTAGTAGTTAATTCTTGACTATGTATGTTCAGTAAAGAGTAGTAACGAAACTTACTACATAACCCAATTATTTTGACACTCCCAAGAGCGGTCTTTAGCCGCCAATTGGACACGACGAAAATGTAATGAAATTTAATGTAATTCCATTCCATTACATTTCATAGAATTCGGAAGTGTAGTTTGGAGTCGGATTCGGAAGTGTAGTAGATAGGATTGAGAGGGTACAAATGAAATGTTAAAAATCATTAGACTTTCGGACAGGTAGCCTCTGCACCGACTACGCAGAGAGAGTAACAACACACAAAATGCATTTTCTGCATTCAAGACGAAAATTCTTAGACGACAGCATTTTCTTATATAAAATTATTCATAAGACAGCATTTTCTTATATAAAATTATTCATAACCACATCAACTCTGCACCCCATTTGGAAAAAAAAACTTTTTAAAATCCCGCGGTCTTCCTCCTCACGTTCAAAAGATACTTTCTATATTCCCTCTTTTCATTCAAATTACGCAAAATATACCTTCTTCGGACGCTCTTGCATGTGTTTGCAAGACTTGCAAGTTTTGAACGACATAGATATATTCTCAGTGTCATTAATTACTTTTAGGAAACAATTGAGTGATTTGTTGTTGCATTAGTTTTAGTTTACAGCTAATAATTTAGGTACTCGTACTAAATGAAAATAGTTCGATCCGACTAGAAATTTACATTGTTGTGGCTACATTTACAAGTTTTGTTAAAATTAATGGTAATGTAGGTCTATTTGTTTAAGTGTATTTGTTAAAACAATTGTTTATGACTGTTTTTTACCTAAATAAAAAAAATAAAAAATCAATCCTAAGTTGTTGAATTGCAAGGAATTTTGTTGAAACTCCATTACTCGTTTATGTTTTACCATGCTCCGTACGGGTAATACGAAAATTACGGTATAATGTAGCTTCAACATGATTCTTGTAACCGACTATAACTTTACGTAGGTATGTAATAAGATGCTGTCATGGTTAAAGCAAGATCTCGTTGTGCGCCGTAATAAATGTGCGTTTTATTTACCATGCCCGTGTCATGGTAACTACACCGTTACGCGCAGTGGCGTAGCTAGGGTAATTTGCGCCCGGGGACAAGACACAAAATCTGCGCCCCTTCTCGTATCGAGAGTCTGAAGACTCACTCGGGCCGGAGTTCCCATTTTTTTTTTTCAGTTTATGTTATGGAACGCCGATTTGGTAAAAACTAAAGTCCTAATATCCCATTGCAATTCATTTTTTCTAAATACAATTAAATTGTAATGGGACTTTAGTTTTTACAAAATCGGCGTTCCATAATTTATGGTTCATAAATAGAATAAGAACTAAAAATTCTTTTTATGGATTGAAACAATTTATTTAATAAAAACTAAAATACTAAAATAAATACTAATTAATTATTAAAATTACTAAATACTTCTAAAAATTACTAAAAAATCTATACATATTTATTGTACTGGTCCGTGAGTGTGTCTGTGTAGTATATGAATTGGATTTCTACTATAAATTGATCTTCCTCGATTTGACTGTCGCAAACTCATCAATTACGAGGTCAAAATTGATAGAATCAAGGGTTTGTCTTTCGATGCTAAGGAGTGCAAGATCACTCAGACGATCTTGTCCCATTGAAGCACGTAAATAATATGATAAAATAAGCTTTAGGTTGCCGAAAGACCGCTCACAACTTGCAATTGAAACAGAATTTGCAGTGAAATACGCATATTGGGAAACACTTCATCTTCATATGATACAATAAAACCAAGAAGGTCTAAAGGAGTTTCTGGTAGAATTTCAATCCGGGTATTGAGCAGCATTTTGCAGTCTTCGATTTCTGTGAACAATTCGTGACCATTGACGTCGGTGTCTATGGTGTTAGGGTTTTTTAAACGTAAAAACCGTACTGATATTTCTTGTTGAGTTGTTTGTTTAAAACGTAAAAACCCGGGTGGTAATGTCACAAATTTTTTGAACATTCAAGATTTTTAATTTTTCGTTTAACATCTCACTTTTTAAAATAAAGGGTCCGCCAAATAAGTTTTTTTTTTGAAAATTCTATAAAAAAAAAAACTACTGAATATTTTTTCAAATTTCTTTTTTTATTTGAAAGTACAATCCCTCCGGTTAATGATGGAAAATAATTTCATTCAAATGGCTGCCTCGGCTGGCCATGCAGTAGCCTACACGATGGGTCCAATTTTTAAGTACATTATCGATTGTGTGCAGCTGTATTTCACCAATGGCTTCACGATTGTCCTTTAAAGCGTCAATTGTCTCTGGTTTGTCGGCGTAACACTTATCTTTGACGGCACCCCACAAAAAGTAGTCCAACGGTGTCAAATCGCAGCTCCGAGGTGGCCAAACGACATCAGCTCTGCGGCTGATAATGCGATTTTCAAAAACAGGGCGCAAAACATCAAGTGTAGCGTTGGCTGTGTGGCACGTAGCGCCGTCCTGTTGAAACCAAATGTTGCCAATATCCTCCTCTTCAATTTCTGTGAACAAAAATTCGTTCAACATGGCCCGATAACGATCGCCATTGACGGTAACGGCCACTCCTAGCTCATTTTCGAAGAAAAATGGCCCAATTATGCCTCTGGACCAAAATCCGCACCAAACAGTGACTCGTTTTGGGTGCACCGGCTTTTCAATGAATGCGTGCGGGTTTTCTGTGCCCCAAATGCGACAATTCTGCTTGTTTACATACCCGCCAAGATGGAAATGAGCTTCATCTGAAAAGATGATTTTTTTGGCAAAATCCGCATCTTCTGCAAGTCGATCGCAGGCCCACTTAGCGAAGCGAAAACGCATTGGATGGTCAGTTGGCTTCAACTCCTGAACCAATTGGACTTTGTACGGCGTCATACCAAGGCCTTTACGCAAAATTCGTCTCAATGATGTCTGCGAAATGTCCAATTGTTGAGAACGACGCTGAACTGATGTTGATGGCGATTCACGCACCCTTTCGGCCACAGCAGCAATATTCTCGGGTGTACGCACTGTTTTTGGCTTTTCACGCGTTGGTTTATCGATGAGGATGCCAGTTTCTTTCACTTTTTTCACAAGGTAACGAACATACGTAGCTGACGGTGCTTCTCTTCTTCCAAAATCCGTACGCAATTTTCGCACACATTCTGCAACATTACCATGATTTTCAAAGTAATGTCGCAAGATTTCCCAGCGTTGTTCAAGCGTATACACAACCATATTCGTTCAGCGGAAGGATAAAACTAATTATCTGTCAAATCAGACATGAGGTAAGTGTTGCCATACACGAAATAAGCACTAGTTGAAAAAAAAAAACGTTACATGGCGGACCCTGTACATTCATTTTTATAAAATTAAAATACAAAAGTTAGTTTAAATCCATCCTCATTTTGGCGCCCCTTAAGCTGTGGCGCCCGGGGAATGTACCCCCCTGCCCCCCCCTAGCTACGCCTCTGGTTACGCGTCATGTTGATACATACGTACGTACCACAGTACATGTTATATTCCTAATCCGTTTTGAAACATGCGTATTTCTGTGTATTACAGCGTTATATTTTTCTCAGTGTATTTTGATAGTATTTCTGGCCGGGAGAGTAAAACAGTATGTCAATAGCAACATTGGTAAAAATCATTTTTGATATGACGTCGTTCTACCATTATCCATAGCGCTCCGCCGCCGCCGCCTCCGATCTCGCCGCCGCCGACGCCTCCGCTCTCGCCTCCGCCTCTGCCGCCGACGCCTCCGCTCTCGACTCCGCCTCCGCCATCGACGCCCCCGCTCTCGACTCCGCCGCCGACGCCCCCGCTCTCGACTCCGCCGCCGACGCCCCCGCTCTCGACTCCGCCGCCGACGCCCCCGCTCTCGACTCCGCCGCCGACGCCCCCGCTCTCGACTCCGCCGCCGACGCCCCCGCTCTCGACTCCGCCGCCGACGCCCCCGCTCTCGACTCCGCCGCCGACGCCCCCGCTCTCGACTCCGCCGCCGACGCCCCCGCTCTCGACTCCGCCGCCGACGCCCCCGCTCTCGACTCCGCTGCCGACGCCCCCGCTCTCGACTCCGCCGCCGACGCCCCCGCTCTCGACTCCGCCGCCGACGCTCCCGCTCTCGACTCCGCCGCCGACGCTCCCGCTCTCGACTCCGCCGCCGACGCCCCCGCTCTCGACTCCGCCGCCGACGCTCCCGCTCTCGACTCCGCCGCCGACGCCCCCGCTCTCGACTCCGCCGCCGACGCCCCCGCTCTCGACTCCGCCGCCGACGCTCCCGCTCTCGACTCCGCCGCCGACGCTCCCGCTCTCGACTCCGCCGCCAACGCCTCCGCTCTCGCCGCCGCCCTCGCCTTCGGCTCTGTCGCCGACGCCTCCGCTCTCGACTCCGCCGACGACGTCAACGCCGTTGACTCCGAGGACGGCGGTAGCCTCGACCTGGACCGGGCAGTTGGACGAGCAGCCCAGCCGACACAAGCACAGGTAAGAAAAAGCGTTTCATCCACATCTCAAAGAAAAAGCGTATCCTTTTGCAAAATAAAATAATATGTCGTCATTAAAGACAAATTAAAGCAAAAACAATTAAAAAATCACAATTATTGGATCGTCTCTCAAATACAGTATTATACTGTATTTGAGAGACGATCCAATAATTGTGATTTTTTCATTGTTTTTGCTTTAATTTGTCTTTAATGAAGACATATTATTTTATTTTGTAAAAGGATACGCTTTTTCTTTGAGATGTGGATCAAGGGCGATCGTTCGCTAGCGATAAAGGGATTCCATTAAACCTACATTGTACCGTCGAAAGTGGTGCTCATCCAAAAATACATCTCGTTTTAACAATAAGCATTTCCCAATCCAGTCCGGGAAAACCTTCCAGCTATGTGAGTGGCTTTAATACATACATACATGCATGCATGTATACATACATACATATATACATACATACGTACATACGTACATACGTACATGGCCTTCAATGCCAGAATGATTGGACAACAATTGGGGACTTTTGCATTCCGCCTCCAATGCACTGGAAGGTAATGCTCTATGACTGGACGCCAGAGATGCTGAAATTTTATTTGAATGCCTTTCAGCATACACTTCCAGACCCCAGTAACCTCGCTCGTTGGAGCTTTGCCGAGGATAGTTCTTGTCCCCTCTGTAGCAATACCCCTTGCACAGCTAGACACATTCTAGCTGGCTGCAAGGTGGCCTTAGATCAAGGACGGTACACTTACCGCCATGACAAAGTTCTCGCTGTTATTCGCGAGGTAATTAGTCTCTCAGTGGCTCGTGCCAACAAGGGTTTGACAGTATCCTCCAAACCACCAATACAGTTTGTGCGGGATGGCTCTAAAGGCAAAAAACATTTAACTACAAAACCTTTCTCAATAATCGAGAAAGCTACAGATTGGATTCTGGAGGTTGATTCGGTCTCTAAGCAGTATAAATTCCCTGAAAGTCTCGGATGCACAGCCCTCCGTCCAGATATAACTCTTTACTCTCTATCTCGGAAGGTGGCTCTTATTGTAGAATTAACTGTTCCATGGGAATCAAATATCCCAAAAGACCACGAGTACAAATTAAATAAATACCATGATCTTGCAAATGCCGTAACCCGGAACGGCTTCACTGTTCACCTTCCCGCGGTGGAAGTTGGCGCTCGTGGCCTGCCAGCTAAATCTCTATTTCACCTCTTTAAAGATCTTGGCCTTTCCAGAAAAATAATCAACTCTTTCTTAGAAAAATTATCTAAAACTGCGATTTGCGCATCTCAAATTCTATGGTTTCGAAGGGGGAGTGAATGGGTGGTAAGGTGAACGCTGACATGTGGCAAGACAGCTGTCCTAAACCTACCACAGCCGGTTCGTAAGTCCGGAATCCACTGCTCACCCCCCAGAAGTGTAAAAAAAAATTAGTATTATGATGGGCCCGACTCCGGTCGGTGAATTCCATGGCAGCTCCGTTTGTATTTATTTATTATTTATTATTATACATACATTCATACATTCATACATACATACATCTTGAGGTGTCGACTACAACGGGCGAGCCCGTCACCACAGGAAGTTTTAACGATTAGTCGTTCTATCGACCTGCAGTGAGCGTAGAAGACTTTGGACAAAACAATCCGACGTCTAGCTACGCCACAACCCGTACGAGACCAACGCCTTACCGCGAGATAGTCAGGAATGCTACCTGGCGGGCGACACTCGCGCCCTTACTACCAATTGTGACCAGATTTCTCCGGTCTTTCGATTGGTTCCGAGTTCGAGGTCGCTTGCGCGGTCCTCTCCCTTACGAAGCGGTGAAACGGTGAATACCGAATCTATCGCGGACCACGGCGTCCTTTGCCCGCCTCTGAACCGGGATCGGATGGCCAATGGTCATTTCAAGAGCAGTCACCGTAAGGTACGCAACCACCCCCGCTCTATAGGAAACAATACAGCTTCTAGACTCCCCCGACTGTTAGTCGGAGAGCACAATCGATTGGCTTGCGCCGCGCGGTGCGCAGACCGTCCAGGAGCGCCAGAGGTTTGATTCCCAGGGGAAACTGACCAGGGCCAGATCCACTACCCAGGTTCGCACCCCAATGCGTGGAGGCCGTCGGATGGGTGTTGACCCGTGAGTATGACCGACCCTGAACACATGGGTCTTCGTGGCCAACCCATCATGGGCCCGTTAGCTCCCAAATGGGCCCGTTATCTACATACATACATACATACATGCATGCATGCATGCATGCATGCATATATAGCTTGAGTGAACTGTTTTGTCCAAGTCTTCTGCACTCACTCCAGGGAGATAGAACTTCCTGAGGTGACGGGTTCGCCCGTTGTAGTTGACAACTCTAGTTGCCACTAGAGCACCCGACGATTTGTCGGGCCCGACACTCAACAAGTGGGAACGGGCTCTGACTTATGTCGGTGATTTTTATTCGTATTTATTTATTTGTTTATTTGTAGATGGCTGCCGAATGCGAAAGCAGCTCCGACTCTTTATCAGTCCAACAACAGCAGCAGCAGCAGCAGGAAGACAAAGAAAAGGATTAGCAAACTAGACATCAATTCTTTCAAAATTGTTAAATAGTATTCTTTGATATTGAACACCAAAACAAAATAGTTAGTGATTTTAATGTATATGGGTGAATGTTTATCGTTTGCGGACTGCATGTTTTGATTTATCGAGTCTCAGTTTTGAGTAGTTCAGCAATAGTTAAAATACCAATATATTATAATAATAATAAGTAATAATAATTGCAATAGTACCTAATATTGTTTTATTGATTCAAACACAATATTGTCATGACTTGCTAGTTATATTAAGTTCAAATTGTACTAAAAAGTATCGGGAATTATTCAATAAAACACACAATTTTCGTTTAATCGTCAATGTTTATTTTATCACACCTTCAAAGTAGTCCCCATTTGAGGCAACACACAGTCGCCAGCGTTTTATCCAATCTTCAAAACACTTTTTGTAGGCGTTTTTCGGTATAGCCTTCAATTCCTTCCACGAATTTTCTTTTATGCACTCTATGGACTCAAAACGGGTACCACGAAGAGGCAATTTTAGTTTTGGGAATAGAAAGAAAGCTGACGGGGCCAAACTGGTGAATACGGTGATTGATCAATTGTTTTTGGCCTTAAATTCGGTCACAATTGCTGCTCTATGCGACGGTGCATTATCGTCGTGGAAAATCCACGAATTGTTGATCCACAATTCAGGCCGTTTTTGACGGATTTTCTCACGTAAACGCTTCAAAACGGCCAAATAACATTCCTTATTGACCGTTAGTCCTTCTGGAACGAATTCCTGATGGACTAAACCGCGAATATCAAAGAAAACAATGAGCATCACTTTGACTTTTAAACGACTTTGTCGTGGTTTTTTCGGTTTTGGCTCGTTTTTTGTCCACCACTCTGATGCCTGTTGACTTGTTTGCATATCAAATTCATAGACCCATGTCTCATTGCCAGTTATAATGCGTTCTATGAATGTGGGATCAGAATCGACGCGATCCAGCATGTCTAAAGGAGTTTGTTTGCGGTACTGTTGTTGTAGAAAATTCAACTCCTTTGGAACGAGCCGAGCGGCGATGCGTCTAATGCCCAATTTATCTACCAAAATCGAGCGAATCGACTCATGAGACTTCAGGTTCAGGTCACGTGCTATCTCTAGTAAGCTGGAATGGCGATTACGGAGCACAATTTCCTTGACTTTTTCGATATTTTCGTCTTTTGAAGAGGTCGAAGGTCGCCCGGAACGAGGGTTGTCTTCGACGATCTCTCGGCCCTCCTTTAATGCTTTGTACCACTCGTAGATCCGTGTTTTGGATAGAACTGATTCACCATAAGCCTTTTCTAACATTTTTAGGGAATTGGCACGCGAAAATCCGTCCGCAACACAAAAAGGCAAACTCTTCGTTCAATACTTTGGTTCATTGTGAAAACCGTGACGCACCACTAAGGTGTACAATTCAATTGCTGTTCTAATCAAAATGGCTGACAGTTCGCGCGCATTCTAGGCATAGAGTAAATAAAGACAGTTCTACCAACCTAAGTTTTTTTTTTTTTTGAAATCATTAACAGAATCTTTTTAAATTCTAATTTCCCGGAACTTTTTAGACAGAAGGTATATTAAACCGTTTCTTCAGTGCAGGCCAATAAACAACTCACCAGCTCATTTTCTTCCGACTTGATTTACAAATATCGTGATTTCTTATTGAAAACTAATATCAATTGCAATAAAATATAGCCTATGGCACTCTCCGATAATAGATTCTTCCATTAGTGAAAGAATTTTTGAAATCAGATAAGTAGTTTCGGAGATTACCCCCTACATACAAACATTACTTCTTTATAATATTAGTATGGATTCCGCCAAATCTACGCAGAAAGATCGGCAGCTCTAGAAAGCTATATGTTTCCGAGCCGATTTGAGGTGTTAGACACTGTTATAAGGTACACTTTTGAGGTGTTATCTACAACGAGCGAACCCGTCACTCCAGGAGGTTATAAAGATAAGTATCGTTCTTTCAATCTGGAGTTAGCGAGAGACTTAGGGACAACACAGTCTACTGTCTAGCTACGACACATGGTCCGGCACCTTACCGCGTGGCACTGGAATGTGAGACCAGCGGGCTGCTTCGCACCCTCACTTCCGTTCTGGTCACGGAAAAGACTGATCGAGGTCCACAGTCACCGCGTGGACCTTGATCAGTCATTCGCGTCACACGTTTTCTTCTCCATTTATGGGCAGACCATATTTCTTCCAAAATTTATTTGGAAACAAGCTACAAGATGGGGCATTAATATCTTAGTAACACAATTCAAATGACATTGATCGTTTTCCCCTATAACCCTACAATTCTTATCTTCCAAAAATGGCAGCGCAGAGTCTATATAAAAAGCTTAAACAGGAACTTCTTCTAAAGTCATTTTTTAAATCAGGAATCCTGGCAATGTAATAGTACTGACATAGTATGTCCGATTGCAAATATTCATTAGTCATAGTCAGATAGTAGCTTCCTTAAAACAAAATTGAAATCGAAGCAAGCGACGTCCCGAGTAGGTACTAAAGGCTACCACAAGTCGTAATACGATTACTAGACATTGTTTCACAGGCGTCGACAGCGCCGTCTGTGCTGTCGTTGAACGAAATTCGTAGAAGCAAGCGCATCGTCGTATGGCAGCCACTCCACTCCGCCGCTCGAGAAATTTGACAGCCCCCACCCGCGTAACTGCAATCAAAGGCGTTTACCGCGACGTATCCCTCTGCTCACGTCCCTCGCACCCTATCTCCGCAACGCCTCGCCACTCGAGAGTGCGCTTACTGTTCTAGCTCGGTACGGTGTCAATTAGTGGTCCCGGTGAAGTGATTGTCATCAACGCCATACTAAAACAAAATTGAATTGGCGCAGTTTATCAAGTATCGTTCACTTTCAAAGCCTCTATTGTTATAATAAGATTCCTACGCAATGTCCTGATAGTTGGCATTTGCTGAAAAGCATATTTATTTTTTTTATAGAGGAAATCTTTTTGCCGGTTTGGACATTTAATGTAAATTTTGACATGTCGCTCTATATGTGAGACCTCATAATATGTGCCAACAAGCAAACTTCCAGGACGTGGAAAAAACTGAATAGTTTTTTCCACGTCCTTGTTCACAAGATGTTTTTACTTTAAGGGACGAGGAGGTAAATTATTGTGAATGCGCTATTTTTCTCTCGAGATGATGACGGATATATTTACCTTACACAGTAAAACCAAATTGTGAGATAGTTTTATTCGCAGATGATACCTCTTTGCTATTCAAAGTAGGTAGACAACAAAATAATTATGACGATGTGAATGATTCTATCTCGAATGTTGTGGAATGGTTCACAGCAAATAATCTGCTACTAAATGAAAAGAAAACAAAATGTATAAAATTCTCACTTCCAAACGTAAAGCAAATAGGGCCAAATATTATAATAAAAAATGAGCGCCTAGAACTGGTCGATTCCACTGTATTCCTTGGTATCACTTTAGATAAAAAGCTACAATGGGGCCCACACATTAAGAAATTGGCCGGCAGGCTAAGTTCTGCGGCATATGCTGTAAAAAAAAATCGTAATTTAACAGATATAGACACCGCGAGGCTGGTTTACTTCAGCTGTTTTCACAGCTTGATGTCGTATGGCATCTTGCTGTGGGGTCATGCTGCTGACGCTGATAAAATATTTATACTACAGAAACGAGCCATCCGCGCTATTTATAAATTGGGTGCTAGACAGTCGTTACGCGGAAAATTTAAAGAAATCAATATTTTGACACTTGCATCTCATTACATCTATGAAAACTTAATGTATGTGCATAAAAATAAAGAACTGTTTTTAAAAAACTCTGATAGGCATGGTGTCAATACTAGAAATAAAAATAAACTTGCTGACCATAAAAGTCGACTCTCCAAGACCACAAAATCATTCAAAGGGCAATGTATACGCTTCTACAATAAAGTCCCGGTAAAAATGCAAAATTTATCTGTGATACAATTTAAGTCATTTATTAAGAAGAAGCTGTACTCAAAGGGCTACTATAAAATAAATGATTATCTAGACGACAAAGACCCTTGGAAATAAAATGGTTACCTCGATGATTAATATCACGTTATATATCACAATAATTTGTTATAATGTCACAATATCTTAATTTTTTATCATTTATGTATGTTTGTATGCATTATTGACGTCAAAAAGTTACGATTTCGTACTATTTTGAATAAAAAACTTATGATTATGATTACTCGTATATATATGACCATTTCCACTGATGAAGTCTGTCTGTTGGAGTGTGTTTATTCCTCCACGATAAGAGCCCAAACGCTTTATCCAATTGAGCTGAAATTCGGCATGCAGACATGGCAAGAGTTGGCCATGGCAAGAGTTGTAAAGATTGTGGTTGAAATCGGTCCACCAGAGGGCGCGCTAGTCATACTTCAATCTCGAAATATTGGCCTTAATTAAAGACTTGTAATTTGGTACTACGATGGCTCGTTGGATCGAAATCACGTTGTGAAATGTACGGTTGGAGTATCTCGCATACAAGCGATACAAATCTACATTATTCTTGGAAAAATACCATTTAATTATCATGGAATATCTGCGGAGACTAGTGGGGAAAAAATGGGGTCTCAACCCAAAAATCACACTCTGGCTGTACACATCAGTCATCAGGCCCTCTCTGACTTATGGATCAGTTGTATGGTGGCCCAGAACACAACTGACCACAGTGAAAGCGAGACTCCAGAGCCTGCAACGCTTAGCGTGTGTAGCAGCCACTGGATGTATGAGAACCACACCATCGGCCGCACTAGAGTACCTCCTAAACATGAGACCTCTGGATCTTGTCATCCAAGAGGAGGCTAAGGCAGCCGCTCTAAGACTAAGAGCAAATGGACTGTGGAAACAAAACACAGAAACACCACACTCAAAAATTCTGAAACGGGTTCTAGAAGAAATACCTCTTCTGGACGCACCCATGGACAGGATAATATGCCATCATGTCTTTGATCGAAGATACAATATCCAACTCATTGCAGAACCAGCAGATCACTCTGGTACAAATGAAGTAAGGATATACACAGATGGCTCCAAAACCACTCAAGGTACCGGAGCCGGCGTCTTCTCAAATGATCTAAACATCAAAATATCAACTACCCTAGGCAACCTAAATACGATCTTCCAAGCAGAATGCATTGGCATCACCAGAGCAGCACAAGCAGTTGCAGCCAAAGATGTCGGAGACCTAAGCTTGAAATTTGTCTCCGACAGTGCCTCCGTGCTACAAGCGCTAGCAAAAAATACTATAACCTCTGTCCTTGTACTGGAATGCCACAATGCGCTCCAATCCATTGCAGGGTCATATAGAGTGACCCTGCAATGGATTAAAGGGCACAGCGACTCACTGGGAAACGACGCGGCAGACGAACTGGCCAAAAGGGGATCAAAGGAAATATTATATGGACCGGAACCCTTGATGCCCATTCCCCAGGCCCAAATAAAAACATGGCTACGCAGGAACACCGAAGAAACCCACCTTACAGAATGGAAAAAGAACGCACGATGCAGGCAAACAAAGAACGCGGTTCCGGAAGCGTCCAAAAAACTTGCCCGCAACCTCACCAGATTAAAAAGGGACAAAATCCGTAAAGTCATAGGTACTGTGGTGTCTTTCCAAGGTGTGGGGGCTTCCAAGATGTGGGGCCTTCCCACGCGTGGCCTACATACAGACTCAACCCTTCAGGTTGTAAGGCTAAAGGTGACGTCGGACGGCGTTGTCGAAATCCTCGTTTTTAACGTCGCTCGGGTCGTGTTTAATCCGCTGTAGGTAGTATTTCCAGGATATGCACTCGAGGTTTGTATTGTTAATAAAAAAGATAATAATAATTTTTACGTTTTAAAAAGCTTCTAAGCCATTAAAGTTTTATTTCCTATAAAATGTAGTCTATTGCACTATTTACGAATTTACAGTAATTGCGTTATACTTCAAAGCACGTACTAATAGTTCTACTTTAAATATGATCTCCGATATGATCTCCGACAAAGCACTGTTACAATATGATCTGCCCGGCACTTAAGTGTGATCTACCCGGCACTTAAATGTGATCTGCCCGCAAGGCACTGTTAAATGATCTGCCCGATGGCGCTGTTATTTGATCTGCCCCGATATCGGCGGGCAACCGACCTTATATAGGTATGACCGCTGCGGCCGGCCCAGTGGTGGGGCGGGTTGCACCCCGCCTCGCCCGCGGCGCCGACCGACGCGTTGTTATATGTCGTTTCCGTAAAGCTAATGTACTATAATATTGTATACTATTTTACTAAGTTAAGAGTGTACATACGACCTTAAACTCTAACTTATATTAACTTATGATTATTATATACATTTTAATAATCATATACTATTGCTATGTCCTATTTTAGGTTGAATTTAAATATTTTCACCATTTATTGGCCGATTTGGCTCGGACTTAGTCTAAAAATTAAATTACATTATTCTAAACATTTAGACATTTTCATGGCAGCAATTTTGTGGATTTCTAGTGATCCAATATTTAAGCTGGCGCTTCCCAAAATATGAGTCATTCTTTGTACCTACCTGGCTGGCGGGGTGGGTCGATTTTACAATCGGCGACGGGTTGCTTAATCCTTTTGCCGGCGGTGTGTTTAGGGTGAGTTTTTATTACCCTTTTTAAATGCACGTGCTGGGATTTTTCCGACGTTTTCCTTTGTTCGCGAGCGAAGGTTATTTTCGGGTTGACGTGTAATTTCGAAATTTTAGCGTTTGCTTGTAAATATTCCACTTTTAGTTTAACATCCATTAGCTCCCGCTTTTAGTGGAGCTAATCCGGGTATACCTATATTGTGTGCTAAGTGCACTTACTGCCATAAATAATATTTTTAGGTTGGGGAATTTGAAGGTGCACGGAATTTTAGGCATGACGACACATTATTTGTTGTGATGTTTATCATCATCATGCCTGCCCGTTATTTTATCTTTCTTCCCGCAACATGCCCCTCTCCGTGAGACAAGTGTTTCTCCTCACTCCTCTTCTTCGGGAGGTGAAATTGTTGTTCTCACTTCCTCTTGGTGGGGAGAATAGATAACTGCCACTTTATGTACTGGTCTTTTGTATGATTTTCCGCGACAGCAGATCGTTACTGAACGTACTTGCCTGTCGGGAGCGGTATGTACTTGCTCTATTCGCCCTCGGAGCCAAGTATTTCTGGGTAGGTCCGCGTCCACAAGGATGACTATGTCTCCTATCTGGACGGGTTTTACCGCGTCGTGCCATTTTGGTCTCTTCGCCAGCGTCGGGAGATATTCGCGTACGAATCTCGACCAAAAATGGTTTGCCATTATTTGGGCTATTTGCCACTGTTTTTTGAGGCAATTCTTTGTTTATTTCTAATAATGAAATTTCCTCGTTGAAATCTTGTTGCTGCGAAACCCGAATCAGGTAGAGGTCCGCGCAAGCAAGTTCTTGTGGGGTTAAATGTTTGGTTTTTTCGCCGCTGCGTTTGCAGCGTTGTACGAATCGAAATATCCATGCTACTGTACGACGTAACCGTTCTAGGCGTGAGAATCGTTTTGTCTCGATTAGGAAAATATTTTTTGTCGAGGTCATTATATATACCGGTCGACGTTCTTCGTCCTGACCGTATTCTGACGATGGAGATTCATCGTCCGCGGGCCAGTGGTCGCTATTTTCCAGTAGGAATTCCGGTCCGTTTATCCATTTTTTTATTTGGTCTTCACCCATTTTAGTCGCTGTCCCGAGTTGCGTTATCCGCGGGATTCAATTTTGTGGGTACCCAACGCCATTGGCATGGTGTGGTAACCTGGTCAATTTCGCCAAGTCGGTGAGCTACAAACACGTTAAATTCACGTGGGTCACGTCTTATCCACGATAGTACGGTCTTGCTATCTGACCATAACGTTGTGGAGGAAAATTCCCAGGTGTGCTGCGATTTTATCAGCTCAGCTAATTTGCTGGCCATTGTAGCGGCTTGCAGCTCTAGTCTCGGTAGCGACATGGGTTTCAGCGGCGCTACTTTGTTTTTGCCGGCTATAAAGGCCGTGCTCGCGGTGCCGTTTTCATTTTCGTAACGTAAATACGCTACCGCGGCATATGCTCTTTCGCTCGCGTCCGCAAAAACATGCAATTGTACGTCACGGGCCAGTTTTCCTGTGTGCTGGTAGCTACGGTTTATAGTTACGAATTTTATTTTTCGCAACTCGGCCAACCAGACTTGCCACTTTTGACTGGCACCGTCGCTAATAATCTCGTCCCAGTCCGTCTTATCCAACCATATGGTTTGGAGTAAGATTTTCGCCTTTACTGTTAGTGGGCCCAAAATCCCGAGCGGATCAAAGGTGCTCATTATCACCGATAACGTTTGTCGCGTCGTCGGGGTTTTGCGACCACTCAGTAAGTCGGGATTAATTTTCTTGAGGTCCGTGTCGAATGAAAAGGTGTCGCGATGAGGCTCCCATATAAGTCCGAGAATCCTCTCACTCGCCTCGTCGGTACCGGCCAATTTTATTTTTGTTTGTGAACGTATATTATGTGGTACCTGCTCTAATATTTTTGGATCGTTACTCGTCCAGTTTACGATGTTAAAACCACCTTCCTGGTGAATTTTCGTAACGGTCGCGATCATTTTTTGGGCGGTTTCTACAGTATCCGTTGAATCTAGATAATCGTCCATATAGTGTTTGTTCACTATGGCGTCGACCGCTTCGGGATATTTTTTCCTGAATCTCTCCGCGTTTGTATTTTTTACAAAGAGTGCGGAGCACGGAGATGAGGTAGACCCGAAAAGGACTACATCCATGGAGTACTCGGATGGTTCCTCTTCTTGTTTTAGGTCGCGCCATAGGAAACGTTGACTTTGGGTGTCTTTTTCTGATAAATGAATTTGTAAAAACATCTCCTTTATGTCGCCCGCGAATCCGTAACGTCCTTGTCGGAATTTGAATAGGATTCCAATCAGAGAATTTAATAAATCGGGTCCTGATAATAGCTGGTCGTTTAGGCTTGTTCCCCCGGCTTTCGCGGCGCAGTCAAAAACGAGTCGCATTTTTCCTGGTTTATTTGGATTTTCAACCGGGAAGTGTGGGAGATACCAAATACGATTTCCAGGGGTGCGTAATTCCTCTGGACTTAATTTATGGGCATACCCTTTTTTCAGGAAATCCTTTATTGTGTCGCAATATTGAGTGGCCAACGGCTGATTTTTGAGTAGTTTGTTTTCTATGGATTTCAACCGTTTTTTAGCCATCTCGTGACTGGCTGGCATCGTCACCTTGTCGCTTTTCCAAAGCAGTCCGGTACTCCAACGATTGCCTTCTAGCTTCGTTGTCTCGTGAAGAAGCGTCTCGGCCCGCGCGTTTGTAACGGCCTTATGGGCGCGTATGTGCGTTCCTATTTCTTCTACTTCGAAATACGACCGGATGATGTCGTCCATCCTTTGGTTTGAGCCCGCATTCCGTAAGTGGTTTACGGCGCGGCAAGTAGCCAAATCACCGCCCCCCCCTCCCCCTAATGTCCACCCAAGTCGGCAATAGGTCGCTATCGGAGCGTTCGGGGGACCGGCTTTTATCGTTCTGGGAATGATTAAGTCATAATGATCTATTCCTATTAGAATTTGCGGTGCTCCTTCAAAGTCGCAAAACGGTATGTCGGCTAAATGAGGCCATTTATTTAGCATGGATTTAGCACAGAATTTTTGTGCTGGTAAATCCAGCTGTTTTATGGTCCTGGCGTTACGCAAATCATAATATTTTTTACCTTTCAGCGGTCGGATCTTACAGTCTATTCGCTGCGTTGTCGCGTTCGCAACTGACATGCCCGAGGCGCCTACTAAATTTAAGGGGCTAATTTCCCCGTGTACTCCTATTTTATCCGTTATGCTCTGATCTATTAATGTGATTGAAGATCCTTCATCGCATAACGCTAGCGCTTTTATAACGCCTTTCGGCCCCCGTAGTTCCACGGGCGCTACCCTTAGAATCATTTTTTCTGATCCGTCCCACGTATTAGCTACCGTATTAGGGGTATTTTGGTCGTCGTTTGAGGGCTGATTTTTTATCGCGGCATTATTTTTATGTAATAATTTGTGGTGAGGCCACTTACAACCTTCTATCCCACACGGCTCTTTTACGCTACATTGCGCTTGGCGGTGGTCTTTTCTAAAACACCGTGTGCATAAGCGTTTTTCCTTAACCCATGTCCAACGTTGATTTATTGTCATTTTTCCTATTTCGCGGCATTTAGGGGTTAAATGATTGTTTCGCCCGCACTTTAGGCAGGCGTCTGTTGACTCCTGAGTGTCTGTAGCAAAAACTCTTTTTTTGCTCGGCATCTCGGATCGATTGTTATTGTACTTATTTTTTGAATAATCTTTTACGGGATCTTCTTGAGAGGCGGCGTCTATTATTGTCTCTAACCAGTTTCCGTAATCTAAAAGAGTAGGATGCGGTCCATGGCCGGCGGAGTACCACTGCAACCGCAAATGTTGTGGCAACTTCATCACTAATTCCTTTAGCAGCGGTGGATTTGTGAGATACGCAGAATGACCCATATTTTTTAAAGCATGTACGACATTACAAACGGTAGTGCCGTACTCAACCAACTTAAATATCGAATCACTCACCAATATTTGCTGCGTACTGCGTGCTTCCTGCATGAGCGCGTCGATGCGAGCGCCAGGTCTGCCAAAACGGCGTTCCAGCGCTCTCCGGATCTCCGGGACATTGCCGGGATCCAGTAACATCGCGCGTACTGCCTCGCGCGCGGGTCCTCGCAGGCTTTGTTGTAGTCGTAGCAGATTGTCCGCGTTGGTGAATCCGCACATTGTCGACCCCTGGTCGAATAGTGCGGCGTATATTGGCCACTCCTGCATGCTGCCGTCGAACTGGGGAAGGCTGCGTAGCATCTTCGCTCGGGTCTGCATCATGTAGACGTCGGGCGGGCTGCATTCTTCCTCTTTCTTCATCGTCGGGACGTCGCCGCTCGGTCGGGCGTAATTGCTCGCTCGGGCGGTGTCACTCGGTCGATTGGCGGTGGCGGCTGCGGCGTTATCGGCGATCGCTTTCGTGACGGCGCTCGCGACGGCTCGTTGTAACGCGGCGTCGCTTGCCTTTTTGTCCGTGGCGTCGTCGTCTCTTAACTGCCGCTCGTAGGAGGAGGCTCTTGGACGGGAGTTGGCGGCGGCGGCGGTGGCGGCGATCGCTTGCGTGACGGCGCTCGCGACGGCTCGTTGGAATGCGGCGTCGCTCGCTGTTTTTTCTGCGGCGTCGTCGTCCCTTAATTCCCGCTCGTTCACCCACTCCTCTGTACGTCCGGTCGTTAGTCGGCGGCTCTGTCGTTCCGCTCGGCTGTCGGCTCGGCTTATTTGGTCGTCGTCGTCCATATATAACTCTTCCTCGACCTCTGCTTCTATCAGGAGTTTCCGCAGTTCGAGTTGTCGGTCGATCCGTTCCGATTCGATTCGGTGAGTCTCGGCTGCGAGTTTGGCGGCGGATTCCGCTTGGACGGCTTTCACTGCGGCTGCGGCTGCGGCTTCTTCCTGGGCGGTTTTCGCTGCTGCGGCTGCGGCTGTGGCTGCGGTGTCGGCTGCGGCTTTTTCCTGGGCGGCTTCCATCTCCGCTTCCAATTGTCGCCTCCTGATGGTGGTGGTTGCTGATCTGGACGATCGATGACTTGTCATTGACGGCGCCCTGCTGCTGGTAGACTGTGCTCTGCTGGCTGGTCTCTCAGCGGTCGTCGTCTTGATTGCAGATCTTGCGGCATCTTGTTGATCGGCTCGTAGTTCTTGCTGTGAGCGTCGATCTGGCTTTTGTCGCGTGCTTTGTCCGCAATCCTTGCGCTTCTTCTAGCGCTCTCTGTCCGTTCCGCGCTCGTTTGACGCGGCGTCGACATCTCGGAGATTTTTCAACTTTTTGTAAAAATTAAAAAAAATATTTTTTATTATTTTTTACCTCGATGGACCTGCTTTCTGCTTAAGGTCCTGATTTCCTATCCCGTCTCGAAGGACCAAGATGTGGTGTCTTTCCAAGGTGTGGGGGCTTCCAAGATGTGGGGCCTTCCCACGCGTGGCCTACATACAGACTCAACCCTTCAGGTTGTAAGGCTAAAGGTGACGTCGGACGGCGTTGTCGAAATCCTCGTTTTTAACGTCGCTCGGGTCGTGTTTAATCCGCTGTAGGTAGTATTTCCAGGATATGCACTCGAGGTTTGTATTGTTAATAAAAAAGATTATAATAATTTTTACGTTTTAAAAAGCTTCTAAGCCATTAAAGTTTTATTTCCTATAAAATGTAGTCTATTACACTATTTACGAATTTACAGTAATTGCGTTTATACTTCAAAGCACGTACTAATAGTTCTACTTTAAATATGATCTCCGACAAAGCACTGTTACAATATGATCTGCCCGGCACTTAAGTGTGATCTACCCGGCACTTAAATGTGATCTGCCCGCAAGGCACTGTTAAATGATCTGCCCGATGGCGCTGTTATTTGATCTGCCCCGATATCGGCGGGTAACCGACCTTATATAGGTATGACCGCTGCGGCCGGCCCAGTGGTGGGGCGGGTTGCACCCCGCCTCGCCCGCGGCGCCGACCGACGCGTTGTTATATGTCGTTTCCGTAAAGCTAATGTACTATAATATTGTATACTATTTTACTAAGTTAAGAGTGTACATACGACCTTAAACTCTAACTTATATTAACTTATGATTATTATATACATTTTAATAATCATATACTATTGCTATGTCCTATTTTAGGTTGAATTTAAATATTTTCACCATTTATTGGCCGATTTGGCTCGGACTTAGTCTAAAAATTAAATTACATTATTCTAAACATTTAGACATTTTCATGGCAGCAATTTTGTGGATTTCTAGTGATCCAATATTTAAGCTGGCGCTTCCCAAAATATGAGTCATTCTTTGTACCTACCTGGCTGGCGGGGTGGGTCGATTTTACAATCGGCGACGGGTTGCTTAATCCTTTTGCCGGCGGTGTGTTTAGGGTGAGTTTTTATTACCCTTTTTAAATGCACGTGCTGGGATTTTTCCGACGTTTTCCTTTGTTCGCGAGCGAAGGTTATTTTCGGGTTGACGTGTAATTTCGAAATTTTAGCGTTTGCTTGTAAATATTCCACTTTTAGTTTAACATCCATTAGCTCCCGCTTTTAGTGGAGCTAATCCGGGTATACCTATATTGTGTGCTAAGTGCACTTACTGCCATAAATAATATTTTTAGGTTGGGGAATTTGAAGGTGCACGGAATTTTAGGCATGACGACACATTATTTGTTGTGATGTTTATCATCATCATGCCTGCCCGTTATTTTATCTTTCTTCCCGCAACAGGTACTATGACAGGCCACTGTCCCCTAAACAAACACCTGTTTACCATAGGTGTGACAGACAGCCCTCTATGCAGAGGATGCATGGAGGAAGAAGAAACGCCACAGCATGTGCTCGTGGAATGCAGGAGCGTGGCAGAGCAACGGGCAAGAATACTACAATCTCCAGCATCTGTCCCGGAGGCCTGTAGCAACCCAAACAGGCTGCTAACCTTCTGGGACAGCCTGGGTTGGCTGGAGTAACATAAATAGAAACATGAGCCACGCACAACGGCCCAATCAAGAGGTCAAGTGCGGGAAAAAAGCCCAGACAAACTAACTAACTATCATGGAATATACTAAGAATTGGCGCGCAGGGGGAGTAGGGTTGTCCCTCCGGAGCAGAGGCATGTTGGCGGGGGGCTTGACTACTTGCCGAGAAAGTATAAGTGATACAACCGATTTTTTTAGTTGTGTAAATGGACAAAATTTTAGAAAAATATTACTTTACTATAGTAACGATTGAAACTGTCAAGAGTTGAGTTGTTTGCAAGCCAATTACTACTAAGCTGTAAGAGGTATCGTTGGATAGTCATAAACTCATGCCTTGGAGATGCCATTGCAAAGAGAATTACAAGAAAACTAGGCAATTTGAGTCCTCAAGACACGGACAAAACGACCGGAGCGTGATTTTAAACCAGTAACAATAAACAAAGCAAATTTGTTTTTCTAGACGAACGAGGTCTCATATAGATCGACGATAATACGATTAAAAATTATTTCAATTATTGTACATATAACTATATCAAGAGTTAATCCTTCATGATATTATTGAAAATGTGATCGACTGATAGGGACGTATCCGAGCTTCAGAATGTCTACATTACTGCATCCTCTTAGTCTCATCATACATAAATAATACACAAATCTTTATATTTCTTCTTTTATTATGAATAACATATAATGCCGCATCCTCATTCGATGTCAGCTCCTCGTGTGAACGCGCCCTTACGTTTCATCTGTCGCTGTTTGTTCGACGGGTAGGATTCAACAGGATGAGGGTAGTTGAATAAAAAAAATAATAAGACGCAATATTATTTTCTTTCTTTCTTGGAATGTCGCTTTCGTTATTTTCCAAAATATAAATTAATAATTATTAATAATTAATGTATTGACTAGTTCAAAAATTCATTGCTTGTGAGATACCTAACAGGAGGGGTGGGCAAATGTTTACCCTACCAGCTATTCCATCATTCGTAGTATTGGGATTGTGTCAAAGGCGACATTCATATTTCACAGTTCGCTTTCTCTATTCCTTGCTTGCTTACCTCATTTTCAAACTACAGTGGGTGGCCAGCACGTTAGGATCACTATGCAATTTCATTTATATTAGGCATTTTTCAATATATCTAAACCTTTAAACTGCAACGTACGGCAACTGCACGGACTCGTTAGCTAATGGGCCCTTGTTGAGTTGGCCACGAAGACCCATTTGTTCGGGGTCGAACACACTCACGGGTCAACACCCATCCGGCGGCCTCCACGCATGAAGTGCGAGCCCGGGTAGGACTATGGCCTTAGAGCTAGTTTCCCCCAAGAGTCAACCTTCTGGTGCTGCTGGACGTAAGCCAAACGATTGTGCATTCTGACTAACAGTCGGGGGAGTTTGGAAACAGTACCTAGTGTCTCCTATAGAGCGGGGGTAGTTGTTCACCTTACGGCGACTGCCCTTGAAAATACCATCGGCTACCCGATTCCGGGTGAAGAGCCGGACAAAGGATGCCGTGGTCCGCGATAGATTCGGTTGACACCGTTTTACAGCGACGTAAGGGAGAGGACCGCGCAAGCGACCTCAATCCTGTAACCAGTCAAGAGGTAGAAGGTATCCTGAAGGTTAATTACAGACGGAGATATCCTTCCAAACTGGCAGTCAGGGGCGAGGCTGCCCGCTGGATATTTTTCCCGCTACCTCCGGCAGGTGGCGGAGCTTAACGGTGGACTGTTTCGTCCTAAGTCTTCTGCGCTCACCTCACGGGAGACAGATCGATAAATTTCGTTAAAACTTCCTGAGGTGACGGGTTCGCCCGTTGTAGTCGACAGCTCTAGTTGCACGGACTCGTTTAAACATGATCGTGAATCGAAAATATTATAAAATGCTTGCTTTTAACGATGATGATTAGGATCAGGAAAAATGCGAACCACTATAACTAATAAATCGGGAGAACTGCAACGACAGGTTTCTTTTGTCAGATTGTTGAATCAGCATGGACACGAGAGAATCATTCGGCTTCTTTCTCCGCTTCTGTAAGAACTAGCGGGTTTGCAATTAAGCATGATAGAAGAGTAGACTCAACCCACGCAGGCACACAGCGACGTAACAGCTAGGCCTAGGAATGGAAGCACTCTAAAAGTAATGCCGAGATCGTAAACCGCAGGGCTCAGAAGTTATCTATTCATACACGCCAAAATCTGACATTTGTATCAGTTTGCCCACCCCTGCCTAAAAACACTCGAGACAATACAAAATATGCAACAATTATGTTTTTCTACTAAACACCGATCACCTTATTTTAATAGAAAAATTAAATCTATACGATTACATTATTTTATTATTATTATTATTATTATTAAAGAAAAATGAACACACTTTAAATACAGGCATCTCTGTGATTATAATAATACTATTATGTTATTTTCTAGGTATAAAATTTCTTTTTTTTAAATTATTCTTTTGGATAAAGAGTCTCGTCTTTGGTCCGGGTGGAAAAGTAAAAAAATCTACTTTTTTTAGTAAAGTATCATGCACATCTCTTCTTCTCTAAATGCATTCGTTTCTATATTTGGCACTCTTAACGCACGAAAAGGAAGACACCGTTCATTACAGATATGATTTCTTCGTTTTGAAAATTTATTGTCCACTGAATAAATTTAAATACTCATATTATACATAGATATATACACGCATACGCAGACGTTGTGATTTCGAAAATAAAGTGGGATAAAATTAAGGCACGATTTGTTCAAACACCTATTAGACCGAAGGCCCAATCTAGTTTATCCTCGGTCATCGGGCGAACGAGTCAATTCAGAGGTGAGATCACACGAGCCTGATAGTTTTCCTACTTTTCGTCGAATGTCGTATTTCGAAATGTTGTAAAAGTGGTTTGCTTCGTTCGCCCGATGACGTGGGAGTATACTGCGGTCGGCCCCGGACTCAATGCTCTGAAACTAGTAAACTACAGATCAAAACATCTCACAAGCAATTAAATACGACTGCCTTCAAATGTATGCAGGAAAAAAAACTAATACGTGGACCAGTGTCGTCTTAAGAAAATGAAGACAGCGAGAAATGTTTGGAGCGAGAGAGATAGGGCCTTGCAAGAAATGCGTTTCTATTTAAGGCGACATGATTCCTGGGAACGACCATATCTGAGGAATTTTAGTTTTGTGAGTTTTTAAAAGTATAAGCATTAATTTTTAAAAAACTTTCCAACTGAATCTCTCGATAAGAAACCATTTTAAATTTGGACTCAAAAGAGTTGCTCATTGCCTTGGACATTAAGGCTTCAAACTGACTTGGAAAATGTAAGCGGTGATTGTGTTTTTATTATAATTTCATTATATTGACTTGTTAATTCTCTAGGGCAGCACTAAGCCACATATTTTATATAGGCCCTAAATTAATTACAATTCATGAAAACTAGAGAGCGCTAAATATGCGCAAGTTGCGCTAATTATGCTTTGCCATTAACACTCTTATACCACCACCACGTAAAGATAGTTATTCTGTGCTAGCGCTGCAATAGAACGTTTAGTATGTGCCTGTGAGCGGACGTGGAATCTGCGCTTGATGCTTCGTCAACGCTGGATTTTTATTGGTCAAACCCTACAAAATTGACCCCGGCTATTTTTTCGCGTGTCCGCCCATTTCGGATATTTTTCTGAGGTCTCATGTCGCCTTAATCTGGAATATGCAGGTTTCAATACGTAATCATTACGCGTGTTAATGTTCAAATAAATTAATATTTGGCATTCTTGTATTATTTCTGTGATGTAATCAGCCTATATATAAATGCGATAGATGACACTAATAATTGAATGTCATTCATGTTAGGTTTCCTAAATTATTGGGTTTTTATATAAGCAATCAGTCCTTTATATCCTATACATCAATTATCAAAGTTATTATAGATGGCCAAATAAGTTGCTTTTGTTTGCCGGACAATGCAATCAGCACAACCTGTCGTCGGCGCACAAGGGTTGCCAAATCCTACTATGGAGTTAAGCAGTTTAATACCTTATAAAATTATTGATATTAGGGTCCAGCCGGTCCTTTCTATACATTAGATCCGATATCAGAGGGGAGTTTTGTTAAAATATGTACAATTATTTGGTTTCGTATTGGAGATTTAAAATATTGGTAGTATTTAATTTAAATTAGGTAAAAGTTAACAGCGCAGTTGTTACATTATTTATCTGCGATCTCCCTCACTCCTCACATATGGAGCTTCGTGCGGACGCCTTTCGGGGACTGAGTGGCCGCTACAAAAGGTTTCTTCTCCCTCACACCTCAACTCGCTTTTCGATTTTCCTGAACACTAACAAGTCCTTCTCGAGCTTCATACTATTAAATCTAGACACTGGTCCGCTAAGAATCGCTATGACTAGCTATTCATACAGTCGCGCATATTTCCCACTCCTGCAAGCTAAATAAACCTACACCAAAAAAACTAATTTAAAATAAACCTACAAAAAAGGTGTTTTTTTATAGTAAAATAAATAAAACAGGCGGTTCATTACGCATACGATTCAATATTATTTTATTACTTGAAAGTTTTCACTGTCGCTCGGTGTTACAATTATAAATACAAAACAATACAGCCGACTACTCGACGACAAATAAGCTTCATAAATTACCAAAATGTGCAGTACGAATCGAAAAAGGTGTTCGCATCAGATTCTCTCAACGATAGTAACAATGGCACAAGACAAATAATATCAATGAGACAAACGAGTTTCAAAAAGACAAAAAACATATTTCTACCTGAGCGAGGATTGAATTAAACGCTAATGAGAAATTGTTAGTTGCGAAGGGTTGCCGCTGTCCATCGCCGCCGGGGGCATAGTGCGCCGGGTGGTGGGCTGGGCACATCTAGAGAGCGGACGTCGCCTGACTTTCAACCGACGACCCGTTCAATTTGAACGCTATAGGTTTCGTGCAGCTTGGGCCGTAAGATGCACTAGGGTTATCGACTACATCGGGCGAGCCCATTACCTTAGGAAGTTTTAACGATTTGTCGTTCTATATCCCTGGAGTGAGCGCAGAAGACTTGGACAAAACAGTCCACCGTCTAGCTCCGCCACAAACCCGTAAGAGGCCAACGCCTTTACCGCGAGTAGCCAGGAGTGTTACTCGGCGGGCTTACACTCACGCCCTTATTTCCAATTGTGACCAGATTACTCCAGTCTCTCGATTGGTTACGAGTTCGAGGTCGCTTGCGCGGTCCTCTTCCTTACGAAGCGGTGAAACGGTGTTTACCGAATCTATCGCGCACCACAGCGTCCTTTGCCCGGCTGTTCACCTAGGATCGGGTAGCCGATGGTCGTTTCGAGAGCAGTCGCCGTAAGGTCCGCAACCACCCCCGCTCTATAGGAAACAGTACTGCTTTCAGACTCCCCCGACTGTTAGTCAGAGTGCTGTCGATTGGCTTATGCCGCACGGTGCGTAGACCGTCCAGGAGCGTCAGAAGGTTGATTCCCAGGGGAAACTATAAGGCCAGAGTCCTACCCAGGCTCGCACTTCATGCGTGGAGGCCGTCGGATAGGGGTTCACCCGTGAGTGTGACCAACCATGAACAGAATGGGTCTTCGTGGCCAACTCAGCAAGGGCCCATTACCGCTCGACGTCAGGCAATCAGTTGTACACTTTGACGGAGTGTGGAGACTGGAAATATACTGTCTCCTAAGCAGCGGGAGTGGATGTCAACCTGACGTCTTCCAACTTGAAATGACCAGAAGGCTACCAGATCCTAAATTGAGAGGCGGGCGATAGATGCCAATGGTCCGCGATAGATTCGGTAGGTTGGGGACCGCGCAAGCGACCTCGAGAACGTAACCAGTCGGGTGGACGAACTTATCACGGTGGTTAAATTCAGATGAAGATATCCTGCCAAAAATGGTAGCCAGGGGCGAGGTGGCCCGCTGGGTTACTCTAATAGTGCCTCGCAGAAGGCGTTGGACTCTCACTCACCTCCCGGGAAGCGTAAAATATTCTAAAATTTAACATCCAATGCTGAACATAAACATCAGTAACTAAAAAGTTCCCAGAAATGTATAACCAGTCTCAAAGGAATTCAGCGAAATGACCTATGATAAACATTTCATACTAAAAGTGACGAAAGTGCAGAGAAACCTGATTGCCACCTATCATAAAGATGCTACAGGAACATGTGCCTTAAGAAGACAATACAATTGTTATTTACAAGTATTTTCTGCCGCCACTGGCAATACTAATAATCTTTGAAACTCGTATTAATTCCCACAAATCTTAGAAGATTATTTTGGCTTACATTCCTGAATAAAAAGACCATACAGTCCAAATACTGGAATACGGCAACAGGACGAGAACATATTTTCAGTTTTGCAATTCAGAAAATTAGGACTCATTGCAAGGCCGGCCCACCACCCGCGCAAAAACCCAAAAACAAAAACAGTACCAAAAACCAAAAAAGCGGCATCTACCGTACCATTATCGTGTAACGAAAAACACTACATTCACAAACGCCACGTGGTCCGTCGATCGCCGATTCCCCGCTAAGTCTACGGTTTGTTATCGATAAGTCACAAGCAACATACCCTACATCTATGTAAGAATGAAAAAAATGAAAAATGTACCCTCCTGTAGAAACTAGAAAGCGTTGTTACAGCAGAGAATTGTCTATGGTCGATGCGCTATTCGTGTCTAAAACGAACAAAATACAAAAGACAGAGTACCTAACAGACGAGACGGTAAGACTCGGGAAGAAGACATGTCGAAAGAGCCTCGTCTATTACGTACTCCCTGTCCCGTTTGATCATCGGGAATGTCGCCGCAGTCGTGTCCCTGTATAAAAATATACAATTTGGAGTATTTCAAAAATAAAATTACAAATCGTGTCAATACGTTAAAATAGAGCGGATCGACCTTAACCCTCGAATTAACACATTCCAGTCCATTTTAAGTAGATACTTACTATAATCGTTCAGCGCGGACCGAAATGGGTTACCATACAACAGTGAATTGAGACAATTACTATAAGGTTACATACTTATAAAATACCAACGTTTATTCTATTCTACGTTTCTTGTATTTAGTTAAACATGTGTTTTTAATTCGTTATTTCATGCTTATATAGTACAGTTATGAACAAACTACAAACACTTATTAGAATGAGCAAGACTTCATAGGCCTATTTTTGTCATGTTGATCGTTTGGAAAGCGGTGCACGGTTAGCGTATTGGCACTAAAGTCAGTCAAACGCGAGAGGAATGCTTACACGCGGAGCGGCGTCCTGGGGAAAAGGGCTCGTCGGCTTCGGCCGACTATACCTAGTTCTAAGTCCTAACAAATGATTGTATCTTTAGAGAGAGAGAGAGAGAGAGCACGTATCACAACCACGTCGTTTCACAAGAGAGAGAGAGAGAGAGAGAGAGAGAAGGGAAGAGTGGTTCGCGCGTAAATAATCACAAAGCACTTTGGGAAGACAAGGTGCTCGGGTGTCGGTGACTTCGACTGGATCGACGACCCAGAACTTTTGCATAACATCTCCGATCTGATGGATCGCATAGGTTCTAACAAGACTACTCCAACACCATTTGCAGGACCCGGCCATATCATTAGGTCCACCGTACATTCCCTACTCATCTACACTTTTCAATACTCATCTGAACAGTGCTCACTTTCAGCTGCCAATATTATTTATTTTAGGGAATGTACCCAAAAACATAATTTAGTATGCAATATTAGTCAATTAGAGTAAGAGGCGTCAGTTTTAACAATTGACTGGTAGTTTTCAGGATCCTAGTTTGAAAATCCAATTTTATTAAATCATATTATATTTTTTAAAGCTCTTACAATCTATATTATAGTTTTGCGTTTCTACATATTGAAATTGACTTGAAATTTGAAACATTGCCTCCTGGGGGATCAAGTAATCGGTGGAATTTATGAAATGTTTCAAAAATGTTCGTATATTTAAAAATATGCCCAAAATAAATTAAAACCTTTTCAGTTTTTACTAGTGTTTTCTTTGTCATTTTTTTACAGTCTTCTTTGTTACACCTTTTAAAATGCTAATATCTCATTATGTGTTTTAAGAAGCCGTTTTATTTTAATGTTGAAGAAACTCAGATATTCTTGATAGGGGGGTAGGGGGGGGGGGGGGGGGGATTTGACGGTGTCGAGCCACCTTTACAGTGTATAAGGTTGCAGTCGTTTTATTTTATCTCCACCCGTGCAGTGCGCAGCGACAAGGGAAACCCAGAGATTCAAACGAGATAGACCAGGACTAGCAAACCAGACCATTTGGGAATCTACAACCAAAGACTCTAAAGAAAACGTGTGTAACGGCGCTAAGTACCGTGACGTGCAATCAACAAATGCATTGATTTCCAGTGAAATACACTGACACAAATTCAGCTATTTTGCTACCTCGTGCAGCGATGAATCAGCACGATGAAACAATACTTTTACTCGGAATATTTTGGATTGCATCATATATCGGCCTATAAAAACCGGCGAAAACGCAACCAAAGTATCATTCCTCGAGTGATCACCTCCCCCCAAGGTTGCTACGGCATACTCGGTACCCCTCTCAGGAGGTCGCTCGACGAATCCGGCTCCTTGGTTTCCTTTTCCGTCCTTTTCTGATCGAGAAGCATCGGCCTGCATCCCCACAGACTCGAGCAGTGCCCAGTACGAGATACTAGGAGCACAAGTAAAATCCTTATCCTCACATCCCGACGATATTACCTATTCGGGAAGCGTTACAACTGGCAATATCGACCTCTCAATCAATTCAATAAATACCTTCTGATTCACTCAAAATCGCCTTTTATTACGGAGATAACCCGCACGTTGACACCACGTTTAAAATGTTAAGAATATTGAATAGAATAAATGAGTAGGTGCTCAAATGCTCGGCGGGCCTTATAATATATCCAGGTACTATAATTTAAACGTGAACGCATGCGGATCTTTGGCTATTCGGGCTCTTCTAGTGATGCGGGTACGCGGTACGACGCCCTCTAGTGTTGATTTCTAAAAGCTCAATGTCAAAAAAAACTAAACAGAAACTACGGTGCCGTTTCCCGTCCGTCTCGACATAGGAAATACCAACAAAAAAGAACTACTTTTCTAAAGATGGTAAGGTTAAAATAAAACACAGCCATAATTTTTTCCATACACATATATGACTTATTAATATAATTTTTTTTGCATTTCAAACTATGAACTAAGGTTCGTTATACAGTCTACGATAAAACCAAACATCGATACTTAATTAATGTTAACGAGAGAAAAAGGGAGAACTAAATTAGTGAAAAATAAACAAACGCAAGTGGTTAACGGTGCGAAAAGGGGTTTTCTTATTCTGTCGAATAAGACACACTCCGAGTAAGGTGCACTCTGTTATTCAATACGGCCTTACTTGTTTAAATACTAAGAAAACCAGGCGCGCTAAGTACATACATACAGAATACACAAGATAAAGCTGCCACTTTCCTAGAGTGCGCACTAACACAAGTATACGCTAGACTACCGATTATTAGTGAGTAAAAAAAATCAGTTATTATCTTTTCCAACGACACACACACAATTTACATAAGTGGATAAATTGACACATCATTATACACAATACTGAACATTATTGTCGGAGTAGAGAGCGACTGAATCAATTATCGAGTTACGCAGAAGCGTAAGTGAGAAACGCATAGATAATTAATTTGTACCTGAATAGAGAGCGTTGGAATGTTTTAAAAGGTATTCTTGAAAACGGCGGTGAAAGACTCATCCGGAGCATTCGACGCCGACAATCGGATGCGACTTCTCCGAAATGACGCAGGATTGAGTGAAGTAGGTTTCTAGATGAAGCCGAGAGAAAAGGAGGGTGTCCTCGCAATCTAGCTACACATGCTGGTGACTAAGCGATATTAGAATACTTACAATTTTCTCCGTTTCTCAAATACGCTTCTGGGGAAGTTTTATCTACGGATAATGCAGGCGTGTTAAAAAATACTATTGCAGCTGCGAAAGCGTGATGAATAGTGAAGGAGGCCATTGCGGTTCATCCCGCGTCATCGGAACGGTCACAATCGGCGATCCGCGCGCCGGATGCCGCGGGGTAAACGCAAACGCTTCCGTTTTGTGATTATTTAGACCGAACGAAGAATGATGCCGTTTTTACTCTTATATTTTCGTTTCACGAAATCCCTAAAAAATACGGCAATTTTTAATACAACCTTTTTTCTACATACGAGAGGATATCTTTTTATTAATTAGTTACTAGACACAACGCGCTTATATTGCTCAACATTTAGTAGTAGATTGCTCTATCACACTAATAATAATCTTATAGGCGGTTCCTCGGACGCCGGCACAAACAGCTTGAGATCAATTAATTTTAAGAATCTACGAAATACAATAAAACATACTTGGTTTTTTTACCCGGGATAATATGGCGACATACAGTTTAATATTAAAATGGAAAATGCGATCGTGAAAGCGTTCGCAATAGATACACTCGTATCAATCTCATCGGAAACAAATCGTTTTCCGAACGTCTCGTTTGCAGCATATCATTCCGAGTAAAAAAGAATACACCGTACTTATACCAAAAATGAAGAAAACTAAAGGCTAATCTCTATATCGTACAGCCATCGATAAGTACATTAAAATTAAGGGGAGAAACTTAAGTAATCAGTGCGTGGGGGCAGGCAAGACGACGAACTCAACTCACAGCCTTATAATCTAACATATTTTTAAAAAAAACGAACAAAAAGCCTAGGAACTCGAGTATTTTCCGCGTGAGAAAGCCGGAGCGGACGAACCGCCGTCGATTGCGCCGCCTCGCGAGAGAACATAATACTGTCGATTAAGTCGTAGACGTTTAACAATACTGAATTAACACTAGACGCGTGGAAAAATCTCCTTCGTTACGGGTTCGTTTCGTCTAGACGTACATGCCCATGCCGTACATCTGCGTCCAGTCCACGCCCTGGAAGGAGGACATGTCGACCTGCGCCAGCTGGTAGTGCGGGTGCGGGTAGTGCGGCGGCGGCTGCAGGTGCGGCGGCGCGGGCGGCAGCTGCTGGCCCGGCACGGCGTAGGGCGAGTAGCGCGCGGCCGCCAGCCCCAGCACGCCGCCCGGGAACAGCAGGCGGCCGGGCGCGTGCGGCGCCACCGGCGGCGCGGCGCCCGGCGGCCGCAGCGCCAGCCGCTTGCCCAGCGCCAGCGCCGCGCCGCCGCCCAGCCCGCCCAGACCGCCGCCCGCCTCCTTGGGCTGCGCGCGCTTGCACTCCACCTGCGGGCCCCGCATATTACAGTGGGGCGAGCGCAATGCGCGGATTGTCAAAAAGGATCACGCCCCGAAACCAACTTTCACGACTACGCAGACCGAGAACGACCATTTACACCACGAGCACGATCATCATCGTTCAGAAGGAGGTATACACCGAAACCGGAAGGATTGTGTTTCTAATCATACGTTTAAACGACGAGCCTAGAAGTGTCGCGAACCGACAATATGTAGCACAACATCGCTCATGCTGAGCAAGTAAAACAATCATTGCATAAACGACACGGCGACACGAAAAAATAAACTACGCTTCTCATCGCACTCAAACACAACATATGGCAGCTCGACACTCAAACAATACAAGGCTAACGAACACTATATCACAATAATTACGACACTGATTTTGTACGACATCAAACCGTACTGTTACAATTTCAGTCATATCCCATAGCTGGATGTCAACAAAGCATCTCTGAAACTAACTACGAGCAACAAATTTATTAGAACAATCATACGCTACGGAAATATCAAAGGAACAATTCTCAACGAACATTATCAGCCAACGAATAAAACAACTCGACGCGACAACAGCTGATAACGAAACCGCTACTCAAGCAGATAACAAGCCGAACCAACGACCGACCACAGCTGACAAATAAAGCGACAATTCAAACAATGCAAAAATAAAATGCAACGAAGCATATCAGCGGACGACGAAATTACCGCACAATAAAACACATATCAAGTTCAGTAGAGCAAGCGCTCCTGCGAATAAATTAAAATTATAAACGGCAAGTAGATGACGACATACCTACAATCACACAAGCGAACACATGCGAACCACGGTCAAGCTCAACAAACAACAACGTTATCGAACACGCACAATTACAATTACTACATATGAAAAGGAACAAATACACATATCGGAACAATCAACGAACGCAAACGAATTTTATAGCAACAACGGTTTGAGACCCTGGGAACACGTACAAACGTAAATGTTATTGCTACAACCCCAGGCAAATCCTCATGGAAGTCAATATAATCGCATCAAACTCTTCACCGGACTCAACTAGCGACGTCATTGCAGACTGGTGACCTGCACGTCGCAACGCATCGGGACAATTATGCAGCTTGGCGAACCTGCATCCCACACTCATATCCGGGAGAATTGCATTTAGGTCCAGTATAGGCAAACAGCTGACGAGGGCACTATCGGCTTAAATGCTTTCTCATTTTCAAGAGCAACAATTACAAACTCTAACTCACTACGGTACGGAAACAACTACGCATTGGAAGAATATCAACATCGCAAAAGCAAATCGAAATGGAACACACAGCGTAGCACTCAATATCAATAATTCAACTTCAAAAATTCAACAATGGACTACAATATAATCAGCAATCTGAGCCGACACACTTCATTCACGAAAAAATACAAAACGCCACGAGTAGACGGTAAATAAACCACTCATTCACAACAAATAATCAACGATATCATTTCACTCGCAACAACAGGAGCAATTCCCACACAAAATTCATGGATACGACGTATTAGTCAAAGCAATTTGGAAGTCAACTGTATGATTTAGCGACACACAGAGTCAAATCACCGAAACGTACAACCTCATCGCAGAGACGACTACACCGTATTCCAGCAACATCTTCAAACGGGAACTTCAATCTTCAATCCAACTGATGTCCACACGAACACGCAGAAAACAAACTTCGGACTTCAGACATTTATCCCGCTCCGCATTTTTAGCCGACACAACATTATGTCATTTCAATTTACGGCTAGCAATTAACACACGCGCATTATATTTATACACATTCATTCGTCATTCCACGGCCAGCAAATTTTACACGCCAGCATTATATCGAGCCATTGTCCATTGTCTTTAATCATTTTCATTGTCAACATTTTTAACAACGCCCGTCTTAACACATTGTAACGTAACGCCTTCGAACACTCATAACAGCATACGACTCTCAAACTTTCGAACACTCGCATAACAGTATACGATTCTCAAACTTTCGCGAACACAACTTCACAAAAACTTTTCATTATTACACTTACACTTTTGTCGACATTTATCGTGAAGAACTTCCATATTATCATATAGAAGTTCTCCACTAGCGAGGGAGTCATGTTGACGACTTCTCCCAACATATCAGTCAACAAAAGAAGTAGATTCTCTAGAATCGAAACCGCAAATACGCTCAATTTTACATGTGTCAAACAGCATTGAATTCCCTATAAATTTCGGCAATTAATGCACACACAGCCGATGACTAATATCATTTCTTCTAATCGATTCAATTAACACACTTATTCTCCCCACGCCGACGGCATTGCGTCATTTAAAGCGCTATATAAACCCATACATTCGATCGATCATTCATCATCCTCTAGGCGGTAGTCACCCGCTCCATTCACGAGTACACGCGATCTCATCTGGCAGTCAGCCACTCCGGTCAATCATTCTACAAATCTCTCGCCGCGCTTCACACTTCGGCTACACAACTGCGACATATACTTCGAGCACACACTACACACTCTGCGACTTACATTCGAGGCGTTTCAAACTGGCAACCATCACATACCTTCTGAATAAATTACTTCAACTTCAGCAACATCGACTTTCAATACGGAGAAAACCCACTGATGAGAACCACCCTTCACTCACGAGCAATTGGAGTCTAGTGACGGGTGGCCCCCTCACAGATATGACAATTATCGTACAATGCGCAGTTTTTGACCAAAATCAATGATGTAATACCGATCCTTCTACAGTTGGCCTCTAGCCGAAGGATTCGAGACTCGATATTTGTCAATCGACCCGAATCACTTTCGGGAGAATCGCAATTGCCTAGTTTTCCATCCAATCTTCGGATCAAAGACTGACACGACAGGGAATCGCTAGTATATCTGGAAACTCTCGAAGGCCGGCGAACGTAACATCGACCCAGTTTTCTGGACTCGGGGAACGATCGGATCGTTGACCTCTCGGAGAACGCAGAATAATCTGCAGAACCTAGGCGGCTAACGTCGATAGTCCTCCAGTTCCATGATTCGAGAATGGATAAGAAGGATCTTCGGAGAACGAAAATAGACGACTGATGAGAATAGAAGCTGTTGAGCAGTAGTCTCATCGCCGAGTCGGACCGAATGACACTTTTTTCGAGCCAGTTTTAGAAGATTAGAGAATTATTATAAAAAAATATTTAATACTTCACATCGCATTGGCGTAGGAGTTTGACTCCCGGGCGTTAACAAACACATCTAACAAATAGGTTCGAAAATAGTAAAACAAGAACAGTATAACATTTCCATAGTACGCACCAATTTTGCAATCATACAAGCGAGCGTTGTACGTACGCTACAACTATATATATTCTCAGGCGCCTCGCTGCCAGCCAGTCAGGGCTGCCACGCGACAGCTAGGTATATAAAAGTGGAATGTTTTCTTACAGGCTGTAATGTAACCTATCCGAAATTACATTTTCGAGTTTTCTATAGGTAACGTTTATTGTTCATTAAACAGCACCCTACATTTCGGCAAAACTGCATTGATGATGGCGAATGTTAATTAATATCACTAAATATTATTACTGATTTATTAGCATTTGCATATTTTTTTTTAATTTGTGAAATTATCCAATAATTCTGATTGTTTATTGGTACTTATGCTCATATGATAATTTACGAAATTATATAGGAATTTTGATTAAAAAACATTGGAAAATTATGTTTCCTTCATATATAACATTAAAAATCTGCACTTGAATGTTCAACGTTCATAACTTATAATATGTAACAAAAACCGCTTATTTTGTTGTTTTGTTTTCGCGCCTGTGTGCAGGTTATGTTCGCCGGGCCTGTTTTTCATGGTTTCCCAGTGTATTCTTATGATTCCTGGTGTTTTTTCGCTGTTTTCGTGCATTCCTCCCATATTTTGACAATTGAATATACCATGTTCGCGAACTTTCGTAAATGTCAAAATTTTGACAGATAGAGCTGCGCAGTTATTATTCGCATTCCCCGGAGTCGCCCTTTGGTTCAATAGCGGTGATTCTGGTCCAACCCTACCCTTTATGGGCGACCGACGAGCTGTCAAGAAATTTCGCAGTTGGGAGAGCGAGGGCGGCATTTTGCCAGCCGATTTTTTTTTCTTTTATGCCGAGTTGACGGTTATTTTTAATGTAGGCTGTGCTTCGAATTTGCTGCGGGTGGCACCTTTGTTTGACCTCTGTTTTTTTACGTAATCCTGCTAAGGTGACGTAAATTGTAACCAAATGTGAGAATTTAACCTCACCCTTCACTTTCACCGGGATTTTTGTCTCCATGTGAAGGAAATAACCCCCAATTGTTGGGCGGTTGCACGTTTGCGGTCTGCGCACCATGGACACGACGGAAAATTTGCCGTGTGCCTTTTAGACTAAATAAAAACGATTTTTTCACCAACCAGCGTGTTTTTCTTTTGTCTTTTGCGCGTCTGAGGGAAAAGGATATTCTGTGGGCCAAATCCAATGCCCATCAATATTTAGCCCTCACTCTGAAATTAGTTTTTTTAAGGGTAGGTACTTACTGGTTTTAATTTGTTTTTTCTTTATTTTTTTCACCTCTCTTTTCCTTTAAAAGACAGGTGGCGTCCATAACATTTTTTTTTTTGGTTTTGATGATTCTGCCGTGTTTCTTCAAGACACGGTGGGTTATAACTTTCCGGTTATAAATACCAACATTCGTACCTTATCTTACATATAAAAATGAATCGCCGTGCGTTAGTCTCGCAGGACTCGGAAATGAATCGACCGATTTGAATTATTTTCTTTTATTTTGTTTGGCTTGATTCAGGGGTGGTTTACAAAAAAAAATATTTAGGAAAAACTCAAAAAAACAACTGAAAATCGAAAAAATCGAAATTGGTCATTTTTGGAACATTGGCCACTTTCTAGATGGCTAACGCGGCGATCGTATTGTTTGACAGCTGCGCTATCCATACCTAACTGTTATTCATTCCGTACAATGTGTAAAATTTCAAAAAGTCGAAAAGTCAAAAAATGCGAAAGTAAAAAAGTCGGAAAAGTCGCAAAAGTCGAAAAACTCGAAAAAGTCGGAAAGTCAAAAAGGTCGAAAAAGTAAAAAGTCGAAAAAGCCGAACAAGGGGAAAAAGTCAAAAAAGTCAAACAAGGGGAAAATTCAAAAATTGAAATTTTTTTTTTAAAAAAAGTCAAAAGTCGAAAAAGTTGTAAAAGTCGCAGAAGTCAAAAAGTCTAAAAAGTAGAAAAAGTAAAAAAGTCTAAAAAGTAAAAAAGACAAAAAAGTAAAAAAAGTAAAAAAAGTCGAAAAAGTCGGAAAAGTCGAAAAAGTCGCAAAAGTCGAAAAAGCCAAAAATGTCAAAAAAATTCGAATTAGGCAAAAAAGTTAATATAGGTAAAAAAAATAGAAAAAGTCAAACAAGGAAAATAAGCCTAAAAAGTAGAAAAAATCGAAAAAGTCAAAAAGTCAAAAGTAAAAAAAGTCGAGAAAAAGTAAAAAAAAACGAAAATTACGGAAAGTCGCAATGATAAAAAAAGTCGGAAAAGTCGAACAGGTCGAAAAAGTAAAAAAAGTCGAAATTACGGAAAAGTCGAAAAAGTCGCAAAAGTCGAAAAGGTCAAAAAAGTCAAAATAGTAAAAAAAGTTGAAAAGGTCGAAAATGTCGGAAAAGTAGAAAAAATCGAAAAAGTCAAAAAGTCAAAGTCAAAAAAGTCGAGAAAAAGTTTAAAAAAACGAAATGAGGAAAGTCGCAATAATTAAAAAAGTCGAAAAAGTCGAAAAGGTCGAAAAAGTAAAAAAAGTCGAAATTACGGAAAAGTCGCAAAAGTTAAAAAAGTCGAAAAAGTCGCAAAAGTCAAAAAGGTCGAAAAGGTCAAAAAAGTCTAAAAAGTAGAAAAAAACGAAAAAGTCGGAACAGTCAAAAGTCAAAAAAGTCGAGAAAAAGTAAAAAAAAACGAAAATGTCGGAAAGTCGCAAAAATTAAAAAAGTCGGAAAAGTCGAAAAAGTCAAAAAGAACAAAAAAGTAAAAAAAGTAAAAAAAGCCAAAAAAGTCAAAGGTCGAAAAAGTCAAAAAAAGTCGAAAAAGCCGAAAAGTCAAAAAAGTCGAAGGGAAAAAAGTCAAAAAAGTCAAACAAGAAAGAAAAAAGTTAAAAAAGTCGGAAAAGTCGAAAAAGTCTGGTCGAATAAGTCGAAAAAGTCGAATTAGGCAAAAAAGTAAAAAAAGTCAAAATAGTAAAAAAACGGATAAAGTCAAAAAAGTAAAAAAAGACAAAAAAGTCAAAAAAGTAGAAAAAATCGAAAAAGTAAAAAAAGACGAATTAGGCAAAAAATTCAAAATAGTAAAAAAAATCAGAAAAAGTCAAAAAAGTCGAAAATGACGGAAAAGTAGAAAAAGTCGAAAAAGCCGTAAAAGTCGGAAAAGTCGAAGTCAAAGTACCTAGGTTGGGGGGGGGGGGTTGTTGTTGTAGGATTAATGATATTAATATTCAGATGAAGTACGTTCCTGGCTACTTGACAGGAAAGTCTTGGGGTGATACAACCGTTTTTTTTAATGACAACCACGAATTGGTGGATTTCAATACTGTAAAGACCTCATGGAAATTTCGATCGATTTGAGTGAGCGTGAAAACAATTCCGTGTCGTTTTACAGTGTCCATTACAATGTCGAGAAGAAGAGATAACATAGGTCGACGAAGTCAGTCAAATGTGCGGCAAGCTACTTCAAGTGCAAACCGCACTGATGTGAGATGATTCCATCATCTCGGCCGAAATACAAGATGAAGCTGTTAATCCGAAATTGCTTGCAGTGGTACCTAAGAATATGATTTATGGACTTCGCAAAGTTTATAACAACATCTCGCCCTGTATGCTCGATAGTCTGTTCCAGGCGTTACCCGAGAGACCTGATTGCTAACACCATCACAGGCAATGACGGATACCCATTGTATCGTCGCCGATCAGTTGCGGACAATGGGCGATCTGCAGTTGTGAAGGCCAAAGGGCAAGATGTAAATGTGGTCAATCGTTAGATTGTACCTTATTGTCCAAGGCCTTTAAAGCGCAAATCAATGTGGAATACTGCAACCTTATCAACTCCATAAATTACATATGCAAATACGTAAAATAAAGCGATATGGCTGTTTTCGCTGTGAGGAATTCAAACGAAGTGTATCTCAGTATCAGACGTGTCGCTATGTCAGGGCGATTTGGCGCATCTTTTCCTTTGCGACATACGAAAGACAATATACAATTGTACACTTAATAATTTTGGAAAGCGGAATTTAGATTCCCCGTGCGTCTGGCCTTGCACGATGACAAATCACGCGTGTTGGAAGTTTGCGGAATTAACTTGGAATTTCCGTATTTCGCGCATGTACAACTGTATGTCCCGTGTTCGCCAAGCCATCGGTCGGAAAGCCATCATTTTTGTTTATTTATGCGCCGGAAAACAAAACGAAAAACAAATTTCACCAGAATGTTTTGTGTTGAATGTGAACTGCTATTTATATTATTATGTAAATTAAATTCATTGAATTTATTTCAATCACAAACGACTTTCATTTAATCACTAAACGAAACTCAAACCGTAAATGATTCGGCCATATTATAGATTTCAATGAATTAGATTTGGGAGGTTCATTAGGATTAATAAACGCTTATGAAGAGTTACAATCAAATAAATTTTAGGTGGTACGAAGTTCACTGGGTCATCTAGTACCTTATAATTTAGAGTATGCCCGTAGGTAAAAAGGTGCATAGATAGGTAGGTAGATGTGTGTTTGTTAAATACCTACTTTAACTTACTAAAATGTAGGTATTGCGAACGTATGTAATAAGCGATGAATACAAGTCACACAAGTAAGCACTAGCGCATATATTCTGTTATAGTAAAATTTTGGGAACTGTCGCTCGATCTACAAACCAAAACTACATAAAGGTACATAATAATAACATAACATAGAATTGCATTTCTGCTTCGATAGGGGTTATCACTCGTCGATTGCGCGTGCTTCGTGGCAACCCCCGGTGGTTCGGCGAAGCGTAGGTACTTATTTCAAAAACGGGCTCGACATGAATACTGTTCTCGTTCTAGCATGTCTCCGCGGTGTCTTTCTCAATTTAGAGTATAAATAAAAAAGAGGCGTCACCTTCTTGTTCTTGACGGTGTGGAAGTGGATGTCGCACACGCGGTCCACGGCCTCCTCGCTCTCGAAGGTGACGAAGCCGAAGCCGCGGTGGCGCTTGGTCTGCTGGTCCATGAGCATGACGGTCTCCTCCACGCGCCCGAACTGGCCGAAGTAGGCCTTCACCTCCTCGGCCGACGTGTCCTGGCTGACGCCGCCCACGAAGATCTTCTTGGTCTTGCTGGCCACCTTGGGCCGGTTCTTGGGCGTGGCGTGCTTGGGGTCGATCTTCTTGCCGTCCAGCGTGTGGATGGGCACTTTCAGCACGTTGTCCACGCTGCTCGGCTCCGAGAACGTGATGAAGCCGAAGCCGCGGCTCCGCTGCGAGGGGAAAAATCGCTAGTCATCTACGAGAGTGGCTCCCTTCGGAGAAGCACGCCCGAAGAAATAGAAATTAACAGCGGCGGATGTGACCGTCTATACGAAAATCATTTTTAACGATTGCTTTAGTCTGCAGACTTCGCACTCCCTAGCTTGCATACCGAAATAGCAAAAAATCGGTCGTGTCGACCCGAGACTTTCTCGGCGATTAGGCGAGGACATCGTCTCGTTCAATTTAAAAATTGAATTGCAAGAGCGCATCGCTGTAAAAAGCGACAATGAGCAATGGATATAAATTTTGAATGTACGTCGCGCGACATCAAACACACGATGCCGCAAAATTAAATATTTTATACCTCCATACGTTTCTAGGGCACACTTTAAATATTATTTGTGTCGCTTGTATATGAGATATTCCAAACAAAATTTCACAATGTGATTTCGGCTCAACGAGGCAAATATTTCAAGGTTAAATTGTGGCTAACGCGCCCTCCGATGGACCGATTTCAATCACAATCTTTCCAACTCTTGCCATGAGCAAATGATGGCCGCATGCCATCTCGGCTCAATTGGATGAATACACACAGACAGGCTTCAGTCGGGAAATGATTTTAAATCGTCTTGGGGAGTGTCAAAATATATTTATCCATCTTTACCACCTTATCGGTTGTAGGCCGGTAAAGTAAAAGAACGACGGGAAAAGCTCGGGATCTTTCCCTGGAAATCCAACATGGCTCGACTCATAGCATACAGAGTGGCTCGACTCATAGCATACAACGACGTCATAGTATACAGACATTAGCTTCTCTTAGAACAAAATTGAAATCAAAGCGAGCGATGTCACGAGTCCGAAGGGCATTCACAAATCTTAATACGATTACCGACTGTGGTACCAACCGCCGAGCGAAATACATACGCATCTATGACGATGCGCTTGCGCATCAATGGCGTCGATATCGCCAAACACAGGTATTTGCGGTAAATATCCCTCTGCTCACTTCCCTCGCACCCTATCCCCGCAACGACGTCCCCTTTGAAAGTGCGCTTACTGTTCTAACTCGGTATACTGTGACGATGTACACTTTTGGATTCAAAGCCACAAACGGTGCATCTATGTCGTTTCCTCGAGTCGTTCATCTTCTTAATATCGACTATCATATAGGCGGTACTTCCACCTGTATAACGAGCTTTGGGTGTCATGTTTGATATCCGCTTCGACGAAAAAAGCCTTAGGTTTTATTCCAGATACAATCGAAGTCTCGGCAAGAACAATACAATATATATATATATATATATATATATATATATATATATATATATATATATATATATATATATATATATATATATATATATATATATATATATATATATATATATATATATATATATATATATATATATATATATATATATATATATATATATATATATATATATATATATATATATATATATATTACTCACGTTAGAAGCGTCCTCGAGTACTACTCGAAGTTTGAAGCCCACGCAAAAAAACATTATTGGAGGAAATACAGCATAAGATTGTAAGGTACTTGTATGTATGCAAGTATAGTTACTATCCTCAGATTTCCTTGATTTTCAAGATGGGCATGATAGGCTTGTCTTCTCTCGAGCGTTGATATACAACCTGGTGTAGTATGCACAGACTGAGGGTGGGTGTGACAAAATGCCGAGCCAATCTCGGCCTCTAGAGAACCCAAGATGCATTTGTGGCACGCTGAAGACCACCTCCAATCCTGCTCGCAGCTGTCAACTCTCATCACACACCAGGACCTACAAGAGGCGAACGACAACATACTACTCCAGACCGCATACTTTTGGAAAGGCGTGTTGAGCATCATATACTTCTCCATGAACACGGACTGCACAGTGGGAGCGTCTACAAAAGGTTTGCCTGTTGTAGGTGATAACTCCACAGCTTCAATTAAAAATTGCATAAAGTATAAAAGTATGCATACTTATAACACATCAATGGATAATAAAAAATGATTTTGTATAGACGTCACATCAACCAAACAAGCAAACAAACGATATTAACAAAAGGTTTGTTAGTTAGAATTGCAAAAATTTCTTGAGGCATGCTCAGCGAACACTACTTTCTAATAATACTTAAATAAAATACATAAAATATAAAAAAGAGCACATGTAATGGCACTTAGCGCAGATAGCGCATTGTTATAATAGCTACCACCATTTCTTATGTTTACCAAAAAAAATACTATAGCAAAACTCTTAGGGAAAACTCTGGATAATGAGGGCTACTACTACGTAGACATTTGAATTTGGTTAAAAAACGTACGGAGAACTAGTTGTACATTTGTTTTTTTCTTTACTTACGAAGCGTGAGGAGTGTTTTAAATACTTTGTACCTATTCTAGTGTTAGTTACCTTTATTTAGGCCTACGACTCGTTCCTCAGTCGAAATCGGCTGAATCTGGTCGCTTACTTAAAAACGTTGCATCTGGAATATTCTGGGAATTATAATTTTAATTTTGTAAAGACTGACTGGGGCTCAATGGCGTTTTTTTATTTTTATTTTTATTAATTTTGTTTTACGAGTTGCCAGTTTCCTAACTGATGGAAGCATTTTTTTAACCCTTGCACTCGAGGCCTTTTTTACTCTAATTATGATTCTAATTTCTCGTCGTCTCATATCTCTTATTTCGTCACTTTCTTCCATGCTGGATTCTTTCATTTCGTGGCAAAACGCATCGTGAATCAAAAGTACTGCGGAACCTTTCATAACGAGCACCTCTCATAGTTACTTAGTTAGTTAGTTAGTTAGTTTTCCTGGGCTATTTCCCGCACTTAGCCTCTTGATTGGGCCGTTGTGCGTAGCTCATGTTTCTATTTATGTTACTCCAGCCAACCCAGGCTGTCCCAGAAGGTTAGCAGCCTGTTTGGGTTGCTACAGGCCTCCGGGACAGATGCTGGAGATTGCAGTATTCATGCCCGTTGCTCTGCCACGCTCCTGCATTCCATGAGCACATGCTGTGGCATTTCTTCTTCCTCCATGCATCCTCTGCATAGAGGGCTGTCTGTCACACCTATGGTAAACAGGTGTTTGTGTAGGGGACGGTGGCCTGTCATAGTACTTATGACAGGCCACCGTCAGGCCATATTCTTTAAGGTGGGTTTTTTCGGTGTTCCTGCGTAGCCATGTTTTTATTTAGGCCTGGGGTATGGGCATCAAGGGTTCCAGTTCGTCTGCCGCGTCGTTGCCCAGTGAGTCGCTGTGCCCCTTAATCCATTGCAGGGTCACTCTATTTGACCTTGCAATGGATTGAAGCGCATTGTGGCATTCCAGTACAAGGACAGAGGTTATAGTATTTTTTGCTAGCGCTTGTAGCACGGAGGAACTGTCGGAGACAAATTTCAAGCTTAGGTCTCCGACATCTTTGGCTGCAACTGCCTGTGCTGCTCTGGTGATGCCAATGCATTCTGCTTGGAAGATCGTATTTTAATTGCCTAGGGTAGTTGATATTTTGATGTTTAGATCATTTGAGAAGACGCCGGCTCCGGTACCTTGAGTGGTTTTGGAGCCATCTGTGTATATCCTTACTTCATTTGTACCAGAGTGATCTGCTGGTTCTGCAATGAGTTGGATATTGTATCTACGATCAAAGACATGATGGCATATTATTCTGTCCATTGGTGAGTCCAGAAGAGGTATTTCTTCTAGAACCCGTTTCAGAATTTTTGAGTGTGGTGTTTCTGTGTTTTGTTTCCACAGTCCGTTTGCTCTTAGTCTTAGAGCGGCTGCCTTAGCCTCCTCTTGGATGACAAGATCCAGAGGTCTCATGTTTAGGAGGTAAACTAGTGCGGCCGATGGTGTGATTCTCATACAACCAGTGGCTGCTACACACGCTAAGAGTTGCAGGCTCTGGAGTCTCGCTTTCACTGTGGTCAGTTGTGTTCTGGGCCAACATACAACTGATCCATAAGTCAGAGAGGGCCTGATGACTGATGTGTACAGCCAGAGTGTGATTTTTGGGTTGAGACCCCATTTTTTTCCCACTAGTCTCCGACACTGCCAAAAAGTTAGGCAGGCCCACTTTATTTTGGCATCGATATGACTCGCCCAGAGCACCTCTCATAACAAGTATGGAAAAAAATGTTTCGCTTAATGAGTAAGAGTTTAGAACGAATTATGCTCGTTATAAGAAGTTCCACTGTAACTTGCTCATCCAATAATAAATAAAAACGGAGCTGCCATGGAATTCACCGACCGGAGTCGGGCCCATCATAATACTACTTTTTTACACTTCTGGGGGGTGAGCAGTGGATTCCGGACTTACGAACCGGCTGTGGTAGGTTTAGGACAGCTGTCTTGCCACATGTGAGCGTTCACCTTACCACTCATTCACTCCCCCTTCGAAGCCATAGAATTTGAGATGCGCAAATCGCAGTTTTAGATAATTTTTCTAAAGAGTTGATTATTTTTCTGGAAAGGCCAAGATCTTTAAAGAGGTGAAATAGAGATTTAGCTGGCAGGCCACGAGGGCCAACTTTCACCGCGTGAAGGTGAATAGTGAAGCAGTTCCGGGTTACAGCATTTGCAAGATCATAGTATTTATTTAATTTATACTCGTGGTCTTTTGGGATATTTGATTTCCATAAAACAGTTAATTCTACAATAAGGGCCACCTTCCGAGATAGAGAGTAAAGAGTTATATCTGGACGGAGGGCTGTGCATCCGAGACTTTCAGGGAATTTATACTGCTTAGAGACCGAATCAACCTCCAGAATCCAATCTATAGCTTTCTCAATTATTGAGAAAGGTTTTGTAGTTAAATGTTTTTTGCCTTTTACCTCGCGAATAACAGCGAGAACTTTGTCATGGCGGTAAGTGTACCGTCCTTGATCTAAGGCCACCTTGCAGCCAGCTAGAATGTGTATAGCTGTGCAAGGGGTATTGCTACAGAGGGGACAAGAACTGTCCTCGGCAAAGCTCCACCAGCGAGGTTACTGTGGTCTGGAAGTGTATGCTAAAAGGCATTCAAATAAAATTTCAGCATCTCTGGCGTCCAGTCATAGAGCATTACCTTCCAGTGCATTGGAGGCGGAATGCAAAAGTTCCCAATTGTTGTCCAATCATTCTGGCATTGAAAGCCAATAGCATGAGCCATACTCTTGCTGTCGTAATCTCCCCGCAAAAGAGACTTCTTCAAGTCCACGTCGCTCGTGGTTCTACTGCCATACCCCAGACCAGTGCCATTCTGGCTGATTCCAGTAAGGAACTTTTTGTGGAAGTCTACGCGGGCTTGTAGATCATTTGAATCACTACGGCCACTTATTACGTGCTTCGATATTGCTGGATCTTTGGAATTGCACAGAATCGAATATTTGGTTATTCTGGAGTTGGCGTAGAGCAGAAAGGGCGGTTTTAGCGCTAGCCCAAAATTTTGTTTGGACCTGAAGAGAGTCGAGGGGTCAGCTGGTTTGGCTAAGGACAGCCAGGATTTTAAACTAGCTGTCACCAGCGCATCTAGACGGGACAGTTGGGTTTTGGTATATATTATTTCGAGATAGGATCCGTATAGGCGTGTGCAATAACAAAGGGTTAATATTTTTTTCAGACGATTCAGCTGAATACACTTTTCATGGCAAACCATTGTAATGCTTCTAGTTGATAAGTAAGCGACCCCGTCCCCGCGTCCACGCATGGTAGATATCTATAACCTCAACTACTCTTAAATAGACTACAATATATTTAAAAATCAAAATGATTCTGAAATGAAGAGTCAATATTTACAACTTTAGGACTTACAATATAAATAATATGGTGGTATGGTGTATAATAAACAAGTCAATTTGGAATTCGGATACAATACACAGATCCTTACGCTAGATACTATGATCTATTCCATCTAATAGTGTTAATAATTTGATTTAAGTAAATCCAGCTATGTTTACTAAGGTAGCAAAATCCCAATACAAAATATCTAACGGATGTGGTTTACCCCTATGCGGATGTGGTCATATATTTGTTGCTGGTGGAATTGGAGCAAAACTGAGAAAAGTTTGCTAAAGAAAACAGTACGCAATTCTGTTGGATTTTTGTCGTATATATCCCAACCATCCCAAACAGAACAGGCAGCCATAGAATTATTCTAGATGGCCTGGATTCGCCCCGAAAGTACAATTGTATGATATTTTACTTTGCCGTCTTTGATAAAATACCCATCTTTGTACTGTGAAATCACTAAAGGATCTTGGCGTAATAGTCACCGAAGCCTTGAAATAAGAAATAAACGTGACTGCAATAAGGCAATAAGGCAAACTCTCTATTGTTTCTCATTCGGAGAACTTTCACCATATCACAGAGCGACAGATGCTAGAAATCTTTAAATCATTTGTGAGACCCATTTTGGAACACAAACGTATCAGATCTGGAACCCATACTTTAGGAATGATATTGATCTTCTAGAGAAGGTCCAGTGAAGAGCGACTAAAATGCTTTCTAAATTAAAGCATCTAACATACGAGGAAATATTGTCTGCTCTCGGTTTGAGCAACGCTCGGCATGGCATGACTCGATCGAGACATATAAGATCCTGACTGCATCGTATAATGTTTTTGGGTTACAGACACCAACACACATCTGCGTAGTCACCATCTGAAACTCCAGCGTGAATCATTCCATTCAAATCCTAAGAAACATTTCCTCAGCAGTAGAGTGGTAAACGAATGGAACGCTCTCCTTGGTGAAGCGATCAGTGCTAAAAGTGTTGACGATTTTAAAAATAAACTGGACTTATTCCACAAAACGGTAGGACTTATTCCACAAAAACCAAAAAGGCGACAGAATAAATTATTCAGCGCACCAACATCACAGTGATGGAAAGAGACACCAAATATACTGCATGAATGAGATAGTATACGTTACCGTATACTGTCTGATGTTCCGTTTATGTTCGCCGATGATAGCGCCGTTTTCGCCGACACTGATGCCGAAGCAACGGACATTTTATACGACATATCCGGAATTGCTCAATCATATGGATTGAAAATCAATGCGGATAAGACCAAAGTGGATAAGACTCACTACGGACGATTCGAAGGCCAGCGTTTACCTCGATGGAACCCAAATCGAACAGGTCCCACAATTCAAGTATTTAGGATCGTTGGTTACGGAAAAGAAAGTGGCATCGACGGCCGATGTCCATAGCCGGATCCGTCAGGCAACAGCAACATTCGCCTTGCTCAAGTGGAAGCGAACGAATATTACCATCAAAACCAAAGTACGACTATACCGAACGTTGGTTCTTTCCATTCTTCTTTATGGATCGGAAACGTGGACGATACTACAATCGGACCTCAAAAAGTTCGAAGTCTTCCAAATGCGATGCTTGAGGCAGATTCTCGGTGTCTCACTCCGCGACCGAATTCGAAACGAGACCATTAGAGAAAGATGCGACCTAGTAACAACGATCGAAGAAGAAGTACAAAAACGTCGACTACGATGGTTCGGCCATGTTTGCCGAATGAACGATAATCGCTTGCCACGTAAACTTCTTTGGCGAGACCGTCCGACAGAACGGAGAATTCAGCGATCGGCACCGAAGAAAACCTGGCTAAATAACATCAAAGATGACCTTAAAAATCAACGATTATCGGCTAGGGATGCTCGAAAAAATCGTCAAGAATGGAAGCGAATCGTGAATGGAGTACGAGATCCAGCGGCACCGACAGCAGCGTATTGTCTGCGAGGGCAACCCCCTCCCCAATCGCCGGCTAGAATAAATAATAATAATAATAAATAATAATAATACATTACCGTGGCAACCATTCCAAGGACTTCACAACAAGAAAAAAGAAGACGATATAGATTACCGTGGCAACCAGTAGGCACCTCATAACAAGAAACAAGAAGTGAACGTCACTAGAATGATCACACACATAGAACTTGCAAAACCGCATCTTAGCATAAAAGAAAGTAATTTTATTATACACAAAATAAAGAACGCAGTATCGTTAAAAAAAAACTGATTTCATTTGATGAACCAAAGCACTCACCACTGGATTCGACGAAGGAAAGACTTGCTAAACTATCCAGCGTTCTAAAGGTGTCATTTCTAAGCGACGGCTGTGGCGACTCAAGCCGTAGGACTATGACTCATATTGCTTCGGATGTAAATAAACGAAACCCATTCCTATGACGCGGCTGGCGCCGCGCGACGGAAGCGGCTCAGTGAGGCGGCTCGAGCCGTACGGCTAGACTGCTTGCATGAGCAGTCCAGTCGTAACAGGCGGGACGACTGGAACTCTGTTTATACGGTTTGGGTGTTTATTTCCTTATTAAATCATGGATGACTCGAGACTTATCGAACTAGTGCGAGAACACCCTTGTGTTTTCAGCCCAAAATACCACATGTACAAAGATGGAAATGTCAGAGATAACGTATGGAGTGAAATTGTTGTGAAAATTAAATTACCAGGTTTTGAAACCCCTCTTCGCATCTTGATAGGTACAATGAATGTGGCTTTTCGTTCTTTTTCAGCTTCATCAACAATAACTCTTCTTCCTCCTCTTCTTGCAATAAAAGATAGGTTAACGGCAACAGTGATGCATATGTCATGATGTCCAAGAAGCAATTGCTCTAGTCGCTCATTTTTAAGTAAAAATGAAATACAAACAGAGCTGCCATGGAATTCACCGACCAAATAACAGTTAATTCTACGATAAGGACCATCTTCCGAGTTAGAGATTAAAGAGTTATATCTGGACGCAGGGCTGTGCATCCGAGACTTTCAGGGAATTTATACTGCTTAGAGACCGAATCGACCTCCATAATCCAATTTGAAGCTTTCTCGATTATTGAGAAAGGTTTTGCAGTGAGATGTTTTTTGCCTTTAGAGCCAACCCGCACAAGCTGTATTGGGGGTTTGGAGCACAGTAGAGTTAGAGGAACAGGTAAAGTCACTCACAAAAAACATAATTGACTGCTACGAAAACACATGCCCACTATCGACACCATCAACTACTGGAAAATGCAATAACAGTAGCTGGTGGGGTCCAGAGTTGGAACGCCTAAGAACAAAAATGAGGAAACAGCTAAACAGAGCTACGAACACAAAATCTGATGAAGACTGGGACAAATACAAAACAACCAAATCAGAATACAAAAGGAGAATAAGACACAGAAGATCAGCCTCATGGAGGAACTTCTGCGACAATATATCCACAATTACCCAAGCAAATAGAACAAGGAAGATCATGGCAGATCAACCAAAACAATTACTGGGCACTCTGAGAAGGAAAGACAACAGCACTACCAGTAACCCGGCCGAGACCGAAAGTCTACTGGTGGAAACGCACTTCCCAGGTTGCAGAGTAGTTGACAAACAAGAATGGGACGTACAAACAGAAAACTATCATCCGACCGAAAACGAGTGGAAGATAGCGGAACATATAACGGAACGGACCAAAACAGCCTGGGCAACGAACAGTTTCAACAACTTCAAATCACCAGGACTAGATGGAATATACCCAGCCCTCCTAAAATGGGGAGGAGACAAACTTATCGAACAACTAGCAAGCATACTATGTAGCTGCATCGCCTTTAGATACATCCCACAGAAATGGAGAGAAGTAAAGGTGATCTTTCTACCAAAACCAGGGAAAACTGATTACACAGACCCGAAATCTTTCAGACCTATTAGCCTTACCTCCTTCATGCTAAAAACACTAGAAAGACTATGCGACAGAGAACTGAAGGACACAGCACTTAAAAACATAGGTATCCACCCGAACCAACACGCATACACACAAGGCAAATCGACAGAGTCAGCACTCCATGCCGTCGTAAACAACATAGAAACTGCACTAGCAAGGAAAAACTCCTGCCTAGGCACCTTCATCGACATAGAAGGAGCGTTCGACAAGACAAATTTCAGTAGCATTCAACAAGCTCTAAACAGACATCAAACCGAACCATTGATTACAGAATGGATAATGAACATGCTAAGAAAGAGAATCATCAGGCTATCGGAAAACCAAAATCACCAGGCGCTCGTGATGAGAGGATGCCCACAAGGAGGTGTACTCTCGCCACTTCTATGGAACCTGGTAGTAAACGACCTGATAACAAAACTAAACAATCATTTCCTAACAATAGGATATGCAGATGATCTAGTGATAATGATCAACGGACTAGTAACAAGCACATTGTGCGACCTTACACAAACAGCTTTGAAAATAATAGAGAAATGGTGCAAGGAGAATGACCTATCGGTAAATCCAAAAAAGACCGACACCATTCTCTTCACACATAAACGTAAATTGGGTACATACAAAATGCCAACCTTGTTTGGATCCAGACTAACGCTTTCTAAAGAAGTAAAGTACCTAGGAATAACTTTGGACGAAAAACTAAACTGGAATAAACACCTAGATAACAAACTAAACAAAGCAACAGTCGCCTTCTGGCAATGCCGAAGAATGGTGGGCAAGAAATGGGGACTAGCCCCACACATTATACTGTGGCTGTACAAAATGATAATAATACCAATGATAAGCTACGGAGCTGTAGTATGGTGGCCCCGCACCCAACTCACTACTGCAATCAACAAATTACAGAAAATGCAAAGGCTAGCATGTATAGCAGCGACCGGCTGCATAAGAACAACTCCGACAGCGGCGCTGGAAATCATGCTAGGGCTTCTACCACTACACCTACATATACAAAAAGAAGCAGCCGCAACGGCTCTTCGTCTAAAGAATCTAAACTTATGGACCAAATATAAAACACCGCACACGAATATATATGATAATATACTGTCAAGTTTTCCAATGCTGGAAGCGGCAATCGACAGAATACCCAAAACTATGATCTTCTGGAAAGAATATGCCATATCATTAACAGAAGACTCAAAAGAAGCACTGAATCAAACGGACCTAAGAATCTACACAGATGGATCAAAAACCAACAAAGGTACAGGATGTGGTGTCTTCTCGGAAGACCTAAATATACACATCTTCAAACCACTCGGAGCACACAACACAGTTTTCCAAGCAGAATGTATGGGAATAATAGAAGCTTGCAACGCAGTGAAACAGCGGCAGCTAAAACACGAAAACATATGTATCCTATCGGACAGCAGGTCAGTGCTACAGGCACTGGGAAGCGATAGATTTACATCTGGGCTCGTATACGAATGCCACCAAAGCCTCCTCGAGGTATGCGGAAAAGGCAATAAGGTGACACTGAAATGGATCAAGGGACACAGTAACTCAAGAGGAAACGATGCTGCGGATGAACTAGCCCGTAAGGGCTCAGACACACCGGCATACGGACCCGAACCTATCGTGCCCCTACCCTACTCGCACATAAACAACCAACTTGACAACCACTACAAACAACTACATCAAACACACTGGAAAGAGATAGACACCTGCAGACAAACCAAAGAAATAGTAGTGGAATACAACCACAAACTTACCAAAACACTTCTAAGGACAAAAAGGCCCCATCTACGCAAACTAGTGGGACTGATAACAGGACACAACACACTAAACAAACACCTCTTCAACATGGGCGGAACGAATAGCCCTATGTGCAGAGCATGCATGGAGGCGGAAGAAACCACAAAACACATTCTGCTAGATTGTAAACAGGTAGAAGTATACAGGACAAAACACCTTGGGACTCCAGGCACCCTGCGCGAGGCAGCAGGAAACCTGAAAGCCCTGCTGGCTTTCGTCGAGGAGCTGGGGTGGGTGGAATAGCGCTACCCCCGTTACACGCAAAATAGGCACACTGGATGTCGACTTGCGGAGGAACGCCCAGTACAACTAACTAACTAACTGGGGGTTTGGAGGATACTGTGGAACCCTTGTCGGCACGAGCCACTGAGAGGCTAAGAACCTCGCAAATAACAGCAAGGACTTTGTCGTGGCGGTAAGTGTACCGTCCTTGATCCAAGGCCACCTTGCAGCCAGCTAGAATAAGTCTAGCTGTGCAAGGGGTGTTGCTACAAAGGGGACATGAACTATCCTCGGCATAGCTCCAACGAGCGAGGTTACTGGGGTCTGGAAGTGTATGCTGAAAGACATTTAAATAAAATGTCAGCATCTCTGGCGTCCAGTCAAACAACATTACTTTCCAGTGCATTGGAGGAGGAATGCAAAAGTCTCTTGTTGTCCAATCATTCTGGCATTGAAGGCCAATAGTGTGAGCCATACTATTGCTGTCGTAATCTCCCCGCAAGAGAGACTTCTTCAAGTCCACATCGCTCATGGTTGTACTGCCATACCCCAGACCAGTGCCATTCTGGCTGATTCCAGTAAGGAACTTTTTGTGGAAGTCAACGCGGGCTTGTAGATCATTTGACTCACTACGGCCACTTACTACGTTCTTCGATATTGCCGGATCCTTGGACATGCTTATAATTGCTATGTACCTGGCGGCTACAGCCGTACGACTCTAGCCGTGCGCCTAGAGTTGTGCGGCTGAAGTCGCCACAGCCGTCGCTTAGCAATGACACCTTAAGAGGCCATACAAAAGTAAGCCTGACCTACAAGTGGAATCACAAGTATAAACAATATGAAAACAGATTTATACAAGAGAAGTTATCTCTTGAGACAAAACTTAAGAATATTAAAAAAAAGGGTAGCCCACGACTGACCACATCCGCACTTCCCTATCTATATAAAACGCTACCCATCACCTTTAAAAATGTCAAAAAACTTCCCCGACAAATACGAAGACTAGGAAAACTGTACTGTTTCTAATATTCGGTTATTAGTTGGTATGGAAAAATACACTACGGCTCTAGGGTAACGACGCTAAAACTTCAAGTTTTTTACGTATAATTATAGTTCGATTTTGTGGGTTTGAACCTTAGAAAAGTCGGTGCGTCTATTATAGTTTTCCGTACTGCGACGCTTTCACTAAACTGTTAAGTTCGAACGGTGGTCCACGCCTTGCGTCGCTGGAAAACTGACATTTGTGCGATTTAAACATAATTATTAATATTTAATAGTAAAGCGAGGAGTAAGAAAGTAGAAAAGAGTCTGTTGGTTTATAGACTGATAAAATTTTCTTCCAGACTTGACTCTACTTTCTATCTCGTCGATTAGAAAACAAATATATTTAATGCATAATAAAAAAATGTCCCTTAAAGAAATGCATTTCTGAAAAGAGAATCTAGGGCTTCTTAGTTTGAGACTGACGGCTAGTGAGATTCTCAATGTTTTCTGTCAAAGCTGCAACAATTAAAAGGTTGAATTTCTCAGCACCTAAGAGCCCAATCGTCACTGGGCTAATGCCATTCGACAGAAATTTTTATGGGTTTTCAGAATATCACTTTTGTAGATGGGACTAAAACTAGGATTTGTATAAAGAACCTACAAATATACCCTGGCTAGTAATCAATGGCTAACTATAACTCTAGGCTCAAGTTTGGGCTCATTTGACATGTCTCAATGAGTTTTTTAGTTGCATATTAGACATTATATAGACCAGGAGGTAAATGCGTGCTTTTAGTTTTTCAAACTATTTAGTCTCGTGGTGTAATCAGTGTGGTGTGTATGCGTGTGTGTGTGTGTGTTTATGAGGGTGTGTTGATGAGGGTATGAGGGTGTGTTTGTGTGTGTGAGGGTGTGTGTGTGTGTGTGTGGTGTGTGTGTGTGTGTGTGTGTGTGTGTGTGTGTGTGCGCGGTGTTTGAAAGGGTGTGTGTGGTGTGTGTGGTGTTTGGTGTGTTTGTGTGTGCGGTGCTTGGTGTGTGGGTGTGTGTTGTGTGCGGTGCTTGGTGTGTGGCTGTGTGTGTATGTGTGATGTTTGGTGTGTGTTTGGTGTGTGTGGCGTTTGGTGTGTGTGTGTCTGTGTGTGTGGTGCTTGGTGTGTGGCTGTGTGTGGTGTTTGGTGTGTGGGAGTGTGTGGTGTGTATGTGTAGTGTCTCTGTATGCGGTGTGTAGAGGCCCAAGAAGGAGAAGGGTGGGCGCGAGGGGCGGCGGCGGGCTACCTGCGTGACGGGGTCCTTCATGATGAGCACGTCGGTGACGGTGCCGAACATGCCGAAGTACTCGCGCAGCTTGTCGCTGGAGGTCTGCCAGCTGAGGCCGCCCACGAACAGCTTGCCGGGCGCGGGCTCGGCGGGCGAGGGCGCGCCCCCCGCCACCAGCGCCCCCCCCCCGGGCGTGCCCGCCCCGCCCTCCACCTTCACGCTCACCGGCGTGGAGCGCCCCGACGATCCGCCTCCTCCTCCTGAAAATATACCAAATCAAATAGGCTTCACCCTTCGGGCCTCGGCCCCTCGGCCGATTTGACAAGTTGACGTCCCAAAAAATTTTTGCAAAAATTAGTAAAAAATATTAATTATGACACTGCCTCACCGAAACATTAATTACTGCCAAACCACCATACCCACACGATCAAAATAAAACATAATAAAATAAAACAAATTAACCCTTGGAGTAAATGGGTCTTTTCATGGATGCATCTGTCTCTTTTGCAGGATTTTCGGCGACATCGACCTTAAAGTACTATAACTACGAAACTACTACACCAATCATAAAAAGAACAACTGCACAATGATTGCATTGAAATTTCGAATATAGAATATTGAAATATCATTTTGTAAAACAATTAGATAATTATGAATAAATATGAGAACGTCAAAGAAGTGAAAAAAACGCGCGACCAGATTTGGTCGACTCGTACTCAACGGATAATTGTTTCGCAACCAGATTTGGTTGACTCATACTCAACGGGTTAAATTAAAACGGGTCCGTCACGCTGAATCGTGTTATGGCCGATATCGGCCGATTGGGGCTCTAGGGGTTAAAAACTAATTCACCGCGTGAATTTCGCAGCACCCTCGTTTCGGCTACGTTGCAACCTTCGTCCGGGGTAGACTGAAGCGACTTCGATCCCACCTTCCGCGGGTAGGCGGTGAGCCACATAATTATTTCTTTATTTATCATTCAAAAAAAGATATATCCAAATACCTTAGGCTCATGTTGAATTGGTACTAAAATGATACTTAATAACGATCGTTAAATGTCGGAGCGATACAAAATATCGAAACAATCAAAGTGTGAATTAGACCTTGTCGAGAAAGGGCAAAATCGCCCCAAATTTTAGTATCTTGCCTCACGTGGGCAAGATACTAGGCGCCTAGTACCTTGAGAGTTCGAAACTCGCGCATACAAGAAGAAAATACTTGCACAAAAATATTCTCTTGATTGCGGAGCGCGCGCATAGCTTCTTAAACTGAATTTAGACAATCGGAATTAGTTCATGAGAGCGAGACAGGCCAATACGTTACAGCAGAATATGAAATGAATGATTGTCACTTTTCCAGCATAAACTACCAATCGAACAGGCTATTTTTGGACAATAACTCAAATTTAGGAATAATTCTGAACCGGCGACCAACGAGACAAGTTTTAGAAAATAGCAAAATAATACCCAGAATGAAAACATCATTTGGACAAAGACATTACTCTTTCATTGCGCCGAGATTTTACAATCTGATCAATATGGAAATAAAAATGAATTTGACATTTAGGGAATTCAAAAATAAATTAAAGAAATGGTTATCGAATCATGACAGACTAACCATACATCAAATGCTAGAAATAATAGTCTTAACCCTTCCTATGTGAGCTAACCATTTTTGGTTAGACGCTTTCCGCGCTGTGCTAACTGTAATATTTATTCATTATTATCTTAATTGTTTTACGAGATAATGTTGTAACGTTATAATATTTCAAATTTCAATGTGATCGTTTTGCAGTTATTCTTTTTACGGATCCGTATAGTAGTTTAAAAGTTATGCGCAAAACTATCCCGGGCAGAAATTTTACCCCGCCATAGGAGGGGTTAATAAAACTTAGGTGCACAAATTATTAACATATTTTTAAACATTTATGTTGAGTATATTTTAACATTGAACTAACTACCAAAAATTATTTCACTTTGACAATGACAATGAATTTTTTGACTAGGTATTTTTATATTAAATCCTATATTACTGAACATATATTAAATATTAATGACTGTTTCTTTCTTTTCTCACATATAACTTTATTTATATTATTTAATCGATTTTTAAATTATATTTATTGCCGATTATATAATGGAATTGCATTTTATTTATTATATTATCATTTAATATTTTTTTATTATTTTTTTAAAATTTTTTTCATTTTATTCTGAAGACCACATATTAGGGCAATTTAGTGTTATTAGCTTTTTACTAAAACTTGTACATTTGTAAGCAATCAAGCAAACTTGATTGTAATATTAGAGTCCTGTTCACCCTAGAATGGGCTAATCCCACTTGGGGGACAGAAACAAATAAGCAATAGATTAAGGTTTTGCCATTCGGTTCATGTTATCTTTGTAAGCTAATTAATGTTTTATAGTAATTCATTCACCCTTTCTATTTGAGCTAACCATTCTTGGTTAGACGCTTACAAATGCCTAAAATGGTATCTAATCAATATTGGTTAGGGCGCTCCGCGCTGTGCTAACTTTGTAATATTTATTCATTATTATCTTAATTGTTTTAGGAGATAATGTCATAAATGTTTTATATTTCAAATTTCAATGTGATCATTTCACAGTTATTCTTTTTACGATCCGTATAGTACTTTAAAAGTTATGGTAGTTTTTTCTCAAGGCCATCGACTTTACGCGCAAAACTGTCCCGGGCAGAAGTGACACTAAATTTTTACCCCGCGATATCAAGGGTTAAATAAATAAATAAAACATAAAGCAGCATAATGTAAGACCAGATGAAATATTTTCAAACTAATTCAGATTATTTGTCGGGCGGCAGGTAGTTTTTGTGTGGGAAAAGGCATGAATTATACATTCTGCTCTAAAGGGGGATGGATTCAGACAGAGGCGACCTAGCGCGGACAGGATGCGTTTTTAAGAACATTCCACTACGGAAAATGGTAGAACAATGGCAGATCAAATATAATAGCTTGAGGGTAAGCTTGAGGGTCAAACTTACCTACACCCTGAACCTTTAATTAGTGGGTGAATCAGTACGAGCAAGTAAGTAACTTTTGATATTAAATTGTTAAAACAAATATTAAAATAAAATTACATTTTATTCCAAAACTAGATGACTCGGTGAACTTCGTACCAACTAAAATTGATTTGATTGTAACTCTTCATAAGCGTTTATTGATCTTAATCGACCTTCCAAATCCAATTCATTGAAATCTGTAATATGGCCGAATCATGTACGGTTTGAGTTTCGTTTGGTGATTAAATGAAAGTCGTTTATAATTAAAATAAATTCAATGTATTTAATTCACATGATGAAATATAAATGCTTTTTCGACTTTTTTGCATTTTTCGACTTTTCTTTCGGTCTTTTTTGACGTTTTCGACTTTTTTTGACTCTTCCGACTTTTTCGACTTTTCCGACTTTTTCGGCTTTTTCGACGTTTTCGACTTTTTCGACTTTTTTACACAATCGCACGAAGTTTTACACAATCGCACGGAATGAATAATAGTTATGGATGGCGCAGCTGTCAAACAATAGGATCGCCGCGAACGCCATCTATTGAAAGTGGCCCATTTCCCAAAATGACCAATTTTGATTTTTTCGATTTTCAGTTGTTTCTTTTAATTTTCCTTAAATGTTTTTTTTGTAAACCACCCCTGAATCAAGGCAAACAAAACAAAAAAATAATAATTCAAATCGGTCGAGTCATTTTCGAGATCTTGCGAGACTAACGCACGGCGATTCATTTTAATATATATATATAAGAAGATGATTTAAAATAGTTTGAGAACCCATCGGATGTTTATTTGACATTGCTAACGGCCTCGGTCGTTAAAGTCGGCAACCTCGAACGGCGGTCTTTTGAACACAATAGTCGCGTGGCAACGCTATAGATGGTGCTGCGCTGTTATTTCTGAACAGATTATTTGGAATACGACATTTACCCCCACTATTGAACCTTTGAAAACGGAATAAATATTACAAATAAAACAGAGGCTATCTAGCGGTTGCATTGTTTACTTTCAGTGAGCATACCATTGCATTTCACAATAGTTGCAAGCGTAATTATTTTACATTACATAACATTTTCGTCGTGTCCAATTGACGGCTAAAGACCGCTCTTGGACGTGTCGAAATAATTGGGTCAGGTAGTAAGTTTCGTTACTACTCTTTACTGAACATACATAGGTAGGTAAGAATTAACTACTAGATTGTCAAACTATAAATATAAATTATCAAAATAGAATATTGAAGTAGTTAGTAATTCGAAAAGATACGTAGTAAAATTATTCATCGTAATATTCAAATTGTCAGTAAAATGTTAAAAAATCAAATTAAATCTACGTTATGCATTTTAAACTAAAAGTACAGATATAAGACTATATGAAATAATCAGACAATAAAGCTCTACTTTTTTAAGTAATTTAAATGGGCACAATATTTGAAAAATCATGGCCCTCAAATTCGGCGATTATAGAAAGGGTGGCCCTGCATGCAGCATATGTCCTGCAGCAGTTTCAATTTTGTAGGAAGTAGAGTAATAGATGGCAATAGTAAAATAAAATAAAAAAACAAACAACACAACGATTACCCTGCATTACCGATGCATAAGCATTAATTCACTGAAAGTATAAGTTTAGTAACAAGAAACCCTTCACATCGCGAAGTTAAAATTCGGCCGTCCCGTTTGTTTTGTCAGTTTGGCGCGTGAAATTGGCGAGAGTCAACTACCTTGATATAAACGACTATAACTTGTAAACCAGTATACGGATCATAAAAAGAATAACTGTAAAATGATCGCATTGAAATTTGACATATAAAACATTATAACCTTATCTCGTCAAACAATTAAGATAATAATTAATAAATATTACAAAGTTGGCATTTTACGCAGCGCGGAGCGCCCTAACCAATATTGGTTAGATACGATTTTAGCATTTGTAAGCGTCTAACCAAAAATGGTTAACTCAAATCGAGCGGGTCGCGTAACGAATGCATTAATGCGCGTTTAAAACATACCTTCGCGTATTTAGACGCATTGCGCCTGGCGGGATTAAGTGTCACTTTATGACTAACCACTTTTAAAGTAATTATTCTTTAATTTCACAATAAACGACAGATCGAGAGACATTATTATGCGTAAAATATGACCAGTGATTCGACCCTCCGTCGCAGCGACCAATGACCTTGGTACTGTTTACACAGTTTTGTACAGTTGTAAACACAACGCGTAAGTAGGCCAACATTAACAGCTGATCGTCTTCTCAAACTGTCGCTGTTATAATAAAATATAATAAAGTTTTTATTTGTTTAAATAATTTAATATCAAAAGTTGCTTACTTGCCAGTATTGATTCACTCACTACAAGAATGTCACTAACTAAAAACTCAGTCTGTATAATGTGGGCATTTTATGTAAGTTATTTATTTTTTTAGATGCCCAGGTCAGGTCTGTCCAATTCATCATTATTTAAAAGTTTATTTCTAGTTCAACTTGTAGGAAGTATACAGTATTTTATATTTATGAAAATCCCATTTTCTGCAGATTTCAGGACAGCCATACGTTTATAATTTTATTTTTCAGGTGACGTGTAAATACGAGTATTTCAAAAATAAAATAAGGGGAAAAAAGTTTTTTTCAAGTTCATTCTAGGCTTTAACCCGCGCTTGCCCACACTTTAAAAAATCGGTTGTGTCACCCCAAGACTTTCCTGTCAAGTAGCCAGGAACTTAATTCATCTGAATATTAATATCATAAATCCTACCACAATCCCCCTCCCCACCCCCAACCTAACGCCTCGAAAATCGAAATCGAATTCGACTTTTTCGACTTTTTGAATTTTGTTTCTGCTGTTGACCGCTGAGGAGTTCCCTCGTCAGGAGAAAACCCAGGGTACATCAGCCATGTCATAATGAAACTTGAAAGTTGCTATCATAATTGAATTTTGTACACAAAATTCAATACATAAAATTTTGGGTCGATCTAGCTCAATGTGTGAATAGGAGAGTTGTACTTGCCGTTGATCTGCTGCGGCTGTCCGGCGGCGGCGGCGGCGGCTGCGGCGGCTTGCGGCAGCGGCCCCTGCATGCCGGCGGCGTTGGCGGCGTTGACGGCGTTGGCGGCGTTGGCGGCGTTCGCTGCGTTGGCGGCGTTGGCTGCGGCGGCGGCGGCGTGGTGGTGGTTGAGCGCGGCCAGGTGCAGGTGCACGGCGTGCGGCGGCAGCGCCAGCCCCGCCTCGGCCGCGGCGCGCTGCTGCGCCGCCGCCGCCGCCGCGTGCGCGTGCTGCGCGGCCGCCGCGTGCTCCAGCAGCGCGGCTTCCATTCCTCCGCTGAAAGAAACGCAACCGCAAGCGTTAAACCTCAAGGTTCGATCGAAGCGCCCGACGAAACGGAGAGAAACAAAATGCACAGCAAACCGACTCAATAGCGATTACGTAATGTTTTTTTTTCTTTTTATTTCAAAACTAAGCAAAACCAGGGGGGTTCAAGTATTACGTAACGCCATTTGGGGGAAATTGTTTTGACTGCAACAACTCCCAGATATTTATATTACAAAAGCAAGCAATTCGAATAATTACAAAAGCAGATAGCAGAGATTCATTTCGTCCACTCTTCAGGCGCTTAAATATACTAAACTTAACATCGTTATATTTTTAAAAATTATAATTAGTAGGCTTTTATTCAAATAAAGATAGCAGAGAAAAAAAAACTGAGGTACCTACACAACTAAAGCAGTAGGTACATATATAGCAAAGCCCGGAATATTCTAGTGTCAAATGTTATATTGGATCCTTACCTATGAAGGTGCTGTTCTATAAAAGAAATTCAAGACCAAAAACTTTGTAGGAAAATTATATATTTAATGAGCCCCTTGAGCGGCAAACGGGACAATTGTCCCACAATCCCGGGACAGTTGTCACGTCCCGGGACAGTTGTCACGTCAGTTGTCACACGGAAAATTCGATCGCTCTTGTAAATAGTCGAAAAATAGTATCAGTATCGAGTGGCCTTTCTTTAACGATTTACCAAGTTAAGGATAGACTTGCGGAGAGATTCTGCGCATAAGTAAACCTTTTGCCAGAGGCAACACCATTAAAATACTCTACAATGCATTTGTTCGTAGTGTCCTAGAATTCGGAAGTGTAGTTTGGAGTCCCCAGTATGCTGTCCACGTAGATAGGATTGAGAGGGTACAAAAGAAATGTTTAAAATCATTGGACTTTCGGACAGGTAGCCTCTGCACCGATTACGCAGAGAGAGTAACAACACACAAAATGCATTTTCTGTATTCAAGACGAAAATTCTTAGACAGCATTTTCTTATATAAAATTATTCATAACCACATCAACTCTGCACCCCTTTTGGAAAAAAATCTTTTTTAAATCCCGCGGTCTTCCTCCTCACGTTCAACAGATACTTTCTATATTCCCTCTTTTCATTCAAACTACGCAAAAAATACCTTATTCAGACGCTCTTGCATGTGTTTGCAAGACTTGCAAGTTTTGAACGACATAGATATATTCTCAGTGTCATTAATTACTTTTAGGAAACAATTGAGTGATTTGTTGTTGCATTGGTTTTAGTTCACAGCCAATAATTTAGGTACTCGTACTAAATGAAAACAGTTCGATCCGACTAGACATTTACATTGTTGTGGCTACATTTACAAGTTTTGTTAAAATTAATGGTAATGTAGGTCTATTTGTTTAAGTGTATTTGTAAAAACATTTGTGTATGACTGTTTTTTACCTAAATAAAAAAATAATAAAAAAACAATTGAAATTACCGTAGAGCGGCAAAGGGGACATCTGTCCCAGCCGAGATCGGCGCCGATGTTTTCCAATTATTTACCCTTGATACCTCACATAAATCATACGGCCTGTGGTATGTGCGAAAAGAGGAGAACATTCTCTGTCGTTAACTAGTGGGAGCTAATGGGCCCTCGCTGAGTTGGCCACGAAGACCCATTCTGTTTCAGGGTCGGTCACACTCACGGGTCAACACCCATCCGATGGCCTCCACGCATGGGGTGCGAGCCTGGGTAGGCCACTGGGTCAACCAGTCTCCCCTGGGAATCAATCCTCTGGCGCTCCTGGACGGTCTGCGCACCGAGCGGCGCAAGCCAATCGATTGTGCTCTCCGACTAACAATCGGGGGAGTCTGGGAACTGTATTGTTTCCTATAGAGCGGGGGTGGTTGTCTACCTTACGGCGACTGCTCTTGAAATGACCATTGGCCATCCGATCCCGGTTCAGAGTCGGGCAAAGGACGCCTTGGTCCGCGATAGATTCGGTGCACTCCGTTTCACCGCTTCGTAAGGGAGAGGACCGCGCAAGCGACCTCGAACTCGGAACCAATCGAGAGACCGGAGAAATCTGGTCACAATTGGTAGTTAGGGCGCGAGTGCCGCCCGCCAGGTAACATACCTGGCTACTCGCGGTAATGCGTTGGTCTCTAACGGGTTGTGGCGTAGCTAGACGTCGGATTTGTTATGTCCAAAGTCTTCTACGCTCACTGCACGGTCGATAGAACGATGAATCGTTAAAACGTCCTGCGGTGACGGGTTCGCCCGTTGTAGTTGACATCTCAATATGTCGTTAACTAGTTGGTTCATTATTTTTCATACAGTCGCCATTTTTTAGTCTATGATTGAACCGAACCAAACCAAAAACCTCAATATTCATGTTGATTTTCAACACCGAATATTTTTTTTATTTTTGTATGGGTATAAGTAAAACGAAGTCATAGGTTGAATGAAGCATAATTTATTATAATTATTATAAAAGTATTCACAATTTCTTGTATAGGGTGATTTATTTCCAGAAAAAACATAGAAATGTTGGACGAGGCAGTTTTTTTCTGTACCACAACTTTAGACAGATAATTCTGAATAATGCTTATTGCTTTACAAAACGACGTTACACGTATCTGTATCTAATAGCAAATTTCAACAGGAACATAAAACAGGTCTTCTTTATACGATCCGTGTAGTAGTTTCGGAGTAATCGTCGTTTTCCTGAAACGCTATATTTTTGTTGTGATGTAATCTTCTTCTTCGCGTTCTCTAAGAGAAACTACAATTCAAACGTCAGCGCTCGAGGTTAATAGATATATTGACCCCTATTATCTATTCAAATGTGTCATTTTAATTTGAGTTGTTCAAAGTTCAAAGTTTATTTATTCAAAAAAAAACCCGGCGAGGGTATAGAACTTACAATTAATAAATACATTTTTAACACGCTTTTATTAGGTCGACCTGTATGTAACTATGTAATGGAATCTAAGGTAACTAATTTAACCATCTTCCAAGGATCGTAGCGTCATGAAAATTGGCAGCTGTATGTAGTTCTGATGACAATACAATAATATGGTACTGTCGAACTGATCTGATGATGGAGTCGGAAGATATGAACTGGAACTACACGATGGAACATCGTATCATAGCTGTGTTTGGACTTGTTAGAAAAGTCTCGGAATGAACTTTGACCACGATTAGGTTTCAAGGTCTGATGATGAAGCCGGAAGATAGGCACTGGCATTCCATGATGGAATATCGTATCATAGCCGTGTGTATGTGAATCATATCATCATATATCATAGCCCAAAAGCGTGTTTTAAGTGTTTCTTTCAAACTATTAATTTATTTATAATATTCATGTTATACCTGGCAAAAATAAAATTAAATCACGTTAGAAATCTGAAAGTCAATAAACTATACAAAATCAACCATTACATTGTCTAAATATTAAAAAGATCATTAGGAAATATCAAAAATAGAAATACCAAATCAAAAAAAAAAAGAGTATAAATCTATAAATAAAAAAGAAAAAATTATAGAAAGGCAAATCCATTGAATGATCTCGCAAATAAATAAATCAATAATAATAATGAAGGAGTCCAATTTGGAAAGAATCAAATAATAATCAGAGTAAAAATATAAAAATGAAAGCAATAATTCCTAAATCATGTTACCTAATCAGTAAGTAAATTGTCTATAAAATGACGTGTTCAGAATAGGATTAAAACGGAAGTTAAAAAAAATAAAAAATAAATAAAATAAATAAGTAGTCAATTGTGAATATAAAATTTTAAACGTCCGTGCCATATAGACATTTTTGCAATAAAAAATCCTTGGTAAGTTTTTTGAATAGTGCATATGTTTGTATATTTTTTAAATCCTCTGGTAACCTGTTGTAAAATGTTATGCTTCTGTATTGAGTTGTCCTTTGAAATTGTGATGTTGCAGGTATAGAATTATGAGTATACATCGATTTGTACCTTGTATTCTAGGAATGTATGTGGGCAAGAGTTTGGTGCTTTCCTTTATTTTTATAGAATCCGCACGGGCTTTCGTGAATAAGTATGGCATAAACGGTGGGGATCTTTAGTTTACGAAATAGTGGTTTGCAAGATTTTCTCCTATTTAATCCGCGTATATATATCCTTCTAGCCGTATTCGGCCATAGCGATTGCATTCTAGATTCTTGCATTCTTGCATTTTTTTGTTTTTTTTTTATTATTATTGTTGGGGGTTTTGCTGGTGAGCCCTCAGGTGACTGATGTAGCCGATCTTGGCTTTGAATGTGCGTGCACATTTGGCGCAAGTCAAGACACCATCGACGTAATTATACTTTATGGCCGCCGGTGGTCGGGCCTTTAGCTCGTCGCGCTTGGCATCTAATTCGAGCAGCCTCTTCTTTTCAAAATCATCTACATTGCCCTGCACTAGCAGTCTCCATCCTGGGCGATCTTTCGTTTTACTCTCCCACTGAGAGGGTTCAATGTTGCACCTTTCCATATGCCTCTTCTGAGTATCCTTGTATCTGAGGAGCTGGCCGCCTTGTTTCCGCTTGCCGTTCTTTAGTTCAGCGTAAAAGATACGCTTTGCCACTCTCATCAGGCATATGGGAGACATGTCCGCACCATCTTCGTCGCATCATGTATGCTTCTATTCCGCTGACTTTAGCGCGTCGAAGAACTTCCGTGTTCCTCACACGGTCCGACCACTTGATGTTCATTAAGTCGCGTAGGCATCGAAGGTGGAATTTGTCAAGTGCGCGAATGTGCTTTCGGTATGGGCACCATGTCTCTGACGAGTAGAGGAGGTTTGGGAGGACGATCGCCATGTAGACAGACACTTTTGTTCCCAGCTTGATGTCGTGTGAGCTGAAGACTTTGCTACGGAGTTTACCGAAAGCTGCAGAAGCAGCTCCTATCCTCCCGTTCAATTCAGAGTAAAGGTCACATTTTGCTGTTATAGTGCTTCCAAGGTATTTGAATTTGTCCACTTGCTTCAGAGGACTTCCACTTTTTTTTAATCCGCGTATTGCTCTCACGGCTCTTTTTTGTCAAATAAATACCACTTTAATATCAGTATCATTTGCCCACAATAAAATCACATATCTCTGCCTAATTCATCTGCTGTAAAACGCTCGTGGACAGGAACGAAGAATGTTTTGAAGGCGTTTTTCACCGACTCTTCAAAGTTGATTTTTTTCCCTTGTAAAAAGTTATCTAAATTCTGAAAATAAGTGAAACTCTATTTGGTCTGGCAAGTACGGTGGGTGACCAAGACCAACTCCTGCAACTTTGCGATTGTCTGCAGTGACATCTGTGGTTGTACGTTGTCATGCAGGAGCAGGGGCGATGAGCGATCGACCAGGCTCGGTTATTTAATCACGAGCTTCTCCATTATTGTTTGAAGTTCTTAACTCCTCAAATGTGAGGCGTCCCTTAAGGGATGCCTTGGCAAAATGTATACAAAATGTATATAAATTTATATAAATATAAATATAAATGTAAATGTGCGCCGCTTTATAGTAATCCGCTCTATAGTAATGCTATAGCTCTATAGTAAACCCCGCTCTATGTAAATGTAAATGTAAATGTAAATATAAATTTATATACATTTTGCCGTAGGCAACCCGAGCTAATCGCCATTCATTTGAGGGGTTAACAGTACACATTTACGGTAACTGCATATCCAGACTGCAAGAAGCTGTAATAGAAAAACACTGGCTCATATATTAAAAAAAAAGCAAAATTTCGACTTTACCATGGTTGCACAAACGAAAATATTTGAGCAAAAACAAACGACGAAAAGACAAATAAAATATTGAGAAAACATTTCAAATGTTGTCAATCGCAGCAAAATTCGTCGAGCGCGTACTAAGGCAAGAACCGCTACGCTTGCTGCTTATAGTAATGAACTTACAAACTGTTTGTCAAAAACTATTTGCATTTCATTTGACGGACGCAAGGACAAGACCCTTTTTTATGAAAACATGCGCCGGAAAATCACGACAGAAGAACACATATGTGTTCTCATAGAGCCTGGATCGAAATACTTGGGTCACATTTCAACCCCGTCAGGTGATGCTAAAACAATCGCGCATAAGATGTTTGCCTATTTCATAGCAAAAGATCTTGTTTTAAAGAAAATCATGGCTATCAGCTGTGATGGAACTGCTGTGAATACCGGCTATAAATCAGGTATTATCCGGTTACTTGAAGGCAAGCTACAACATCCACTTCAATGGCTCGTATGTCAACTTCATGCCAACGAACTCACTTTGAGGCATCTCTTTGAGCATCTAGATGGAACTACAACAGGACCAAAAAGTTTTAGCGGCAAGGTGGGACGGAGTCTGAACAACTGCGAATTTCTCCCGGTCACAACTTTTCATACAATCGAATGCATGTTACCAAATATAACTAAATCTCGAGAAGACCTTAGCACCGACCAGCTATATTTGCTAGAGATTTGTCGTGCGATCAACGACGGTCATTGCAACCCAAACTTAGCCAAACGCAATCCTGGAAAAATCTGTCACTCGCGCTGGTTAACAACAGCCAACAGGATTCTAAGGCACACATTAAAATTCAAACCGCGGGCCTCGAGGGGTTAAAAAAAAAGCAAAATTTCGACTTTACCATGGTTGCACAAACGAAAATATTTGAGCAAAAACAAACGACGAAAAGACAAATAAAATGCTGATTTCTTTATTAAAAAAAACATGGTCTTGAATGAAAATTTATCTGAATTTGAAATTCCAACTCAAACCCAAGTTATATAAGTTCAAAGTGGCCAGTGTGAAATAAAACAGCAATCACAATTTCCTGTCCCAGTTGGGTGACATTCTACGGTGTTTCATTCGCTGTATGGCTAGCGCCTTACAGCGAGGTCCCGGACTACCAGGAAGGATATCTCCGCCTGGAATTAACCTTCAGGATACCTCCTACCTCCTGACGTGTTACAGGATCGAGGTCGCTTGCGCGGTCCTCTCCCTTACGTAGCGGTGATACGGTGTCTACCGAATCTATCGCGGACCACGGCAGCCTTTGCCCGGCTGTTCACCCGGAATCGGGTAGCCGATGGTCGTTTCAAGAGCAGTTGTCGTGGGGTTGACAACTACCCTCGCTCTATAGGAAACATTACTGTTTCCATACTTCCCCGGTTGTTAGTCGGAATGCACAGTCAATTGGCTGACGCCGCACGGTGCGCAAACCGTCCAGGAGCGCCCGAAGGTGGACTCCTTGGGGAGAGTCCTAATCGGGCTCGCACTTCTGCGTGGAGACCGCCGGGTGGGTGTTGACCCGTGCGTTTGACCGACCCAGTACGCATGGGTCTTAGTGGCTAAACAGAAACAGTGCTCGTCAGCTTCCGAAACCGTCGTATCGATCCGATACGACGGTTTCTATCGAAATCGTAGGTATCGATATTTGTCATGATACGTCATCCCTAGTCTAGTATAACGGGCTAGTCCCAGTTGGGTGACAGAAACAAATAAGCAAAATGTTAACCCCTCGAGCGGCAAACGGGACAATTGTCCCACAATTGAAATTACCGTAGAGCGGCAAAGGGGACATCTGTCCCAGCCGAGATCGGCGCCGATGTTTTCCAATTATTTACCCTTGATACCTCACATAAATCATACGGCCTGTGGTATGTGCGAAAAGAGAACATTCTCTGTCGTTAACTAGTGGGAGCTAATGGGCCCTCGCTGAGTTGGCCACGAAGACCCATTCTGTTTCAGGGTCGGTCACACTCACGGGTCAACACCCATCCGATGGCCTCCACGCATGGGGTGCGAGCCCGGGTAGGACACTGGGTCAACCAGTCTCCCCTGGGAATCAATCCTCTGGCGCTCCTGGACGGTCTGCGCACCGAGCGGCGCAAGCCAATCGATTGTGCTCTCCGACTAACAATCGGGGGAGTCTGGGAACTGTATTGTTTCCTATAGAGCGGGGGTGGTTGTCTACCTTACGGCGACTGCTCTTGAAATGACCATTGGCCATCCGATCCCGGTTCAGAGTCGGGCAAAGGACGCCTTGGTCCGCGATAGATTCGGTGCACTCCGTTTCACCGCTTCGTAAGGGAGAGGACCGCGCAAGCGACCTCGAACTCGGAACCAATCGAGAGACCGGAGAAATCTGGTCACAATTGGTAGTTAGGGCGCGAGTGCCGCCCGCCAGGTAACATACCTGGCTACTCGCGGTAAGGCGTTGGTCTCTAACGGGTTGTGGCGTACCTAGACGTCGGATTTGTTATGTCCAAAGTCTTCTACGCTCACTGCACGGTCGATAGAACGATGAATCGTTAAAACGTCCTGCGGTGACGGGTTCGCCCGTTGTGGTTGACATCTCAATATGTCGTTAACTAGTTGGTTCATTATTTTTCATACAGTCGCCATTTTTTAGTCTATGATTGAACCAAACCAAACCAAAAACTTCAATATTCATGTTGATTTTCAACGCCGAATATTTTTTTATTTATGTATAGGTATAAGTAAAACGAAGTCATAGGTTGAATGAAGCATATTATAGTTATTATAAAAGTATTCGCAATTTCTTGCATAGGGTGATTTATTTCCAGAAAAAATATAGAAATGTTGGACAAGGCAGTTTTTTCTGTACCACAACTTTGACAGCTAATTCTGAATAATGCTTATTGCTTTACAAAACGACGTTACACGTATCTAATTTTAACAGGAACATAAAACAGGTCTTTTTTATACGATCTGTATAGTAGTTTCGGAGTAATCGTCGTTTTCATGAAACGATATATTTTTGTTGTGATGTAATCTTCTTCTTCGCGTTCTCTAAGAGAAACTACAATTCAAACGTCAGCGCTCGAGGTATTAAGGTTTTGCCATTCGGTTCCTGTTATTTTTGTAAGCTAATCAATGTTTTATAGTAATTAATTCTAAATAAATAAATAAATAAATAAATAGGTAAGGACTAAATATAATCTGATGTGTAGAACAAAGCAGGATGCTCTGAGCAGACTGGGATCGTCGATCTTGTTCGTGTTTAGGTTGCGCGGAAAAGTGCGCGTGTCGCTCTCGCGTCGATGTCAATGAACTCGGCGAAGCGGCACGGCATCGGCAGGCAACGCGCCCCTTTGCCGGTTCAACCCCCGCGACTAGGGATGACGTATCATGACAAATATCGATACCTACGATTTCGATAGAAACCGTCGTATCGGATCGATACGACGGTTTCGGAAGCTGACGGGCACTGTTTCTGTTTAGCCACTAAGACCCATGCGTACTGGGTCGGTCAAACGCACGGGTCAACACCCACCCGGCGGTCTCCACGCAGAAGTGCGAGCCCGATTAGGACTCTCCCCAAGGAGTCCACCTTCGGGCGCTCCTGGACGGTTTGCGCACCGTGCGGCGTCAGCCAATTGACTGTGCATTCCGACTAACAACCGGGGAAGTCCGGAAACAGTAATGTTTCCTATAGAGCGAGGGTAGTTGTCAACCCCACGACAACTGCTCCTGAAACGACCATCGGCTACCCGATTCCGGGTGAACAGCCGGGCAAAGGCTGCCGTGGTCCGCGATAGATTCGGTAGACACCGTATCACCGCTACGTAAGGGAGAGGACCGCGCAAGCGACCTCTATCCTGTAACAAGTGAGGAGGTAGGAGGTATCCTGAAGGTTAATTCCAGGCGGAGATATCCTTCCTGGTAGTCCGGGACCTCGCTGTAAGGCGCTAGCCTCCAACGGGCAGGTGGCGTAGCTAGACTGTGGATTGTATTTCGTCCCAAGTCTTCTGCGCTCACCTCACGGGAGACAGAACGATCAATATCGTTAAAAGCCTAGGATTTATTATACGATCCAGCGAACACTTCAATAACATAAAAACCATAACAATTCTCTACTGTGCCTACGTCCGCAGTCATTTTGAATCTGCATCCCAGTTATGGAACCCTTGTTACGAGGTGTATGCATCGAGAATAGAGGCCATCCAAAGAAAATTTCTGGCACTACATAGAATATAAATGTCGTATACGTGATCCAGACTACTATTCTCGTTGAATCCGCCATCATTTGCTGCCATTGGCTTTGCGAAGAAACATAGCTGACATCTCACTTTTACTACGAATTTTAAATGGCTCGATTGATTGTCCTGAACTATTATCTAAAATATCTCTCCGCACTCCTAGCCGGGCACTTAGAAAAAGGGCACCGCTTCATGTACCTGGCTTTAAAACCAAATACAGGCGTAATTCCTATTTTATAAGGGTATGCGAAACTTTCAACACCCTGAATGCTGACATGGATATTGACCCCTTTTTCACGAATATAGATACTATAAGGAAGCAGGTTGTAGGGCGATTTTGTGATGACCAGGCTTAGCATTTCCTTCTTTTATTACAGTCTTGTTTATGTCAACATGTTTTCTAATGTACAATTTAGTATCTTCTTGTTTAATATCTTCTTTATATTTAATATCAGTTCTAAATTCACGTTATTATTATTGTCATTATCAGTGGTAACTTGTAAATGGCTCTAAGCTTCCTATTATTGTTCACTATAAAATTATTGGCTGTAAGTTATCCTTAAGAAAATAAAAATAAAATAAAAAATAAAATAAAAATAAATAAAACTTTGGTGTGACGGGTTCGCCCGTTGTAGTTGACATCTTTAGTTGGTGGACGGAGAAATCCGTCAAAATCGGGTAGTGAGGGCGTAAGGTCGGCTCACTGTTATCACTTCCCAATGCCTCGCATTAAAGCGTTGGACTCTCACGGGCTTGTTAGCGTAGTAACACGGTGGACTGTGTTGTCTGAGTTCATTTCGTGGAAGAAATAATAATCCAATATCGGTATAACTTCCTATGGTGGTGCCCGCCCGTAATTGTTGTCAACCCGCTATGATACTTTCGGTATCGAGTTATATCGAAACAAAGGTATACATACTATATGCACACATTTTGCAAACGTTCAAGTTTGTGGAGTAGTTCCTCTGATAAATTAAATATAGATAAGCCACATCTGCATAGTCAAGAAATAGTAAAAAAAAGGGACTGTGTAATAGATTTTTGTGGAACGTAAATCTCTTTTCTTTTGTGCTCTCGCACTTAAATGTGTTTACCAAAAAAATAAAAATATATAGGGTGTATCTGTGTCATAAACACGGCCGTATGTTGTACGTAAATACGTATACGTAACGGGTAATATTTACTATATAAAACATAAAATACGCTATTTTATGTATGTTTGGGCGCTTGCAACAGTGCCGAAATATCGGAGACTGATTAAACACATTCACATGGTAAATATCCTGTTATACTTTATGCCCAATGTGTCTTCATAATCGACGAGTGTACACAATCAATGCCTACACAGACGGGCGTCGATATAGAAGCGATTTCATCATCCACTTGCATAATTTCAACCGCCCCAGCTGCAGATGTATTGGCATCGTCGTCGATCCGCTCGGCCACATTCATTCTTTTACGTTCCCGGCACTGCTTCACTCGGTCATATGGTGTTTTATTTGTATCATTCGATTGCTTTTGAGAACCGTAAACCGTATAACAGTATTTTTTTTTAATTTTTTTTTTCAAATTCGAAATTTGAAATTTAAATTTTAAGTGTCAACATATTTAAAATTTTCTCACCACTAAATAATAATTAAATAATAAATTTATAAGAATATAGTGAATTATAAAGTCTGGATTCACTCGCGGTTAACACGGGACGCGTCCCGAAGGATCTTATCGGTCTGAGTTGTTCACTTTAAATATTCGACCAGCGTGTCTATGGACAAAGTCGACCATCGAAAACAAGCGAGCTGTCGTTACTGGCTGGGGGCAGATCGACTTTGCTGAAGATACATCGGACGACTTACTGAAGGTGGTGGTGGATTTGATTGACCAGCCGACCTGTCGAAGACTATATGCAAAGACTCTCTGAAAGAGGTTACCGCAAGGTATAACGGACGATCAATTGTGCGCTGGAAGCTTAGAAGGAGGACGAGACTCTTGTGGAGGCGATAGTGGTGGACCTCTGCAAGTGACGATAGCTGACAACCAATGCCTCTTCAACATAATCGCCGTTACCAGTATTGGAAAGAGCCCTTGCGGAAGTGCCAAGGGACCTGGCATATACACTGCCGTGAAGAGTCATGTGAAATAAATGGCGTTTTAGGAGTATGTCTACCGCCGGAAAATTGTCCAAAAACTGACGGGGATTTGCCAAAAGGGAAACTATCACAATTTTGTATAATGTCGGAACAAGAGACTGTATGCTGTATTCAACACAACCCCATGAGCAACAACACGAGATCATCAGAAAACCAGGATAAATCCAATAATGCATCTTCTACATCACCGCCTGCTACAACAACTACCAATAAGTCACCGGTCATCTCTACAATAGCTCCAGAAAAACCTTAAACATCGCCACAAGCCAGAACTACTATACCAATTTCATAAATGACAGTGTGGAAAAACGACCTAAATCCGAAAAAAATAGTTCTGCAATATTGAGTACAAATTTAACAATGACAGCCATTGCTGTGTTGGCCATTAATTAATTATTTTATTTTATCTGCATCCAAACTTTTCTCTGGTCGTAACGGTCTCCGTTCCATCAGGTTCAGAAGAGGGAGGAAGAGAGAGTGCACCCGTGGTCGCGCGCCCACCTGTGCACTATAATATAGCCTGCGCACTTGACTGCTTCCGAACAATGGACTCTGAGAAGACTAAAGAAGTCACTAAAATCTACAATGCAGTCGCTATGGCCGAACACGGCTAGAAGGATATATAACCGTATATGATCTTTGTATTTGAAATTTGTTTTTGACGCGTATAGGCCGACATTACATATTTTTCATTTATTTTTTTTTATTTTAACACCATATATGTTCATTATAAGTATTTCACGCTGTTTTATAGATACAATCGATAGATTTTGATGAGAGCTGACCATTGAAACCTAAACGAACGTCGTAGCTTCTCCGAGTCAAAAGTTATACTAAATGGGAATCAAGAAACGCAGCAAAATGACCTCAAAATGGCGCCCTCCAGCGCGCGCAATGCGTCACAGTCCTTACTTAGCGTGCGAATTCTTTGATCCTTTAGCTATCCAGTGGTGTAATTAAATTTTGGATGGAGATGATCCAAATGATGATGAGCTGCGATGATGATGATGAGCTGCAACACCAAACTGTATCCCCCGATTTTGTTACCATTCGTTTTTTGATTTGCCTCTTACTATAGAAGCAATTTTAAAGACTTATTCACGTCAAAATAAATAAACTTTAAGTATTCGATACTTTCTTCGTTTCGATCCCTACCCGCGACCCGGGCGACAGTTCGCAACTCCAAGCCAACATTTCACTCGCCAGCAGCTAGTCAGGAGCCGCTTCTTAAATTGAAACTACCTGGTATATTAGTAGACCCACGGTGTGTTTCGGTACTGATTTACACTTTTCAAATAATTTCTTTTATCTATACTAATATTATAAAGAGGTAAAGTTTGTGAGTTTGTAGGTAGTAATCTCTGGATCTACTGAACCGATTTTGACAATTCTTTTAGCAATAAAAAGCCACGTTATTCGTGAGTGTCATAGGCTATATATTGATCCGAAAGCTGAAAAGACTTTTTCGTGGTAGTCGGATTTGCCAAGTAAGTCGGAGAAAAACGGTGGAATGGAAACGTTTCTTACGAACGCTGCCTTAACGATGAGAGATATATGATTGAGTTCTAGAGAAAAGTTGTAGAGTTTGATAATGCCTACAAAAAAGTTAAGTCACAAAAAGTAGCTTTTTATATTAAAAAAATAATTCAAAGCGTTATGTCATGTTTATTGGTCATATTATCAACAATTTAAAAATTCTTATCAAAATAAGTAAATTTATCGTCTCAAGTGTTTAAAACAAAAGACTTTTCCCTTTTACTGCATATAATTTCCCTTTTACTGCATAAATAGTTAAAGAGATAATACTGACATAGGTATGGAACCGCGACATTATCTCGGGTTGGAACTCCCGAAAGGTACCAAAAAATAATATTACATCTAATATAGTATACAGAGAAGTTTTGAACAATTAAAATAAACGTAATTTATTCAATCATAATCATTTCATTCACTCATTTGAAACCCGGTAATATAGCCAAATTGGCATGCAAATACATACATACATATGCAGTAAAAATATAACCCTCTTTTTGGCAGTGCGGAAATAAATCATAGCACTTAGTACTAACCGAACCACACTCATAATTTCATCACAAGTAAAAACGTTTGCCGCCCAACGACGTGGGCACGGGTCAGCTAGTAAATTATATAAGAATTATTTATCGCGAAGAAAATATATAAGAATAAATTATTTATTAGATATTTTCGATCTCTTATTGCAATAAAGCTTCGGGAGTTAATGGGCCCTTGCTGAGTTGGCCACGAAGACCCATTCTGTTCAGGGTTGGTCACGGCCTATCCGACGGCCTCCATGCATGAAGTGCGAGCGTAAGTAGGACTCTAGCTTTAGGGTTAGTTTCCCCTAGGAATCAACCTTCTGGCGCTCCTGGACGGTTTGCGCACCGTGCGGCATAAGCCAATCGATTGCGCACTCTGACTAACAGCGGGGGAGTCTGGAAGCAGTAATGTTTCCTATAGAGCGGGGGTGCTTGCGGACCTTACGGCGACTGCTCTCGAAACGACAATCGGCTACGCGATCCTGGGTGAACAGCCGGGCAAAGGATGCCGTGGTCCGCGATAGATTCGGTATACACCGTTTCACCGCTTCGTAAGGGAGAGGACCGCGCAATCGAACCAATCGATAGACTGGAGTAATCTGGTCGCAGTGGAAGTAAGGGCGTGAGTGTAAGCCCGCCGGGTAACACTCCTGGCTATCTCGCGGTTAAGGCGTTGTCCTCTTACGGGTTTGTGGCGGAGCTTGACGGTGGACTGTTTTGTCCAAGTCTTCTGCGCTCACTACAGGGAGATAGAACGACCAATCGTTATTCCTGAGGTGACGGGCTCACCCGCTGTAGTCGACAACTCTAGTTGCAATAGAGCTTCATGATTGCATAAACGTTGCATACACGAAAATGGCATAAACGGCCAATATCCCTAGTTTTCAGAGGTGTATATATGGCAAATAGGCAATATAAAGCAGTAGGGCGGCGTCGACTACAACGGGCGAATCCGTCACCCCAGGCTGGTATAACGATATGTGATCATTCTTCCATCCGTGGGATGAAAGTAGAAGACTTAGAGACAAGACAATCTACTGTCTAGCTCCGCCAACAAGCCTGTTAAAGGCCAACGCGTTACGGCGAGGCACCGGGAAGGCCTCCTAACTACCAGTTTTGGCAGGATATCTCCGTTTAGAGTTAACCTTCAGGATACCTCCGTCCTCCCGACTGGTTACGGGACCGAAGTCGCTTACGCGGCCTCTACCTGCTGTATTGCAGCGGTAATTCAATTTGAATCTATCGCGGACCTGGGCGCCCTTTGCCCTTGAAGCTACACGGGATAGGGTTGCTCACGGTCATTTCAAGAGAGGCACGACAGCAGGTCAACATCCATCCCCGCTACTTAGGAAACGGTATATTTCCATAGTTGAGCACGTTGGGTTTTCGTGGCCAAACAAAATAAATCTTTTATTATTACGCACACGAAACTCACTAGACAACTCCTGAGTGATAATTTGAATGTACCTAGGATGAAGACGACTTTCGGACAGCGACTCTACTCTTTCATAGCTACAAGACTTTATAATAAATTAAGCAGTGACATAAAAACCAGCCCCAATTGCCAATTGTTTAAAAGCAAAATAAATAAATGGCTGTTGCAAGAAGAGCGTTTATCTATCCATGCCATGATCGATGTAGTAGAATAAGTTGAAGTTGACTTAACATATATTGTGTTTATATATATGTATGTGTGTGTGTGTATGTGTATTCTAATGTATTTAGTATTTCTATTTCCTATATAATATTGTAATTTTTATTAAAATTTTATTATTATATATATTTATTATTATTATATATATTTTTTTAAATTATTATTATTATTATTGTGTTTGGTTGGTTCATCGACCCTCGTTTTAAATGTAAAAATATAAATTGCTTGCCCTGGAATGGGTATATCCCAGTTGGGCAGCACTAGCCAGTGAATGAAAGAGGAAAGTTTTTGCCATTTGTTTTAATATTATACTTATTGTAAATGGCTAATTTGATAATTCCAATAAATAAATAAAAATTTTAAAAAATAGTCTTCAGACTCCTCCAATTAGTCAGAGTGCACAACCGATTGGCTTCGTCGAACGGTGCGCAAACCGTCCAGTAGCACCGGAATTCAATCCCGCCAGGAGAAACCGGTCCACCAGCTTGTGAGGCCTGAGACGCGAGAGTCTTACCCGGGGAAGGTTTCAGCACGATGAGGCTCTTGAATAGGAGCTGAACCGTGAGTTGAGCCGATTCGAGAACAAAATGGATCTTATGGCCCAAGACGAAACCATTCGCTAGCTCACGAGTTGGTCAACTAGGGTTGTCGACTACAGCGGGCGAGCCCGTCACCTCAGGAAGTTTTAACGATTAGTCGTTCTATCTCCCTGGAGTGAGTGCAGAAGACTTGGACAAAACAGTCCACCGTCTAGCTCCGCCACAAACCCGTAAGAGGCCAACGCCTTAACCGCGAGATAGTCAGGATTGTTACCCGGCGGGCTTACACTCACGCCTTTACTTCCAATTGTGACCAGATTACTCCAGTCTCTCGGTTGGTTACGAGTTCGAGGTCGCTTGCGCGGTCCTCTCCCTTACGAAGCGGTGAAACGGTGTTTACCGAATCTATCGCGGACCACAGCGCCCTTTGCTCGGCTGTTCACCCAGAATCGGATAGCCGATGGTCGTTTCAAGAGCAGTCTCCGTAAGGTCCGCAACCACCCCCGCTCTATCGGAAACAGTACTGTTTCCAGACTCCCCCGACTGTTAGTCAGAGTGCACAGTCGATTGGCTTACGCCGCACGGTGCGCAGACCGTCCAGGAGCGCCAGAAGGTTGATTCCCAGGGGAAACTGACCATAAGGCCAGAGTCCTACCCAGGTTCGCACTTCATGCGTGGAGGCCGTCGGATAGGTGTTGACCCGAGAGTGAGACCAACCCTGAACAGAATGGGTCTTCGTGGCCAACTCAGCAAGGGCCCATTAACTCCCAATTTGGGCAGGCCAGACGACATAAAAATTGTCCAACAGCACCCAAGCTGCCCGGAACCATCGGGAACCAAATTAGGTATGAGTGTCAGTGTGTCCGGCGCGCGGCTTTCTTTCAATTAGCATTGCACGTCGAGCGCATATATAAGTCAAGTGGTGGGTTCGCGAAACGGGCGCGTCGAGATGGCGCTCGCAACGCAAACAAGCGGCCGGGGCCGGCGGGGGCGGCGGCGCGGGGCGCCCGACTGCGGGGGGCGGGCGGACGCTAGGGCGCGTCCGCCACCCGCCGCTCGCCGCCCCCGAATCAATGGGACGCGCGCACGCGCCCACGGACGCCCCCCAAACGGCGTTGCCAATCGGCTCGATTGCGTTTCTCTTAAAGTCGGAAATTAGTTCGTTTGAACGAGACAGAGCAGTACGTCATAGCGGAATGTGACGTGAACGGTTGTCACTTTTTCACATTAAAACTACCGACCGAAGCTAAAGCAGCTAAATCTAACACCGCACGAAATGTGTTCAAACTTATTCGGGCGTCTATAAGTTCGTCAGGTAGTTTTGGTGAGGGAAAATCGACGACAGTTCATTTCATATTCTGTTCTAGCGTATTGATCTATCTCGTTCGGTTGAACTAAGTTCCTATTTTAGTTCACGAAGTAACACAGTCGGGCCCAATATGAAAAATCACTACAGTGCGACTTGTGCATAAATAAATAAATAGTTTTTTAAAAAATCACTAAAAACACGCTTTTGGGCTATGATACGATATTCACATACACACGGCTATGATACGATATTCCATCATGGAATGCCAGTGCCTATCTTCCAGCTTCATCATCAGACCTTGAAACCTAATCGTGGTCAAAGTTCATTCCGAGACTTTTCTAACAAGTCCAAACACATCTATGATACGATGTTCCATCGTGAAGTTCCAGTTCATATCTCCCGACTCCATCATCAGATCAGTTCGACAGTACCATGTTATTGTATTGTCATCAGAACTACATACAGCTGCCAATTTTCATGACGCTACGATCCTTGGAAGATGGTTAAATTAGTTACCTTAGATTCCATTACATATGTAGTTAGTTACATACAGGTCGACCTAATAAAAGCGTGTTAAAAATTCACCAGGGCAGCTAACCGTTCCGTGTTATGCTAAGCCATATGACCTGCTCGTTATCTTGGGTCGGCTAACTCACGGTTCAACCTTCATCCTTTAGCCTCCGCGAAGAGGGCCGAACCAGGAAAGTACTCTGTTTTCCTTGTCGCGGTTGTGTCGTGGATGTGGGGTCGGATCCTCTAAAGCAGGGGTCAGCAAGTAATTTCAAGTGGGGTCAAGATACTATTTTTTTTTATCGAGATCCAGAAAATAGTTATAATACTTACTACTTTCCTAAATTTGCGATATTTTAAAAAGGGAGCGATTTTATTCAAGACTTTGCTTATTTTAGACGATGATGCTCAGTAAATTGCCTAGATAGGTAAGTAATTTAACAATATTTGGCGGTCCAAGTTTCGACCTTCTGCGGTCTGGATCCGGACCGCGGTCCGCCTGATGCCAACCGAGGCTCTGGGGGATAACTTTTGAGCGCTACTGGGCGGCTTGCGCATCGTGCGGCGTTAGCTAATCGACTGTGCATTCTGACATATAACAAGGGGGGGGCTGGAAATGATCGTTAGAAAGAAGGGGCGCGCGGGTGACGGTAACTATGCGTCGCTTAGTGCAATTTTTCACATATAGAGCGCTTCCCGGAACAACAGCGTGCTTTATGTGTTCGCGATCCTACATTACTGTACGACGCCTATTTAGAATTGAATACGGATTACACTGTGTAAACGAGGTAATGGGCCCTTGCTGAGTTGGCCACGAAGACCCATTCTGTTCAGGGTTGGTCACACTCACGGGTCAACACCCATCCGGCGGCCTCCACGCATGAAGTGCGAGCCCGGGCAGGACTCTGGCCTTATAGCTAGTTTCCCCTAGGAGTCAACCTTCTGGCGCTCCTGGACGGTGGTTGCAGACCTTACAGCGACTGCTCTTGAAACGACCATCGGCCATCCGATCCTGGGTGAACAGCCGGGCAAAGGACGCTGTAGTCCGCGATAGATTCGGTATACACCGTTTCACCGCTTCGTAAGGGAGACGTAACCTCGAACTCGTAACCAATCGAAAGACCGGAGTAATCTGGTCACAATTGGAAGTAAGGGCGTGAGTGTCGGCCCGCTGGGTAACATTCCTGGCTATCTCACGGTTAAGGCGTTGGCCTCTTACGGGCTTGTGGCGTAGCTAGACGGTGGACTGTTTTGTCCTCAAGTCTTCTGCGCTCACTCCAGGGAGATAGAACGACTAATCGTTAAAACTTCCTGTGGTGACGGGTTCGCCCGTTGTAGTCGACAACCCAAGTTGTCTGACTGTGTTTATTCTCCAACGATAGCGCCGAAACGCTTCCTCCGATTGAGCTGAAATTTGGCATGCAGGTATAATTTGGTCATGGCATGAGCTGAAAAGTCATGGCATGAGCTGGTTGAAATCCGTCCACCCTGGGTTGGCTCCCGACGAGGGAACTCCTCAACGGTCAACAGCAGAGACCCAAAATTTTGTATACGCATTCATTTATGATAGCAACTTCCCAAGTTCCACCATGACATGGCTGAGGTACCCTGGGTTGGCTCCCGTCGAGACCCAAAATTTTCTGTAAGCATTTAATTAAGATAGCTTCTTCCAAGTTTCACCATGACATGGCTTTTCTACCCAGACGTTCAAAATATATAAAAGTCGAAAAAATCGAAAAAGTCGAACATGGCGAAAACGTCGAAAAAGTCGGGAAAAGTCGAAGTCGATTTCGATTTTCGAGGGTTAAAGTGTGGCGCTAGGTTGAAGGTTGTGGCAGATTTATGATATTAATATTCAGATGAATTAAGTTCCTGGCTACTTGACAGGAAAGTCTTGGGGTGACATTACCGATTTTTTAAGTGTGGGCAAGCGCGGGTTAAAGCCTAAAATAAACTTGAAAAAAACCTTTTTCCCCTTATTTTATTTTTGAAATATTTACACGTAACCTGAAAAATAAAATTGAAAACATATAGGTAGCTATAAAATCGAAGACTATCGCGGTTGTTTGACATTATAAATAGGATAGAAAACGAATTTACCGCGTGAAATTTGTAGGACCCGACGTTTCGGTGACGTTGCAGCCGCCGTTGTCTAGGGTAGACTAAATTCCCGCGCTCCGAGCCCGGCCCCCCACCACCGTTATAACCTACGCAGTGGCGGCAGCGGTTTGCGGCCTACCCGCAAAACAACGGACTGACAGCTCTTTAGTCTACCCTAGACAACGGCGGCTGCAACGTCACCGAAACACCGGGTCCTACAAATTTCACGCGGTAAATTCGTTTTCTATCCTATTTATAAAGTATAGGTAGCTGATTGACGATAAGATGGGATTTTCATAAATATAAAATACTGTATATCTATTCCTACAAGTTGAACTAGAAATAAACTTTTAAATAATGATGAATTGGACAGACTTGACCTGGGCATCTAAAAAAATAAATAACTTACATAAAATGCCCACATTATACAGGCTGAGTTTTTAGTTAGTGACATTCTTGTAGTGAGTGAATCAGTACGAGCAAGTAAGCAACTGTTGTTATTAAGTTATTTAACCGTTTTAGTGCTAAGCAATTTTTGTGAATATATATGAAAATTGCTATACATTTTTTTGATTATTTTAAAGGAAAAATAATGGTGTCAAATAAAACACTGTAATTCAGGTGTGGCATCGGGAGAAGGCGCCCGTCTAGGTCCAGGAGTCTCAAAAAAAATATTTGTTGCTTTAGAAAACACTTTTGTCGGGGGAATCTTGGCAAAAGTTGGTGTTTCGTCTATTTCTGAAGATGATGATGAAATAGAAGACTCACTTGCAATTCTCAATCTTCGTTTTCGATGCATTATAATACTGCTATTATTACTGCTTGTATCCGTTGTTTCACCGTCCGTACAATCATTAGAGACCGAATCATCGTCCGAAGTAATAGCAAGTGACATGGCTATTTTTGCTCAATAAAATATAAAATCTGTAAAAAGTTGTTTTTAAATGTATAAATATGCACTCTCGCAACAAATTATGCGCGAGATTAGAATACGTCCACTACCACGAAGCATCAAAAACACACTGATGTGCGCGGCAATTTTGCGCTGCTGCGCAATTTTCGATTCAAACTATCGCATCACTTTTGCGCCGCTTAGCACTCTAACGGTTATACAAATAAAAACTGTATTTTATTTTATTATAACAGCGACAGTTTGAGAAAGCGATCAGCTGTTCATGTTGGCCTACTTACGCGTTGTGTTTACTCTTCTATTGGTACAAACACGAATATTTTGTAATACTGCAGGAACGTGCTTTACTTTAAATAAATAAATAAATAAATGACGACGGTGATAATAGTAAGACTGTCAACAATTCTGGATAGTCATGGTTTTTTTATGAAATGTGCCGTTCTCTTTTGTTGCATTGTTGGTTCGGTTGGCAACGGCGCGGAAAGGGAGCCGTGCGGGTGTCGCGCCCTACCGACCTCAGTCGCCGGCCAACCCGCACCCCGGCTGCTATATTGTCCTGTCACAGCAGTACTGACTGCACGCGGCTACTGCTGGGCCCGGACATGACAGCAGACGGGGCGCCAGCACCACCGGCGGCCCACCGACCGGCCCACCACCGCACGCAACCGCAGCAACGACCGCAACAACAACCGACGACCGTCAACGAACCGACGGCGAACTGTGCTAAAGTGAAGTGCCTCCGCCGTCCGCATATCGCAGTGTTTCACGCGCACCGCAAGGGAAAGTGATTCCTCGTCCGCCGACATGTCCAGTGGCCAGAAATTGTGGTTTCGAGATTGTAACCTCTTTTGTTTTCCGCGCCCGCGCCCCAGTGCGCATGCGTTCAGGTCGCCCGGTCCGTATTCGCGACGCTGCGCGGCTCCCGCGAATTCCCGCGTCGATTTCCACCGGTTTTCCTTTTATTACGCGTGTCTATCTATATCGCATACGCTTCTTCGTCAGGTGCCGTGTCCGTAGGCGACCATGACTGCGTATCTCACTCACCGACACTCCTACACGCGCTCATACGCAAATAATCGGTACTTGCATAGTATGAGTTCGTTCGTTAATATTTCCGGGCCAATCTCTCACGAGTAAATATATGCGAGTAACCGCTGAAATGCTAATACCACCGATCGGTGGTTTTTCCGCTGCGACAACTCGTGGACGGCCGATCTCCGTAATTATGCAATTATTGTATGTAATTATATGCGAAACAAATCGCCTTCATTCAATAGGCCGTCATTATACACTAGTATACGTGCAGAAACAACCCTACAAAGGAATTTTCGAGGGTTGAAAACATGCCGTCGTGAGTTTCATTCCCATGACTGGTTTTCTAAGGGTTAAAAGGAATAAAAATACGACTGCCGTTATAAAAAGTTAAGCAAATGATCGGTATTTGATTTTATGAATTCGTTCGTTAACTTTATCGGGTCAGGTTGAGACACAACTCTCCACGATTAAATATATGCGAGTAACCGCTGAAATGCTAATACCACCGATCGGTGGTTTTTCCGCTGCGACAACTCGCGGGCGGCCGATCTCCGTAATTATGATTATGTAATTATATGCGAAACAAGTCGCCTTCATTCAACAAGCCACCATTATACACTAGTATGCGTGCACTAACACCCCTATACAAAAGAATTTTCGAGGGTTGAAAACATGCCGTCGTATGTTTCATTTCCATGGCTGGCTTTCTAAGGGTTAAAAGGAATAAATACACGACTGCCGGTACAAAAAGTGAATTACTGTATTTATAATTATTTTTATTACGTTATTACGATATTTATTATATAAATATATACGATACTTATATATTTTCGGGATGTACTTAATCAGGCCTCTCATTTGACAACAAACACAATATATTTATGTTAATTTATTGAAATGTAGAGATTTGGACATTTAGATAACTATATATATACTAATATTATAAAGAGGTAAAGTTTGTGACGTTGTAGGAAGTAATCTCTGGATCTGCCGAACCGATTTTGAAAATTCTTTAACCAATAGAAAGCCACATTTTTTGTGAGTGTCATAGGCTATATATTAATTCGAAAAATGAAAAGACTTTTTCGTGGTAGTCAGATTTGCAAATAACTCGGAGAAAAAACGGTCGAACGAAAACGTCTCTAACTAACGCTGCTTTAACGATGAGAGACATATGATTAAGTTCTAGAGAAGTGCTTGATAATGCCTACAAAAAGTCAGCGACAGCATATGTCTAAATTTTATATTCAAGTCACAAAAAGTAGTTTTTTATTTTAAAAAAATTATTTAAATCGTTAGGTCATGTTTATTGGTCATATTATCAACAATTATGAATTCATATCAAAATAAGTAAATTTATCGTCTCAAGTGTTTAAAACAAAAGACTTTTCTTTTTTACTGCATATAATTTCACTTTTACTGCATAAATGGTTAAAGAGATAAGACACTCACAAATAAGACACTCACAAGGAGACACTCACAAATAACGGTAATATAGTCAAATTGGCATGCAAATACATACATACATATGCAGTAAAAATATACCCTCCTTTTGGCAGTCAGGAAATAAATCATAGCACTCAGTACTAACCGAACCACACTCATAATTTCATCACAAGTAAAAAGTTTTACCGCCCAACGAAGTGGGCACGGGTCAGTTAGTACTTGATATTTGGATAGTTAATGTAACCTATGACAATCAGGATTACATAACGATTCTAACAATACCATATACTTTTAAATCAGTTCGAGCGTTAAGAAGTCATGGTGGAATAAAGAAACGGAAACATACATAGATGAATTCAGAACACATACCGCTCATTTTTTGTTGGGCAGTCGTCTAAAAAATAAACGTCCTGGATGGCCTTGTCGTTAGCTTCTCGTATACAATTAGCTAGTAAGCTATGTAGCTCGATATACTATATTAAAAAAATCAGAAGTCTTTGTGGTTTTAAGGCAGCCAAATCAGTATACTCTGCGTATTTTAACACATTAATGACTTATGGACTACTATTTTGGGGAAATGCCGCAACCAGTAAAAGAATCTTTCTTTTGCAAAAAAGAGCACTGCGCGGCATGTATCAGGAACGACTAGGACCTCATGCAAAGAATACTTCAGGAAGGCAAAGGTAATGACTATGTATTCGGCGTTCATATACCAGTGTTTAATGTATGCTAGACAGCACCTCGCAAAAACTGCAATTAATTCAGACATTCACACGCATCATACCCGCGGTAGATCCCTTTTATGCGTACCTCGAATACGACTGGCAAAGCATTAAATTCTATAATCTACTCCCTACAAAATTTAAACAGCTGGAGGACATAAAATTAAAAAAAACATCAAGGAGATGCTGATAGGCCACACTTTCTATAATCTGGCCGGATTTGAGGGCCATGATTTTTCAAATATTGTGCCCATTTATATTACTTAAAAAAGTAGAGCCTTATTGTCTGATTATTATTTTATATGGTCTTATATCTGTACTTTTAGTTTAAAATGCATAACGTAGAGTTAATTTGATTATTTAACATTTTACTGACAATTTGAATATTACGATGAATAATTTTACTACGTATCTTTTCGAATTTCTAACTACTTCAACTATTAGGCTTCTATTTTGATTATTTATATTTATAGTTTGACAATCTAGTAGTTAATTCTTGAATACCTATGTATGTTCAGTAAAGAGTAGTAGCGAGACTTACTACCTAACCCAATTATTTTGACACGTCCAAGAGCGGTCTTTAGCCGTCAATTGGACACGACGAAAATGTAATGTAAATGTAATGTAATGTATGTCCAGCAGGGTGATTTTATAACTTTGACGTTCTCTATAGAGAACGCTAAAGTTATAAAACCACCCTGTTGGTGTGTGATAGGGATTGACAACTGCGGGCAGTATCGGAAGTAGTCTTTATCCTGCATCATTCCACAGTTGCATATTGAGTTATCTGTGTAGCCCCAGCAAACGACATTCGCTCAGCATCTCGTCACACCCACCCTCAGTCTGTTCAGACTACGCCAGGTGGAGACAGGACTCCATTCCTATCTCTTCCTTTACGTCTTCGCAAATTTAAGCCCTTTATTGAGTGATGCGGTTCGAAGATTGACTGCCTTGGAGCGGTTGTGTATGAGAATATAAATAAAAAGTAAGAGATGAGATTAAAAAAAAACACTAAAAACACGCTTTTATAAATGCACGTAAAAACCAAAAAATCCGGATTCATCATCAGACCTTGAAACTATATCGTGGTCAAAGTTCATTACAAGACCTTTCTAACAAGTCCAAACACGACTATGATACGATATTCCATCATGGAATGCCAGTGCCTATCTTCCGGCTTCATCATTAGACCTTGACGCGGTCAAAGTTCATTCCAAGACTTTTCTAACGAGTCCAAACACAGCTATGATACGATGTTCCATCATGAAGTTCCAGTTCATATCTTCCGACTCCATCATCAGATCAGTTCGACAGTACCATATTATTGTATTGTCATCAGAACTACATACAGCTGCCAATTTTCAAGACGCTACGATCCTTGGAAGATGATTAAATTAGTTACCTTAGAATCTATTACATAGTTAGTTACATACAGGTCGACCTAATAAAAGCGTGTTAATGAAGCACATTTCATAAAGGACAATGCAGCATACTACCTTGATCAAAAAGTAACGACAATTTTATTTGTTCACAAGAAGTGATTCCCTTCGAAGTATTCTCCCACAGGACAATGATACTCTTGTTCCAGCGTTTATTCCAGTCTTTAAAACGTTGACCTTTCAGCGACATTTTCAATTAGGGAAACAAAATTTTCGAATTATTTCGTTAAGTCATCCTTCATTTATGAAACGGCCTTTGGCGAAGTGATCAGTGTGTTTTATTTTAGTTTTTTCTCTTTAATTCGTCTTAATTGGAGGCATTTTGGGTTGAAAAAGGAAAGATTTAAATGGGAACAATATTTGAAAGTCATGGCCCTCAAATTCGGCCAGATCATAGAAAGGGTGGCCCAGCATCTCCTAGATGTTTTTTTTAATTTTACGTCCTCCAGCTGTTCTCTTCTACCCTCTTATCAGAGGTAGGGAGTAGATTATAGAATTGAATGCACTTTTGCCAGTCGTATTCGGGGTACGCATAAATGTCCGCAATAATTGCAGTTTATGCGAGGTGCTTGTCTAGCATACATTAAACATTGGTATACGAACGCCGAATACATAGTCAGCCAGTCAGTCGGTCATTTACACATTCCTTCACCGTTCATTCGGCTAGACTACAGAACCAGCTTCCGTCCAATGTCAGAAACGTACCAACGGTTTCTACTTTTCAAGTGTCCCTGAAAAAGCACTTCATGCCTTAAATTCCTGTAATTATACTTGACCAAATATATTCTCCAAATCCTAATAATTATACTTGGCCTCCTAACGGCATTTTGTTACACTGAGAAAACCATTGGATTTCTTCCTACAATGTCGTTTTGTTATTGCGGTTTTGATACAGAATAATGATGTTTTAATCGCAAGTTTGTTGAATTGCGAGGAATTTTGATGAATCTCCATTACTCGATTATATGTTTCACCATGCTCCGTACGGGTAATAAGAAACTAACTGTATAATGTCGCTTTAACATGATTCTAAATGTGCTACCGTTAGTTTTACGAGGAAAAACAATATTCTACCATTTATTTATACTGTCAACGGTTTCTCGATAAACAAGAAAAATTCAATCCGGGATCTAGGTGTTCTTTTAGATAGTAAGTTAAACTGTCAACGGTTTCTCGATAACCAAGAAAAATTCAATCCGGGATCTAGGTGTTCTTTTAGATAAGTAGTAAGTTATTATATAACCCCCGCATAGATAACATCACGAAAAAAGCATATAGTATGTTAGGATTCATACTTCGAACTTCAAAACATTTCGCAGTTAAACATTCTCTCTTACTCTTGTACTACGCTTTCGTCCGCAGTCACCTCGAATATGATTCTCAAATATGGTCTCCCAGCTATAATGTTCACGTAAAGAGAATTGAACGTATTCAAAATGTGTTCCTGAAACATTTGAATTATCGCTCATTTTTGTCCTTTCCCAATTACAACGAAGCAGCTACCTTTCATGGGCTTCGATCCTCACAATCAAGAAGAAATTGCGCAGACGTGGTGTTTTTCCATAAACTATTGCCAGGTTACATTAATTGTTCTGATCTTCATGGAATGGTATCTTTCCGTGTACCATCGCGACTCACTCGCCAAACGGAGTTATTCCACCTTCCGCAGGTTAGTACTAATTATGCACAAAACTGTTTCATGTATAGGGTATGTAAAATTTGTAATACGCAGCTCGGCGATATTGACGTATTCAATACGTCATCATTCGCTCTTAAGAAAGCAATTATTAATGACGGTATTGATTTATCATTGTAATAGCAATATATAATATATTATAAATAATATTTATTCAAGAATATCTTTAAATAATATGTATGACTATATTATGGAACGTGTATTTACATAAAATTGTATTTGCTTATTGTGACTCCTTTCTTCCCAGTTCCCACCTCTCCCTATGTGTGTTTCTTCTTATTCTTCTTCATCAGCGCGTATTCGCCCACCGTTGGGCATACGCCTCTCCAATCACTCTCCACCCGGATCGGTTGTCCGTTTCCCTCATCCAGACTGGTCCAGCTATCTCCTTGATGTCATCTGACCATCGGGCCGGTGGTCTGCCCACACTTCTTCTGCCTAGCCGGGGTCTCCACTCCAAAACGCGCTTGCTCCACCGTTCGTCGTGTTGTCGGGCCACATGGCCGGCCCAAGCCCACTTCAGCTTGGCCACTCTTTGACCCACGTCGACCACCTTCGTGCGCTGTCTGATGAGCTCGTTTCGGACTCGATCGCGCAACGATATGCCAAGCATGACTCGCTCCATGTTACGCTGCACCACCTTAAGCTTGTAGATCATCCCAGCAGTCAGTGTCCATGTCTCACAAGCATACGTCATAGCCGGTAACACACACTGATTATACACCTTTGTCTTGAGCGATTGGGGAATTCTGGACTTCAGCACGAAGCTCAGCTTCCCGAAGGCTGCCCATCCCAATTGTTTCCTTCGCTTTTCTCTGCCATCATCGAGTCCCGGCCGAGCTTTATCACCTGTCCTAGATATGTGTACTCCTGCACCTGCTCCAGCGGTTGTCCATTCAATGAAATGGGATTCGGTGTGAGATCGGCTTTCGCCATAACCTTTGTCTTGTCCATGTTCATCTTAAGACCCGTTCGCAGGGACGCGTGATATAGTTGCTCCAGCATGAGTTGTAGGTCTTCGGCACATTCAGCGATTATAACTATTATCAGCGATTATAACTATATATAACTATTCTTCAAAAAAAAAATATGGTAATGCTGTGCTTAAATTATGAATGTTTAAGTGGAAACATGTAATTAGCTTTATTTTTTAACTTAATAATTTTGTAACAAATTTATTGTAACAGCTGTATGTTTCCTTAATAATAATAAAATAAAAATTCTTGTAACTGACTATTTTTTTATTGTTAAATTTATTCAAAGAAAAAGATACATTTTTTTAAATATTACAATCTTGCCAAACTGGTATACAGTTTGTTGGCGAGACAAACTCTTACACTACACTAGTCTTACAAAAAAAACAATGCACAGCAGTATTACTACTGGTCTTACTACAGGCTTAAATTGCTACAAGTTTAAATGATAAAACGTATAACAAATTTAATTATGACCACTAATGTCACTATAAACGTTCAACAGGTAGCTTTTTAATCTCTTTTTAAACATCTGTTCGCTCACGCTTACACAGTCTTCCTCAGATACAAATGTATTAAAGATTCTTGGAATGAGGTACTTTAACGTCCTTTACCATAGTAGTTGTTCGCTCTTGGTTCTTCAAATCTTTTACGGACTTTTTCTCTAACATTCCTATTGTACTGTATTGGTATTTAAAATTCTGAATTTCTAAAATGCTCCATTGCTAGTAAGTATGTATTTTTTTCATGTATAGGTAATATATCGCATCGCTTAAACAACAAGTTATAGTTCTTTTTACATTGTGTTAAGAGGCCGTGTACGAAATTGATGTGGGCCGGGATACCTCTATAATCAATGGTATAATATAACTATAGGTAGGTAGGATTTTCGGAGCCAAAGAGATACGTCCACCCTTTGAAAGCGCTCGGCGGGGACTAGCTGACTTGAGGCGTGAATCGTATCATAGGCGAGTATCATAACGCGAGAATTAGATTGTTTTAAAAGACCAGATTTGGTCGTATCATACTCAAGGGGTTAATTAACCCCTTGAGTATGATACGACCAAATCATACTCAAGGGTCGTATCATACTCAAGGGGTTAATTAACCCCTTGAGTATGATACGACCAAATCTGGTTCTGAAACAATTATCCGTTGAGTATGATACGACCAGATCTGGTTCCGCGTTTTTTTCACTTCTTTGACGTTCTCATATTTATTCATAATTATCTAATTGTTTTACAAAATGATATTTCAATATTCTATATTCGAAATTTCAATGCAATCATTGTGCAGTTGTTCTTTTTATGATTGGTGTAGTAGTTTCGTAGTTATAGTACTTTAAGGTCGATGTCGCCGAAAATCCTGCAAAAGAGACAGATGCATCCATGAAAATACCCATTTACTACCAATTTTAATTAATCTTTTGCATTTTTTTTTTTGAGGAAATGGATTGATATTGAACTAAAGTTTATTTCTGTTGTTTTTATTTTATGAACGATAGTTCTAAAAGGCCAAAATCAAAAGCATTTCTTCGCCCATTTTCTAAAAAAATTGACAAAGTTAAATATTTTTTTATCAACAAATTTTATATAAAAGTAGTAAAAAGTGATTCACTTATTATATAGAGGACTTTCACAACAATACATTATATTTTTTTATACCGTTTAGATGTCAAAACATTTCGTAAATATGTTATATTCTAAACCTCTTACAGCAAAAATTCACAAACAGTCGCCGGTTTAAAGTCAATTAATCAAAATTCTATAATAATTTTCAAAAAAGTAGCTCACTCATTAGACAATAATATAAATGATCTTTTATGTTGTGCAATAAAACTTATAGAAATACAGTATTTTAACCTTAAATTTACGTCTGCAAAATTACGTAAATTCACGAAATGCGCAAAATTTCGTATACGGCCTCTTAGCACGTTTTTATTTACTAAAAGTTTTATAATTCTACGTTGCAAATTAAATATTTTATCTATATATGTGCGAAAAGTACGACCAAATGAAGTGAGAGCATAGCTCAGTACTGCATCAGCGAGGGCATGATATACTAAGCGTAATGTTGGTTTATCTACAATATACTGAAGGTGATAAAACTTATATAGCATCCATCTCAATTTATTACATATATTATTCACATGCAAGCCCCAATTCATGCTACAATCTATCGTTAGACCCAGATATTTATACTCTTTTACAAATTCAATTTTTTTACAGTCAGTACAATTTATTTTAAAATTATGCAGACATTCATATGAGTGACCAGTTATATTTATTTTATTTATTTATTTATTTAATTTAACAATTCATTTACAAGTGCACAAGTATCACTAATAATCATATCAATAAAAAAAATGTATATAATTAAAATTAAAATTAAACACGGCCGATATGAGCATTAGCATTTAAGTACTGCTGCTTCCCAACTAAGTGCCAGGACTTGTTCCAGGGCAGCTAGCTCTCTAGCTTTTATATCACATATATTCGGCAATGAATAAAAAAAAAATAAAAAGGAAAAGAAATATATATATTCCCGTCACCATTACAAATTATAACTAATAATCACTAACTAATGATCACAATAGGAAATAAAACACAAAAATAAATAATCGTGTTAATAAAATAAAAATGTCAAATAATATCAAACAATAGTCACCAAAATTTATGAATAAGTAATAGTAATAAATAAAAATAAAAAAAGTCAAAGAAAATAATCATAATAATAAGAAATGTCAGGGATAATTGTCTCGATATATTAATTTGTGGATATTTTGCCGGGCGTCATATTTTAGTGCTATTAATGCTATTCCTAGTGCTATTAATGCTATTAGTCATATATTAATGCTATTCCTTGGTTTTTGGATGTACGGTGAATGTACAAGCATACATTTTGTTTTGCTTATATTTAGTATTATGCCGTTGTCGTGGGACCATTTTAACACATTTTCAAAATCATTCTGGATTTTATTTTGAATATTATCCATATCCCTATCCGCGTACATCATACACGTATCATCAGCATACATATAGCATGTACAGTCTTTCACTATAACCTTACGTATGTAATAACATGCTGTCATGGTAAAAGCAAGATCTTGCTGTCCGTCGTAATGATTGTGCGGTGTAATTACTATGCCCGTGACATGGTAACTACACCGTTACGCGTCATGTTGATACATACGTACGGACCACAGTACATTTTATATACACAATCCCTTTTGAAACGTTTTTCCGTGTATTACAGCGTTATATTTTTCTCATTGCACTTGATTAATTATTGTTAATTATAAAGTATTTTTGTTTTTTTTTTACTCTACGAGCACCTAAATATTTTCACTTCCACGAAGGTTGGCTGTAAAATATCGTAATTTTAACAATAATAATAATAATAATAATAATAATAATTTTATTCATTCAAAAACATAAATTTACAATAATTGTATTAGTTGCAGAATCTACCTAACTAGGCCATAGCCCGTACCAAGGAAAACTCTATGTATGGCAAAGATTTATTCATGTGCACATAATATTAAAATGAAAAATACAAAATATAATAAAATATAAAATAGATAAGCGAATGCAAATTAAACTTATAATTATATTTAAAATATTGATATAGAATGGTCATGGAAATAAAAATGTAAAATGTCGTAATATGAAGTTTGTAAAACAAATAAATAAATAGTATTAAAATATAAAGTGTAGTATGACAATAATAACGATGCAGACCTTTACTTTAAAATATGGCTTATTGCCTTTTCCACCTCATTTCTACCAAGTTGAAGTAAATGTTGTGTCCGCCTGTTGTGTGTTTTGGCTTAAAATGTGCAATAAAGACTTTCTATCTAACTATCTATCTATTATTACGTTTCTATGTACTTACCAAAACCAACGAAAATTAGTGTTGGAATGATGTTATTTATACAACGTTTTGAAGTGTGGATGTTTACCTGCAACAAAAGACATAATAATATTATTAATTTAATCAGTCGGCAATTATCATAGATTCATAGTTCATTACATTACATTACATTTTCGTCGTGTCCAATTGAAGACTAAAAACCGCTCTTGGAAGTGTCAAAATAATTGGGTTAGGTAGTAAATCTCGTTACTACTCTTTACTGAACATACATACAGTCAAGAATTAACTATTAGATTGTCAAACTATAAATATAAATAATCAAAATAGAAGCCTAATATTTGAAGTAGTAGTAATTCGATAAGATACGCAGTAAAATTATTCATCGTAATATTAAAATTGTCAGTAAAATGTTAAATAATCAAATTAAATCTACGTTATGCATTTTAAACTAAAAGTACAGATATAAGACCATATAAAATAATCAGACAATAAGGCTCTACTTTTTTAAGTAATTTAATTGGGCACAATATTTGAAAAATCATGGCCCTCAAATTCAGCATATTATAGAAAGGGTGGCCTATCAGCATCTCCTTGATGTTTTCTTTTTAATTTTATGTCCTCTAGCAGTTTAAATTTTGTAGGGAGTGGATTATAGAATTTAATGCTAAGGTACAAGTAGCTTTTCTGTACTTTTGCCAGTCGTATTCGGCATTAAAATATAACCATCTAAAAAATAAACTACATACGCAGTAAAAACCATGGATATGCTACAAGAGGAAACAAGGATGGAACATCTGGATGGAAAGATGTCATGGAATCTACATATAGAGCACTCTCCCGGAGCACTAGACCCGGTGACTCCGTAACGTCCCTTGCGGGACCAACGGCCGACTCCCCCAATTTCCAGGTTATAATTTTTTATATGTCAAATTTCAATGCGATCATTTTACAGTATTTTTTTTTATGATCCGTATAGTGGTTTACAAGTTATGGTCGTTTGTATCAAGGTCGTCGACTCGCGCCAATTTTACGCGCGAAAATGCCGCGCAAAAGTGATAGCTGAATTTTTACTTCGCGAGAGGAGGGGTCAAAACAATCAGGAGTCAAAACTATCGTCAGCCTGCTATGCTCTATTACGCATCAGAAGTTGTTTGGAGAGAACTGAAGTAATATCGGCCTATTACGCGCTAGTTGAGTCACACCTGCGCTATGGTATTCTTTTATGGGGTAATGCAGCTCCAATCAACAGTGTATTCACTCTCCAGAAAAGAGCCATACGTGCGATAGTAGGTATTGGTCCACGGCAGTCATGTCGTGAACACTTCCAAAAACTAGGGATATTGACCGTATATGCGATTTCTGCTGAAGAAGCTCTTTGCGAATTCTATTGCAATAAGAGCTCGGCCATATCCCACGAGGAAGTACATCGGCATGACACAGAAATACCTGTATCTCCAACCGTTCGTAGCACGTACTGCCAAGTTCCAGGCGACTAGTCGATACTTAGGCCTCAAACTTTTTAATAAATTGCCCGAAAGATTAAAAGCGATTAAAAACATCGATATTTTCAAGAGATCCATCCGAGTCTATCTGCTTAATGTAAATAATTATGGAAAATTAGCTATCCTGATAGTCGTGACTGGGTATGAAAAATCATCAATAATTAGAAAATAATGTAATTTAATTTAATTTTAATTTTAATTTTATTATTTTTAAGGAAACATACAGCTGTTACAATAAATTTGTTACAGAATTATTAAGTTAAAAAAAATAAAGCTAATTACATGTTTCCACTTAAACATTCATAATTTAAACACAACAATATATTTTTTTTGAAGAATTAACTAACACTCATAGGGACAGGTGGGAACTGGTAAGAAAGGAGTCATAAAGGTAAATAAAATTTTATGTAAATACACGTTCCATAATATAGCCATACATATTATTTAAAGATATTCTTGAATAAATATTATTTATTATATATTATATATTGCGATCAATACCATCATTAATAATTGCTTTCTTAAGAGCGAATGATGACGTATTGAATACGTCAACATCGCCGAGCTGCGTATTACAAATTTTACATACCCTATACATGAAACAGTTTTGTGCATAATTAGTACTAACCTGCGGAAGGTGGAATAACTCCGTTTGGCGAGTGAGTCGCGATGGTACACGGAAAGATTCATTCCAAGAAGATCAGAACAATCAATATAACCTGCCAATATTTTATGGAAAAACACCACGTCTGCGCATTTTCTTCTTGATTGTAAGGATTGAAGCCCATGAAAAGCAGCTGCTTCGTTGTGATTGGGAAAGGACAAGAAGGAGCGATAATTCAAATGTTTCAGGAACATATTTTGAATACGTTCAATTCTCTTTATGTGAACATTATAACTAGGAGACCATATTTGAGAAGCATATTCGAGGTGACTCCGGACGAAAGCGTAGTACAAGAGTAATAGAGAATTTTTAACTGCGAAATGTGTTGAAGTTCGAAGTACGAAACCTAACATACTATATGCTTTTTTCGTGATGTTATCTATTGGGAGTTATATAATAACTTACTATCTAAAAGAATAAGATTAGTATGGTCCACCTTGTCAAAAGCTTTGCTGAAGTCAGTATAAATAGCATCCACTTAATTGCGTTTACTCATTTGAAGCGACAGGAAACTCGTAAACAAAGTAAGATTAGATACCGTAGACCTGCCAGATCTAAATCCATGCTGTTGGGGTAGAATACAATGAGTAGTTGCCGCATATAATTGATCGTCAACTATTTTTTCAAATAGCTTACTGATGATGGAGAGTTTGGAAATAGGACGATAGTTAGTAACATCAATTTTCGAACCCGATTTGTATACCGGTGTAACAAAAGCTTGCTTCCACTCGTCGGGAAAGGTGCCATAACAAACCGACCTCTTGAAAAGTAAGGTAAGCGGCAAGGCCAAAGTATGACCGCAGCGAAATATAAACAAAGGTGGGATACCGTCTGGTCCAGCACTTTTATTGAGATCGAGCTTGCTAATATACTCCTTCACCAATTCTTCAGTGATTTCAATAGACGAGATATTACTACCATGGCATTCGATATGAGCAGAAGTACTAGGACTAGCGGAAATCGGTTCAAACACGAATTCAAAATACTTACAAAACATATTACACACTTCCTCCCCTGACGCAGAGACACTACCTAAGTACGTTACTCTTTTAGGGACAGAGTCGGACTTCCGGAGGGATTTGGCATAAGACCAGAAGGACTTCGGATTGCTAAGAATATTTTTTTCAATTTTTTTTATGTACATTGCATAGCAATCCCTGTTTATAAGTTTCTGCCTGGACCTCAACAGGGAAAATTTGTAATAATGAAAATTGCTGAATAAATAAAGAGAAGAATGTATATAACCATAATTATCATAATAATTGTGATAGTCATGAAAATAGATAATCGTATACTAAAAAAGTTAAAATTTTAATTATCGGTCACATACCACAATTAAAAAATTTGCTTCGTTGATAAAAATGTCTTGGCAAATGTCTTGGCAACTCTTTTGGCAAATGTCCACTATCAGAATATTTTTTCTTTATTTTTTACAGCATGATGCTATTGGAATACAGTGGCGGATACATTTGATGGGTGGGGGGGGGGGGGGGGCTGACGCGGTCGGCCTAGCATCAAGCGGCATTTATGACCCATGTGTCAATGGCAGTTGGGCCATTATTACCCATGTGTTACGGTCGGCCCAACTCACAGATAAGCATCCGGCAGCCTCCACGCAAAAGCGCGAGCCAGGGTAGGACTCGGACCCCCTGGGAATCGCCCTTTGGTGGTTTGCGCACCGTGCTGCGTCAGCCAATCGATTATGCAGCCCGACTGATAACAGGGGCGCCTGGAAACGGCTTTGTTTCCTAAAGAGCGAGGATGGTTGTTAACCTGTCGGTAACTGCGTTTGAAACGACCAATTCGGTCACCCTATCGCGAGTAGTAGGCGGGCAATGGACGTCCTGGTCCGCGATAGATTCATTAGATACTGAATCACCGCTACGTAAGGGAAAGGACCGCGCAAGCGACCTCGAACCCGTAACCAGTCGGCAGGCCAAGAAATGTGGCCTAAACTGGTCGAGCCCGCTGGGTGCAAACCCAGTGTCTCGCGCTAAGGCGGTAGCTCCGTCCTAAAGGGACAGTTTCGTCCTAAAGGGAGCTAATGGGCCCTTGCGGAGTTGGCCACGAAGACCCATTCTGTTCAGGGTTGGTCACACTCACGGGTCAACACCTCTCCGACGGCCTCCACGCATGAAGTGCGAGCCTGGGTAGGACTCTGGCCTTTTGGTCAGTTTCCCTTGGGAATCAAACTTCCGGCGCTCCTGGACGGTCTGCGCACCGTTCGGCGTAAGCCAATCGATTGTGCATTCTGACTAACAGTCGGAGGAGTCTGGAAGCAGTACTGTTTCCTATAAAGCGGGGGTGGACCTTACGGCGACTGCTCTTGAAACGACCATCGGCTATCCGATCCTGGGTGAACAGCCGGGCAAAGGGCGCTGTGGTCCGCGATAGATTCGGTATACACCGTTTTACCGCTTTGTAAGGGAGAGGACCGCGCAAGCGACCTCGAACTCGTAACCAATCGAGAGACCGGAGTAATCTGGTCACAATTGGAAGTAAGGGCGTGAGTAGGCCGGGTAACATTCCTGGCTATCTCGCGGTTAAGGCGTTGGCCTCTTACGGGCTTGTGGCGGAGCTAGACGGTGGACTGTTTTGTCCTCAAGTCTTCTGCGCTCACTCCAGGGAGATACAATGACTAATCGTTAAAACTTCCTGAGGTGACGGGCTCGCCCGCTGTAGTCGACAACCCAAGTTGTCCACATTACCAAAAACTCTATGTATGCGGTCAGTACTGTTCCAGCTGTCGAGAAACTTTTAATGTTAGTAAGTTCAGGAAAATTCAGGCAGGGGTCTACGGAAAGCAGCAAGGTGTCTACGACTTCTTCAACTTCAGCAACTTTGTCATCGGCAGTCTATGCTATAAGAAAAGTGAAATTTCTGGCTGACGAACATGCAGCGATCAGTGTGTATCACTCTCTCTTATGCGATACTACTATGGGGTAATGCAACCGATATCCATCGCGTTTTTGTGCTTCAAAAGCAAGCCGTTAGGACAATTTTTGGTGTAAGCAGAGAAACACATTGCGCCCCTTTTTTTATTAAAGCTGGTATCTATACCATGTCGTCCATGTACATATATCAGTGCCTTTTATACGCCAAAGACAATCTTTTAAATTGCGAGCTTCACTCCACTCGACATAGCCATAATACGAGACATAAAAACAATGTGTTATTGCCTAAAGTACGCTTGACTAAATATCAAAAAACATTTTTATATATTAGTTTTAAATTGTTCAATGCTTTGCCGTCATCGACGAGAAGACTTGAGATGGCAGCGTATAAAATCTGCTTGAAAAATCAGTTAGTCAAACATGCCCTTTACAAACTGGACGGCTTTTATGATATTGCGTCCACAATTGCTTGATTATAAATAACCATATTATAACTATACTTCGCACTAAGTTTTAGATTTTATTGACATTATTTTTAGTTAAGCATGTTTTAGAATGTTTCTTTTTCATTGTATTGATTATTATTTATTGTTTGATTAGTGATTATTTTGTAAACTTGACTATTTTTAAGTAATCACCTCTGACTACATTTATTTTATTTTTTTCCTTTTAATTAATCAAGGCGGTTTTATCATCCGGTAAATTATGATTGTAAAATTTGACATGTTCCTCAGTATTGTGAAATGCTTTTATGAAATGAATAAATGATGATGATGACGAGTCAAGAAAGTTTGGCTACCTCTGGTTTAAACCTTATATTTCCTGTTGTTTTCACTCAATAATAAAATAAATAATTCAGCTATGGGCGTGTAAGCCGCGCTGTTGTAAGCCTCGGATGAAGTATGAGTGGGGTGCGAATGATCGGAATCCGCGCGAATAGAAAACGGAGAGGAGCAAGCTTAAGAGCACGGATCGCGCATAGAATTCGTGACAGAATGGAAAATTCGCCCGCCAACCTATTTCGTGCCGGTCGACAACCGCGTGTCGCGCCGACACCGCGTCCGACGGAAATGAACAAAGCATTGTTCACATCCATATACAGGCAGTTTCCATGCACGTGCTATTGGCTCGCAAAATAGGCTCTAGAAAACCTAATCAAAACTATACGTAACTAGAGTCGTTAGTGGGACCCTTTGACAACAGCAAAAATAGGTGGAAGTAGAAATACCATTTCTACTTTTCCAGCCCACCAACGACCAGAAGGAATAGAGTAGAATAGAATAGAATAACTTTATTGTGCTATAAAAACATAACATAATGAATATTACGCTGGTTTTATAACAAAGACAATTTATCCACAAATGGCGGACTTATCGCTATAGCGATATCTTACAGTCAACCATTTGATAAAATAATTCCTAATTTTCACCGTATAATACACAAAGAAGTAGTAAAGTTAAATTTAAAATAAACTTATACAGATACATGTCAGTAACTTATGCTAAGGTTGCCCAGGGAAGGATAAAGGAGAGGACAAGGTGAGGTATATGGTTAGTGGCTGTGTAAAAATAAATGTTTCTTCAACAATTTTTTGAAAGTATGCAGCGAAGGTGCATGCCTGATAGAGTGAGGGAGCTGATTCCATAAACGAGCAGAATGGACTGTAAAAATTGTCAATAACATGTATGTTATTGACGTTGTTAGCATAGTTATTGACAACATAGTTATTGTTGTTAACATAGTTAACATAGTTATTGTCAACAAACAAATGCCACATGTCCACGGTGCGTACGCATCGTGACATCGTAACAAGACAACATGACGAGACAAGACAGAAGTTAAAACAGAAATTGAGTCTTTGCCAGCATTGTGGCACATGGAGAGTTCGTAATACTCTGACCAAAACTCATTATAGAACGAATAAAATGCACATTTTGTGTAGTGCTTCGTCTTAACAAAAGTGTATCTAAAATCTATGTTTCATTTTTGACGTGACAACGTCTTATAATTCGATGGAGCTGGCTGCACGCACGAAAAAACATGACTCATGCGGCGTTACCTCGCTCTGAGGCGTTCCATTTATTATATTTATTATTCAATATAAATGCTGCCATCTACCGGTTGCGAAAGAATTATTTACTAACCTCAGTCTAAAATAGTACGAATGAAAATCACTAGATTGATTTAAATTCTTGACATAATTTTATATGTATTCTTGATATACGGAATGTTATTACTGAACGGACAATTTTCTTGTGGTTACAACGAAGTGCAACGAAGTAAGCAACTTTTATTTTAAAAAAAAAAAAGTATGAAAAGCTATCATTACGATGCGCTATCTAGCGGTTGGTAAAATGTCGCTGATATTGTTTATTTACGACGTATTACCTACCGCTAGATGGCGCAGCGTGCTCAAACGCTTCTCAAACCGTTATTTAACAGTTTGAGATTTCAAACTTTCAAATTAAAAATAACGATAAACTTTAAACAATAAACAATTATACAATTATACTGCTATACAATAATACATTCACATGTTGTAGTCAAATCGGTGAGTATCAAAGCATATATTTTTGGGTGTTTGTAATAAACAATATCAGAATCTTAAATGAAACTGCTTCAAATGCAACCATTCCATCAGTATTTTCTTATGACGTTGTCACGTTCAACTATCGTCAGTAAACCGACTTTACAGACAAGCGATTTTTTTAAAATAAATTTGAACGGCGTAAGTTATAATCGGCATAAGAAAATGTTTTTTTTAAGAATTATGTATCTAATTATATATTATAATCGGGTTGACATTGAAGAACAGTAATTTGGTTCTGTGTGAAAAATTGTTTCACTTTTTTCGAAGAATGGCATGGGGCGAGATCCTGTTGAAAAATTCCCTCGTTGGAAGGATAGACCTTGTTGAGCTCCCGTATCATATGGTTTGATAAGATGTTAATATCACTCTGAATATAATGATCAGACAAATACATTGAAAAGGGTTTTAATCGTTGCAGAGCATTCTGTAAGGATAGAAGAAGCACGTTTCGTCGGGACCGAGCCAGACGGCGGGCACATCAGTATTTTCTTATGACGTCACGTTCAACTATCGTCAGTAAACCGACTTTACAGACAACCGATTTTTGTTATTAAGCAATGTTATTTCTTTGAGGTTCATTTTTTAAAAAGAGCTAGTTTGTAGAATACAGTCGCGGGCGACCAGTCGCTACAAAACTAGCCGCTAGCGGCTGCGCTTAGGGGAAAATATCTCTAAGGCGATTAACACTATTACACCTATGACACCTCACTATCCTCACCAAGCCTATAAACAGCACCTAGCAGAAACACCAATTAATGCAGACATTCACTCGCATCATACCCGCGGTAGCTCCCTTTTATGAGTAACCCGAATACGACTGGCAAAAGTACAGAAAAGCTACTTGTACCTTAGCATTAAATTCTATAATCTACTCCCTACAAAATTTAAACAGCTGGAGGACATACATTTAAAAAAAAAACATCAAGGAGACGCTGATAGGCCACCCTTTCTATAATCTGGCCGAATTTGAGGACCATGATTTTTCAAATATTGTGCCCATTTAATTACTTAAAAAAGTACAGCCTTATTGTCTGATTATTTTATATGGTCTTATATCTGTACTTTTAGTTTAAAATGCATAACGTAGATTTGATTTGATTATTTAACATTTTACTGACAATTTGAATATTACGATAAATAATTTTACTACGTATCTTTTCGAATTACTAACTACTTCAAATATTAGGCTTCTATTATGATTATTTGTCTTTATAGTTTGACAATATAGCAGTTAATTCTTGACTACCTATGTATGTTCAGTAAAGAGTAGTAGCGAAACTTACTACATAACCCAATTATTTTGACACGTCCAAGAGCGGCGGTCTTTAGCCGTCAATTGGAGACGACGAAAATGTAAATGTAAAAAATGTAAATATACACCTCATAGTGTATATTTACATTTTTTACATTTTTTTACATTTTACACCCAATTATTTTGACACGTCCAAGAGCGGCGGTCTTTAGCCGTCAATTGGACACGACGAAAATGTAAATGTAAAAAATGTAAATATACACCTCATAGTGCTCAAACACTTAATCCGATTGAGCTGGAATTTGGTAGTCAGGCATCATTTGATCATGGCTAGAGTTGAAAAGATTGTGGTTGAAATCGGTCCACCAGACGCACGAGTGAAACTGCGGAGCACTCGTTGTTCTTGAGTTGATGCGCGCACCGTCTCCATTTGAGCAGTTGCAGATGCGCGGAGCAGGGTCGATGCGCGAACCTAGTGTAATAGCGTAATAGTGTAATAGCGCGTGTAATAGTGTAATAGCGCGAACCTAGAAGTAAATCACGAGGAATCGCTAAAATCTGGGAGACTAGTAGGGTTAGTCGTGTAAAACAACTGAGCATCCAGCAGCTATAGCGATAAAGACATCGCGATATTTGAATCACCGGTACGTTCGTCGTGATGTTTAATATTCGCCTATTTTTATGGAAATGGCAATAAAAAGAGAGAGCACGCTGTATAGGGCGCGGTAGAGCGGTCCGCGCAACGCCTGTATCGACCCTGGGTCGCCGCTCCCTTTCTCTCCAGTGGAGTCTCCGCTCGCACAGCACCGCCGCCCCACACACCCACGCCAAAAGCCACCCCCTTACGCTGTAAATGTACCACTACAAGAGAGCGAGAGACAGATAGAGGGCCCGACTGTACACATTTTGCTGTGGCGAGAGTCAAACAATTAAATTATTGGTTTTGGTTGTTTAAGGGCCAGAAACAGGTAAAAGGTGACGGGGACATTTTTTGCGGTTTGACGACTACAACAGGCGAAACCGTCACCCCAGGAAGTTTAAACGATAATGATCGTTTAAACTTCCTGGGGTGACGGTTTAAACTTCCGTAAGGTGAGCGTAGAAGACTTTATGGACAGGAGGGCGGTGTCGACTACAACGGGCGAACTCGTCACCCCAGGCTGGTATAACGATATAGATCGTTCTTTCAGCCGTGGGATGAACGTAGAAGACTTGGGGAAAAGACTATCTACTGTCTAGTAAACTAGCAACCCGTTAGAGACCCCCTAACTACCAGTTTTGGCAGGATATCTCCGCCTGGAATTAACCTTCAGGATACCTCCGTCCTCCCGACTGGTTACGGGTCCGATGTCGCTTACGCAACCTCTACCTGTTGTATTACAGCGGTAATTCAGTTTGAATTTATCGCAGACCTGGGCGTTCTTTGCCCGTAGTGCCACACGGGATCGAGTGGCCCAAGGTCATTTCAAGAGTGGCATGACAACAGGTCAACATCTACCCCCCGCTGCTTAGGAAACAGTGTATTTCCATAGTCTCCAGACCCCTTCAGCAATTAGTCAGAATGTTCAGCCGATTGGCTTCGCCGACCGGTGCGCAAACCGTCCAGTGGCGCCGGGATGCAATTCCGCCGGGAGAAACCAGTCCACCAGCTCTGAGGCCTGAGACACGGGAGTCTTACCCGGGGTAGCCTTCCACTAGAGGAGGCTTCTGAATAGGAGCTGAATCGTGAGTTGAGCCGATCCGAGAACAAAATGGATCTTGTGGCTCAAGCTGCACAAAACCGTTCACCACCAGACTTTTATGGACAATACAAATCTACCGTCTAGTAAAAACCACGAGTTCCCGCCAGAGTCCAACGCCTTATGGCGAGGCACTAGGAAGGTAACCCAGTAGGGCCACCAGTTTCAGCCGAACTTCACTGGCCTCCTGACTGGTTTAGGGAGCTAACGGGCCCATGATGAGGTGGCCACGATGACCCATGTGTTCAGGGTCGGTCACACTCACGGGTCAACACCCATCCGATGGCCTCCAGCATGGGGTGCGAACCTGGGTAGGGCACTGGGTCAACCAGTCTCCCCTGGGAATCAAACCTCTGGCGCTCCTGGACGGTCTGCGCACCGAGCGGCGCAAGCCAATCGACTGTGCTCTCCGACTAACAATCGGGGGAGTCTGGAAGCTGTATTGTTTCCTATAGAGCGGGGGTGGTTGCGTACCTTACGGCGACTGCTCTTGAATTGACTATTGGCCATCCGATCGCGGGTAAGAGGCGGGCAAAGGACGCCTTGGTCCGCGATAGATTCGGTATACACCGTTTCACCGCTTCGTAAGGGAAAGGATTGCGCAAGCGACCTCGAACTCGGAACCACTCGAAAGACCGGAGAAATCTGGTCACAATTGGTAGTTAGGGCGCGAGTGTCGGGCCCGCCAGATAACACAACTGGCTATCTCGCGGTAAGGCGTTGGCCTCTGGTTGTGGCATAGCTAGACGCTGGATTGTTTTGTCCAAAGTCTTCTACGCTCACTCCAGGGAGATAGAACGACTAATCGTTAAAACTCCCTGTGGTGACGGGCTCGCCCATTGTAGTCGACATCTCAAGTTGTTAGTCAGAGTGCGCAATCGATTGGACTATGCCGCGCGGTGAGCAGACCGTTCAGGAGCGCCAGAAGGTCGATTCCTAGGGGAAACTAACCATAAGGCCAGAGTCCAACCCAGGCTCGCACTTCATGCGTGGAGGCCGCCGGATGGGTTCCCGTGACCCGTGAGTGTGACAACCGATTTTCGGAGGAATTCCCTTTATTCAGTAGTAAATAGATTTGGATTGGGAGAAAAAAATGCAATAAAATGGTAATAAAATAAAATGTAAAATTAAAATATTTTAATTAAAATTTCTCATTAACTCCGAAAAAACCCGAAATTACCCAAAAAAGCCCGAAAATCCCCGAAAAAACCCGAATTAACCCAGTGGGCAGATATTTTATGATAAAACCCGGGTTTTTGCCAACCCTGTCATCATCAGCCCGTGTACGTCCACGGTCGGACATAGGCCTACCCCTCATAGGGCGTTTACACTCTCGCGCGAGGCGCGAGGCGAGACGCAAAACCATATCAGTAAACAAATGGAACAGAGGCAAAGCTTCTAACGAGCGTACAAAAAGTTTACCTACGTGCTAAAAGCTTTGCCTCTGTTCCGCTTGTTTACGACACGCGAGAGTGTAAACGCCCCATTAGAATGCCATGACGAGCCGCCTCCATCCACATACTTTCTGTGGCCGTGGCAATGTCATTGGTCTACCTTGTGGGGAGTCGTCCCAAACCGCGTCTGCCGGTTCGTGGTCGTCATACGAGAAACTTTTTACGGAGAGACTGCCCAACGAAAAGCGAGTGCAATGTGTTCAGGTTCATCTCTGTATGTTTACCATTTCTTTATTCCACCATAACTTGTAAACGCTTGAACCGATTTTAAAATGTGTGATATTGTTAGAATCGTTATGTCCCCACGAGTGTCATAGGGTACCCTAACTGTCTAAATATCAATTAAGTAATTGTCTAAATATCTAAATGTCCAAACGTCAATAGATTAACATAAATATATCGTGTTTAGTGTCAAATGAAAGGTCTCAGTACATTCCGGAAATATACATTTATTTATATGGTTAAATTAATAAACTACAAATATTTCATAAAAAACCTGTAATAAAAATAATTATAAAAATTATAGTTCACTAACTGTAACGGCAGTCGAGTTCTTTATTCTTTTTAACCCTTGACTACACTCGCGGTTTTGGCACACGTATGTCAACTAGTGGGGTTGTTTTGTACCCCTTTTCTTGTTTAGGACAATATTAATGTAAATGAGAAATTACATATATATCGTCGCGTGGATGTGAAGGGTACTAAGCGACACTTTCTGCGAAATTGAGTTAAGTATGCCATTATACTAAGAAAGACATGGGCAACCCGATGGTGAAGAGATTTTAACAATATTTTGAATATTTACCAATTTGTGAAAAGAACTACGAGTTAATCCATACAATCATTTAAGAGGTGAATGGAACTAAACGCTTAGACCCCTTCACATTTCACACATTTCACATCGTCTTTGTGGTGGTCAAGAGAACTATCCGCTTAGAACCCTTCACCACTAATGCAAACGAATGTTGTTTTGTATTGGATAATGTCTGTTCGTACGAATCCTGCTCACCCCGCTCCCCGCTCGCCGCTGGTCGTGTCCGCACATCCGACTTTACCGAGTCGTTTGTAGTATCGATCTATTGATCGCAACGAACGGTACTGTGCGGAACGAGCGACAAGCATGAAAAAACGTGGTCGGCAGTTGTGTGATCTAGCCCTTAGGGGTATAAGTGCCACAAATGATTTAAAGGAACATGATCAAATAACGATGGAGGATCTTAACTCTAAGAAAGGTAGGTATGATTTTAAATCAATACGTTATAGTCTCTTCTTTTTCCTCATGTTTGACATATTTTAGAACTGTTTAGGCAATCAAAGTAATAGTAACATAGTTTTGAATAATGAAATGCATTGTCAATAAATTATAGAGATAAAATTATTGACAAGAAAAAAATGGTAAAATTACCTTTTAAAATAAAACGCCTCATCGAAAAATATGTTCGGTGTTAATAAAAAATAGAATCTGTATTAAAATAGAATCTGTATTATTACTTTGACGTTCAGTACATATACATTGTATTTACACTGAATAAAAAAAACTTACTTACGTAATCTTCATATTATAATTAATTTCAGAAATGCGATTACCACCGGTTTCTGACTTAGATGCTGTGGTCCTTCCGAACATATTCGTAGATGACAACGACTTCAACGAAGTCTTCGTTCTACTTATTGCATCTCATCAAGCAATGTCTTCAATTGACTTCAATATTCCTCTGGATGTGGATTCTCCAAAAACAATGACAGATCTTGCCAATATCCCGCTTGAGATGATTAGTAGGTTTTTATATTATCATTACGTAGTCACTTGCTGTAATCTAATGCATTATGAGAAGCCTATTTCACTTTATATTATAAAAAAACCATTTTATATGATTTCAGATACACACACACAAAGCTGCTTTAACCAACCGGACCGTGAAGACATCGACCATGACAATGACTTGATTATTTCTATTTCACAAATGAACCTACCTTTCATGCCGGAAACATCAGTGTCCCCCAAGAGTTTAACCCAAGAGGATACATATGATAATAATCTTGGCTACATAGAGCAGAATCAAAATATATTGCTGAAATCCCAATAAATGCTACTCACAATACAGAGAATACACAAGGAAATAATAAAAGTAGAAAGCGAATTAGAAATCCAGATACTTGGAAAAGAATTGCCGAAAAGAAAAAGAGACTTGCAGGAGAAGAATACATTTCTCAAACAGGGGCAAGGAAACGTGCCAAATCCGTACAACCAGTTAATTGTAACTGTCATTATAAATGTAATGAACACATTGATCTTCAAAAAAGACAAAATATATTAAAACAATATCTTTCCCTGAAGGATGAAAGGGCTAAATGGGGTTTTATAGCGAACAGTGTAGAAAAAAAATCGGCTAAAAGAATAAAGCCACCGATTAATGGGGTCGAATCTAAGCGTCAAACGACAATTGTATATTCTCTCAGTCTAAGTAACAAACGTGTAATTGTGTGCAAACAATTCTTTTTGCAGACTTTGGACATATCATCCAAAAAGGTACGAACGGCGTTGAATAAAAAACAGGAATCCGGAGTAGTATCAGAAGACAAACGTGGTCAAAATCCTGCACCAAATAGAATACCAGAGGAAAAGAGAGAAGTAGTTCGAAGCCACATAAAATCTGTGCCTGTAGTATCGTCGCACTACTGTCGAAAGACTACTAAAAGACAATACTTACCACCCGGCCTTAGCGAGAAAAGACTTTATTCTGACTATTTGGAATATTGTAAAGACAAAGATTCAAATCCAGTATCCTTTCACTTTTATAAATATATATTCACACCAGAGTTCAACTATGGCTTTCACCGTCCTAAGAAGGACCAATGTGACTTTTGCACACAATACCACAACAAAACTGAAGAAGAGAAAATCAAAACCAAGGAAGAATATGACCTTCATATTGTAAGAAAAATTGAGGCGAGGGAGCAAAAAGCTGCTGATAAAGTTCGAGCTAAACAAGATCCTAAATTTAGTGTGTTCACGATGGATATGGAAAAAATATTATTATCACCGCATGTCTTAGTGGGCCAGCTATACTATAAAAAGAAGTTGAAAATGTATAATTTCACTATATTCAATTTAAAAAATAAAATAGCCAAAAATTACATGTGGCATGAAGCCCATGGCACCAAGGGTGCTTCAGAAGTGGCTACGTGTGTATACAACTTCTTAAAAGAACAAGATGAACGTGGAATAGAAGAAATAACTATATACTCTGATACAGCTGCGGGGCAAAACCGTAACTCTATCTTGTCGGCGATGTTCGTCAGATTTTTAAACAGTTCAAAAAATATCAAAATCATAAATCAAAAGTTTATGGAATCCGGGCATTCAGAAATGGAGTGCGATAGTGTTCACTCTACTATAGAGACACGAGGCAATCAAATTGACGTGTTTGTACCTGAAGGCTGGTGTACGGTAGCACGCACGGCCAAGACGACACCTCCGCCATATGAAGTAAAGGAAATGGGCTATTCTGATTTTCTGAACTTTAAAGATTACAGTAAAAAAATCTTCTTGAATAAAAATAAGACTGATTCCGGAGAAACAGTGCGTTGGCTCAAAATTAAGTGGTTACAATACTGCAGCAATGAGACCATAATTAGATTTAAATATCAATTGAGCGCAGAGGAGTTTCTGAAACTTGACTACAACACAGTACGCTCTAGAGTAACAAGAACAAGAAACAATATTGTTGTACAGAATGAGGTACCACAACCTCTGTATAAGAAAAAACTCTTAATTGAAAAATCAAAGCTAAAGGATCTACAGGATATGTGTAAGAAGGGTGTAATACCATCAATGTATCATGACTTCTACATGAACTACTTAGAAGCTGAGGATCGGGAAGAGGATGAAGAAAATGACGGAGACTAAATTAGTCTCTTAAATTTGCTTAATAATAATAATTATAACTTTATTCATAAGATAATACAAAATAAATATTGTACATATTTTTTGTGTATTTTTCAATATCACATTTTTACCCCGATAGTTTTTAATAAAAAAAAATAATTTTAACCCATTTGTACGAAATAAATTAATTTTATTTATTTATCCCTAATATCAGCTAAATTGGAATGGAGATTATTAAAAAAAAACTAACTATTAGACTCATCAATTCATTAGACGTCAAGTGTAACAAACGCTTAGACCTATTCAACACCATCATTACAGTTGAATTAAGTAGTCGCATCATTACTTTTAACAGTGGTGAAAGGTGCTATATTAAAAAACCTTAAATTACTCTAAAACTAAAAGAAATATTTAAAATAAAACATAACAATGCTATGCAAAACATAAAATACTAGTACTATGTAAAATTTTATGCAAATCAGTCGGTACATGCCGATGATAGAGCATTTTAAATAATATTATGCCGATTTCTTGTCTTAAAATTGAAATATCTCGAAAGTAGGATTGTGTCGCATAGTACCCTTCACATCCACGGCGGCGATATACTAGCTGCGCCTGGTTATAAAATCCATCAGTTATTTTTCTGTGAGTTTCTCCCACTGCTGAAGGGTGGTTTTTGTGGACTGTAAATGTTATTTACCTTCGCGTTCTCTCGTTCTTCCTGGCCGCCGAGTAGTCTCCCGTATCTGGTTCACACTCTATTAGATGATCACACAGTGAAAGAGTTTATTTCAAAAGAACGTTTATTGTCCCTCAATTTACTCGTGAGTTACAGTATACACTTAAATTATGCGCGCGAGTACGAGACCAGCCAAGGGCTGCCGTATGTACAACTATTATCCCGCCGCTTAAGGGTCGTTCATTCTCGACCTCGGTATTTTTGTGACTGTTCGATTTTCCAAAATCGTTCACTAGCCTCGCTAAAGCCCCGCCACTCTAACCCGTGATTGGTTAAAAGGCAATGGCGGCGGTAAGAGACCGGCCTACTGAGGGTTAAGGGGTGTGGCTTAGCGAGAGTACATATTATTCAATCAGGCTTACATTTTTAACTTAAATTAATCTCACCTTAATTGAAGGTAATTTTCTATAATATGTATTACTACTACATTATCATTAGGTTTATAGCGAAAATATGTAGATTAAACATTAACAATACATCATATTTAGTACTTAAAATTCCTTCGAATAGCTAGCAAAATTATAAGTATTTGATTTTATCCAAGCTTTCAGTCGAATAATTAATAGCCTCCTAATTACCTCAAACATTGCGATTATTTTGAGATTACCACATTTGTTTTAATATAAGAGGGTTGCGCGAGCGGCTTGCCGCGTTTACGATTTTTTGTTATCGGTCGACACCCTCGATATATCCACTGCGAGAAATGACAGGCTGATAATTAATTAGGGGTCTTCGGCCCTTAAAGACGGCGATATATTATTACCAGGACCTTTCATGGAATTTTGTCCTGCGTATTTAGTTAGGACTTCCTTGCGGATGATTTTAATATTTGAATGAGCCGTATTTTGTTTCAGTGTCTGTTATTTATGTCTGTTATGGGGTGGCTCGAGCGTGTGAAAGAGGAATATAAGCTTCTAAGAATCGATCTCTCGCGAACAGCCACCCATATTAGATAATGCAAGTGATAATTCGTACATTTCCCCGCTCATGGCAACGTGCCATTAACTTATTTTACGAATTATTTACCTTAAATCTACGTTATTTATATCTATGGCTTATTCTATTCGGGCGGACAATTCTAATCTAACTAGTTTGCTTATTGACCTGCGATAAATTTTTCCGTCGATTTTTACATCTACTATCCTGACAACACCTGTTTTGTCAGGGTAGACTTCCGTTACTATAGCGCGAGGCCATCTTCCTCTTTCTAGAGAGGGATCCAATATTAACACCAGTTCCCCCACCCTTAGTGGAGGTTGTACCTCCTTCCATTTAGGTCGAGAGACTAGCATAGGTAGTACTTCTTTAGACCACCTATTCCAAAAAGCGTCAGCTAGAGCTTGGGTCTGTCTCCACTGTTTACGGTTACATAAATCTCCAATGGTAAATTTACCCATAGCGGTGCTGTTAGAGTGTCCTAACAAAAAGCTTTGCGGCGTAAGTGGCTCCTGGTCTCGACTGTCTATAGTAATGTGCGAGATAGGCCGCTGATTAAGGATTGACTCCACTTCAGCCAATAAAGTCTGCATCATTTCCACAGAAGGCGCTCTTTCTTTCAATATGGCGTACAAAGCTCTTTTGGCTGACTTAACCATCGATTCCCAGCAGCCGCCATGATGGGGAGAAGCAGGTGGTATAAACCTCCAGTCAATCTGGTCGTTACTTAAACGTTCACGGATACGTTCATCGTCAATCTCTGAAACGACCTTCTTCAATTCGGCACTCGCACCTTTTAGATTAGATCCATTATCTGACATTATCACCCTTGGTTTGCCCCGCCGGGCTATGAATCTTCTTATCGCTTGTATTGTCGAATTAGTAGACAAATCATATGCTAATTCAATGTGAACCGCTCGTGTGGTTAGACAAGAGAACAACACGCCATATCGTTTCTCCACTTTTCTTCGTATAGTCACCTGAACCGGCCCGAAGTAGTCTACGCCTACGGCGTTAAAACACCTCGTATGATGCTGCAAACGTGACATCGGGAGTTGTCCCATCAACGCTGTGACTGGTTTTGCCCTTCTCATTTTGCACAGCATACACTGGTATATAAATTTTTTGACCGTTTGACGGGGACTAATTAGCCAGAACCTCTGGCGTAGGCTGGCCAATGTCGTTTCAACCCCGGAATGAGCCATCTCCTCATGAGTTCTTACCACCAGTAGTTGTGTATAGCGATCCCGGCCGTCAAGTATTATGGGATACTTAGTGTCGTGTGGTATTCCCGGCGCATTTGCGATGCGGCCGCCTACTCTTATTAAGCCCCGCTCGTCTAAGTACGCATTTAAACCTATCAAACGGCTATTCCTAGGTAAAGTCCCTTTCACTCGTATAAGTTCTATTTCTTTCTTAAAAGAACGACTCTGCGACTCCTTTAATAATATTATTTCAGCGCTGGCAATGTCTTGTCCGTTTAAAATGCAGTTATTCGTGGCACCTCTACATAGTTGAATAAACTTCCTAACGTATGCGGCTACGCGCAATAATCTGCGATGTTGGGAGAATCTCGCGACATCTATTGTGCTCGTAGGTACAGCGTGTAGCGCAAATACCGCCAATGGTTTATACTCGAGGGATATCTTATCCTTTTCCCCGGGTTGATGGGGAACCTTTGCCGGCCATACCTCTGGTGGCTGTCTAAGGTATTCAGGACCATTCAGCCAACGGCTCTCGGGCGAGAGGTCAATTTTTGACTTCGCTCTCGTAGCTTCATCTGCAGGATTACTATTTCCGCTTAACCATCTCCACTCCTCCGGGGTAGTCAGTTCGTCCAATACTCCCAGACGGTTAGAGACAAATTGTTGGTGGTCGGAGCTACGTGAACGTATCCACCAAAGTACGTTCATCGAGTCTGTCCATAAAATCTTTTCATGAAATTTAATTTTGTACTCGCTAGTGATTTTTTTCGCTAGTTCGGCGCCTAATAGTGCTGCTGTCAGTTCTAAACCCGGTATTGTCATTTTTTTTAACGGCGCGACTCTGGTTTTACTTGCGATAAAGGATGTGGTCGGTTCTTCGCCTGGTCTGGCTATTCTCATATACGCGACAGCGCACATAGCCTCTTGAGACGCGTCACAATATATGTGTAATTGTCTATTTTCGGAGGGATTCTTTGTTACGCCGTGATAGCGTGAAATCCTTACGTCCTTCGCCGAGCGAAGGGCATTTATCCATTCACCCCAACCTTTGAAAATATCTTGTGTGACCTCCTCATCCCAGGCTACACCGCTGGTCCACACCTTTTGCATTAGAATTTTGGCTCGGATAGTTATTGGGCTTAATACCCCGAGTGGGTCATAAATTGACATTACTACCTTAAGAGCCTCTCGTTTCGTTGGCACTCTCTGGCCCGTTTTTAAGGCGTCATCGAGTTTTTCTAACCTAAAATTAAATGTAAGTTGGTCACTTTCTGGCAACCATTCTAACCCTAAAAGCCGTTGAGAGCTTATCTCTCCTTTCTCCAGAGCAATATTATGGGTAGCTTTCCTTTCTTCGGGTATTTCATTCAAAACGCTTTGATAATTAGACGCCCAGCCCTTTAAGAAAAAATTCCCTTGTTGATGGATGTAAATTATGTTTTTTATCACGTTACGAGCTTCTTCTATTGAAGAAGACCCGAAAGCAAGGTCGTCCATAAAGTGATGGTCTGTGATAGCCTCCACTGCTAGAGGGTACTGATTCTTGAAACGTTCAGCGTTTTTATTTCGGATATAGAGGGCTGATGTCGGGGATGACCGAGAACCGAATATTAAAGAGGACATTTTTAGGATACGAGGTTCTATATCGCGCCGATATCCCCGCCAAAGGAACAACTGACTATAGGTATCGTCCTCGATCACCTTAATACGCATGAACATGTCCCCAATATCGGCGGTAAAAGCCACCGGATGCTCGCGGAACCTAAAAAGTATACCTGTTATGCTTTGATTATAGTCTGGCCCCGTTATCAGTAAGCTATTTAGAGATACTCCCTTTACGCTAGCAGCAGCGTCATGCACGATCCTAAGCTTGTTTCCTTTGGCGGCGCTACAGACACCCAAGTGTGGTAAAAACCATATATCAGTTCGGCCGGCTAATTTGGAAGGGTCTACTTCTTCGGCGTAACCTTCTGCTAAGTACTTGTCCATTTTCTGACAATAAGCGTCTCCATAAGTCCGATCTCTGTCCATTTTTCTCTCGACGGCGTGAAGTCGAGCTAGCGCCATAGGTCGGCTATCAGGAAGAACACGTCTGTCATCTCGCCAGAGCAACCCCGTGTGCCATACCCCGCCGTTTAACGAAGTAGTGGATTCTAATAATTTTTTAGACCTTACCGAGTCCGCAAGTTCTCGCTTTTTATTCGGCCAGTCTTGCTCTAATCTGAGGTTTTCCTCGAGTAATCTCTGAAGAGACGCGTCATTGCTACCGCTATCACTTAGGCAGAAGCTATGTAATGCGTCATTTTGCCTATCTACAGATACTCGTCCCACTGGAACCCAGCCCAGTAGTGTTTTTGACAACGATAATTCGTCATTAATGCGCCTTAATCCGCGTGAAACGATTAATTCCCAACAATTAGCCCCGATTAGTAGGCGCGGTTGGACATCTGATATTTTGTCGACTTTCACCGCAGTCAAAGTGTCAAAATCAGAGGCGGCCGCCGATAAATTTTTTAATTTCGGAAGGTTTAACGCCGCAATACTATAAGCCTGCACGTCGAAAACCTTACGGCCCAATTCCCCCCTTATTTGAAACGAGACTGTTTCAGCCCCTTTAGAAGAAGTTTTCATACTTCCTATACCACATACCTCCATATTGGTGGGAGGCCCTCTAATATTCAGCTCTTGCGCGACTTCGCGGTCTATTATAGAGACCGTCGATCCGCTGTCTAAAAGCGCGTAAACTACCTTTCTCCCCTTTGGTCCTATTAACGTTATCGGTAAAACTTGCAAGAGGACTCTGTTGTTGGCTACTGTATGCGCGACAATAGCCCCGGTCTGTGTTTCACCTTCGGCTGTTGCCGTAATTATCTCGGTTCCGCCGAGCGCCGCGTCCGCGGCAGTAAGTAAGAAATGATACTTAAATCGAGGAAGCCTTTTATAGGCTGGGCAGTTTTTCCTGCCGTGCGAAGGTGCAAGGCATTTAAAGCATCGCTTAAGTGATTTTACGACTCCCCAGCGAGAGTCTAGGGAAAGTTTTTTAAACCTTTCGCATTTGCTGAGAAAATGATCGCCGGTACAATTTGGGCATTTCATACGAGACTGCTCAGTCATGTTAAGAACGTAATTTTTATGATTTTGCTGTTTATACTTTTTATCGCGCGCTACTACTTGATTTTTTCTACCGCTGTCTAATGGACCTATTCCCGCATCTTGCGAGTCTATCGCTAGTGTTTCTAGCCAAGATGCGAATCGTATGATAACCGGTTCGTCTGGTTTACCCCTTCCTTTATCTCCTAGCCACAATGTTAATAAGTTTTTTGGCAACTTCGCTACAAGAGAACCTAAAAGTTCTGGGTTCCATAGGTGCTCAATCCTATTTACTGATTTTACTGTGGCCACCAGATTCTTAACTTGGCAAGCAAATTGCAACAATTCCTCTGCTTCTATAAATTCAGAGAGGTCCCTGGTTTTACGTAAATCAGCTAGTGTGCGCTGAATAATTACATTTGGATTTCCAAATAACGTCTCTAATGTTTTCATTATTTCGCCAACGTTCGCAGGGGATAAAAGTAACCCTGAAACGCAATCTCTTGCTCGTCCGCGTATCGCGGATTGCAAGCGAAGTAAGTTTTGTTCGTCATTCAGACCTATAACTTCGGTGGACTGGTTAAAAATCGATTTAAAGGCTAAAAACTGAAGTGGATCTCCACTAAAGTGTGGAAGTTCTTTGTTATATTGCGGCTTCGAGGAGGCTATTGAAATTACTCGACATACCTGGCTTATTAATTTTTTGCTCGCGCTGTCATCGGACCCGTCTCCTGTGCTGGAGCCAGCGGCCGCGGCGGCGTCTGTGGCCGCCGCGTCCGCTGCGGTCGCGATTTCGCCGCCCGCTGCGCGATGCGCCGCCCCGTCAGGTGCCGCCGCGCCCGCCTCGAGCCGCATCCCCTCGTGCGCCGCGCGATGTGTTGCCCCGTGAGGTGCCGCCGCGCCCGCCTCGTGCTGCATCGCCTCGTCCGATTCTTCTTCTCTCCTGCCGCGGTATCTCTCTTCATTTCGTGGTTTTATTTGGTCGGGTTCACTATATGAAGTCAGCGGTGCTTGCGTCTCTGCCCACAGCGTAGTACGACCTGCTGTTTCTTCAAGATCGGCGTAACTTCTTGTCTCCCATTCTCCGCTTTTTTCTGAGTCGTAAGCTTCGGAAACTACGTCTAACACTCTAAGTGCGTGCTGACGGTCTGCTTCTAGCATCTGCAATTCAGCTTCTAAATCTGCATGTTGCACTTGAATCGCAGCCGCCGCTCCTGCCGCCTCCGATCTGCGTTTTGCCGTCGCTATCTCTTCGGTCGCACGGAGTTGTTCCCTTTGCGTTATCGCCTCTGATTCCAATTTTTTCTTTTCCGCGGCTACCTTTGCTTGTTCTCTGGTGACCCGCCTCAGTTGTTCTGATGCTTCTTTCACTTCCTGAACTCTTTCACTCCTCCTGCTGCTTTGTGACCAGGTCCGCCTCGATACGTTCGATTTTTCTGCGGTCGACTCCATCGTACAATTTATTTTTCAAGGTTCTTTTCTTTATTTTTCATCCGGCTGCGATGGATCACTTATGGTTATAAAATCCATCAGTTATTTTTCTGTGAGTTTCTCCCACTGCTGAAGGGTGGTTTTTGTGGACTGTAAATGTTATTTACCTTCGCGTTCTCTCGTTCTTCCTGGCCGCCGAGTAGTCTCCCGTATCTGGTTCACACTCTATTAGATGATCACACAGTGAAAGAGTTTATTTCAAAAGAACGTTTATTGTCCCTCAATTTACTCGTGAGTTACAGTATACACTTAAATTATGCGCGCGAGTACGAGACCAGCCAAGGGCTGCCGTATGTACAACTATTATCCCGCCGCTTAAGGGTCGTTCATTCTCGACCTCGGTATTTTTGTGACTGTTCGATTTTCCAAAATCGTTCACTAGCCTCGCTAAAGCCCCGCCACTCTAACCCGTGATTGGTTAAAAGGCAATGGCGGCGGTAAGAGACCGGCCTACTGAGGGTTAAGGGGTGTGGCTTAGCGAGAGTACATATTATTCAATCAGGCTTACATTTTTAACTTAAATTAATCTCACCTTAATTGAAGGTAATTTTCTATAATATGTATTACTACTACATTATCATTAGGTTTATAGCGAAAATATGTAGATTAAACATTAACAATACATCATATTTAGTACTTAAAATTCCTTCGAATAGCTAGCAAAATTATAAGTATTTGATTTTATCCAAGCTTTCAGTCGAATAATTAATAGCCTCCTAATTACCTCAAACATTGCGATTATTTTGAGATTACCACATTTGTTTTAATATAAGAGGGTTGCGCGAGCGGCTTGCCGCGTTTACGATTTTTTGTTATCGGTCGACACCCTCGATATATCCACTGCGAGAAATGACAGGCTGATAATTAATTAGGGGTCTTCGGCCCTTAAAGACGGCGATATATTATTACCAGGACCTTTCATGGAATTTTGTCCTGCGTATTTAGTTAGGACTTCCTTGCGGATGATTTTAATATTTGAATGAGCCGTATTTTGTTTCAGTGTCTGTTATTTATGTCTGTTATGGGGTGGCTCGAGCGTGTGAAAGAGGAATATAAGCTTCTAAGAATCGATCTCTCGCGAACAGCCACCCATATTAGATAATGCAAGTGATAATTCGTACAGCGCCCAGCGGTTTCACCCGCGTGGTGAAAATTGTGATAATGATGATAGAAAACCATATATCTTTATAAATTATAGCCTATTTGTTTTTCTGATGTGTAAGCTATATTATTGTAAAGTTTCATCGAAATCCATTCAGTAGTTTTTGCGTGAAAGAGTAACAAACATCCATACATACATACAAACATTCGCGTTTATAATATTAGTAGGATATATTTTTTTAGCATAGGAATAAAACGCCATTTGAGAATCGAATGTCTTTAATATTATTTCAATTGGTAAAACATGACAACACTTATATAAAATTTTAACAAAGACAACCGGAAATACTACCTTTTTCAAATAAAGTAAGTTAAGCTAAGAAAATATGTACTTTCACACAACCTTTAATCATGTTTAAATATTGTGCACTAGAAATAATAGTCGTTTCATAAAATAAATGATAAAATTAAGCCTAATTTTAGAAACACGCTCTCTGGCGACACTGAGATTACATGGACGCGCAACATTATGAAGATCGAAGACTATCGCGGTTGTTTGACAGTATAAATAGGATAGAAAACGAATTTACCGCGTGAAATTTGTAGCACCCGACGTTTCGGTGCTACAAACCGAGCAGATCAAGAGCATTCTTACCATATGTCAAGGGCGTGACAGATCGAATAAGTAAGATGCTAAACAGATTCGATATAAAAACGATCTTCAAACCGACCCAAAATATAGCTCGATTTTTGAGGCCTGTAAAGGATGTAATACCACTGCAAACCCCGGGTGTGTATAAAGTCGAATGCAGCTGCGGTCTAGCCTAAGTTGGACAAATGAAACGGCCCATAGCCACGCGACTGACAGAACACATCATTAAAAACGGTCAGCGAGAAAAATCGGCGATCTGCGAACATATATTGGACAGCGGAAGTAACCACTGGATGCAGTTTCAAAATCCCATTGTGCTATCCAAAGAACAATTCTACTTTCCTCGCATGATCCGGGAAGCCATTGAAATAAGAAGAACCCCGAACTTTAACAGTGACGACGGTTACAAACTCTCTTCTACGTGGAACCCTCTTCTTAAAATGTTCCCGCCGCCGAACGCCGAACGCAAAGACGTAAAACAGGATACAGTGAGTGTTGTGTGCAGGACGGATTTTCAAAATTCCCGCGCTCCGAGCCCGCCCCCCCACCACCGTTATAACCTACGCAGTGGCGGAAGCGGTACGCGGCCTACCCGCAAAACAACGGATTGACAGCCCTTCAGTCTACCCTGGACAACGGCGGCTGCAACGTCACCGAAACGTCGGGTGCTACAAATTTCACGCGGTAAATTCGTTTTCTATCCTATTTATAATTATGAAGATCGCTTGAAATTACTTGGAATTACTACACTCAAACAAAGAAGACAAAGAGGGGACCTGATTAAGGCATATAAAATTCCAACACATTATTACGACGTACCTGCACTGAAGAATATTTACAAATTCAACGTCAACACCAATCTTCGAGGTCACAACAAAAAACCGACTCAACCGTACAAAATTTAAATCTAATCCTCATAGAGTGGTGGACATGTGGAATAAACTACCATTTGAAGTGATTAGTGAAATCTCTGTCAATCAATTTAAAAACAGACTTGATTTATACCTAAAAACTTGTTAATACTGTTTACATTATATTGTTAATATTGTTTAGCTTTACAAGATCTGATCTGGACGTATCAGCAGAGCTGCCTGTCCAGAATAAATAATAATAATAATAATAATAAAAATAATAACACCGACATCCTCGCGACTACAGAATTCAGAGTGTGAAATAGATCTCGTGGGGTACGTTTGTACCCCGCGAGTGTAGTCAAGGGTTACTATATTTACTTGTTTAATCAATATTTTTGTTTTTCTAATATCCTTACACATTCCGCTTATTATTTATTATACATAATCAACAATGTATGTGGAATCGGCTTCAAAGCGCTCTACCGGCGGCTGGCGGAATCGCGTGAAAATTTAAGTTTTCAGGTGTGGAAATGCGCTGCGAGGCGGTTCGCGTCTCGGCTAACAGATGTCGCTGTAGGAGTAATTTTCAGCAGCGCCCAACGCACACACGCATATAACTATATACACTCACACTTGGCCTTTTATCCGATGTTACGCTTGGGGGAAACTTGGCTGACGTCATCATCTTTTACATACCAATGGGGGAGAGAAATCAGATCGAGCTCAGGAAGCTACGACCCTGTAAGTTCTCCGACTGTCTGGACTTTTAGGGTGCCAGCCTGCTGTTTACTATAATACATACATACACACACACACATACAGATAAATATGTTTTTTTTAGATGACTGCCCAACAAAAAAAAATTAATTGCGCTATCCTAGAAGCCACCGTCATCTATACTAATATTATAAACAGGTAAAGTTTGTGACGTTGTAGGAAGTAATCTCTGGATCTACTGAACCGATTTTGAAAATTCTTTTACCAATGGAAAGCCACGTTATTTGTGAGTGTCATAGGCTATATAAAATTTCGAAAAATGAAAAGACTTTTTCGTGGTAGTCGGATTTCCAAAGCAAGTCGGAAAAAACGGTCGAACGAAAAGGTTTCTAACGAACGCTGCCTTAACGATGAGAGATATATGATTAAGTTCTAGGGAAAAGTTGTAGAGCTTGTATAATGCCTACAAAAAAGTCAGCGACTGCATATGTCTAACTTTTATATGAAGGCCACAAAAAGTATTTTTCAAATTAAAAAAGTAATTTGATTCGTTAGGTCATGTGTTTTGGTCATATTATGAACAATTATGAATTCTTATCAAAATAAGTAAATTTATCGTCTCAAGTGTTTTAAAACAAAAGACTTTTCCCTTTTGCTGCATATAAATTCCCTTTTACTGCATAAATAGTTAAAGAGATAATAGTTAAAGAGAATCACAAAAAGACACTCACAAATAACGGTATTATAGTCAAATTGTCATGCAAATACATACATACATATGCAGTAAAAATATAACCCTTCTTTTGGCAGTCAGGAAATAAATCATAGCACTCAGTACTAACCGAACCACACTCATAATTTCATCACAGGTAAAAAGTTTTACCGCCCAACGAAGTGGGCACGGGTCAGCTAGTTTCAAATAAATATGATGAAATAAACCAACCTATGGCAGACATCGACAATAAGTTTAAGGTAGTGAAAAAGCTAGAGGACTCTAACATCAACCTGTCAAAGCGGGTGTCTTTCCTGGAGGAAAAGATCGATCTTATCGAAGCTCAAAAAACCGCAACGGATGTAGAAATAATTGGTGTGCCGGAACATCCTCGGGAAAATCTGTTGCAATATATATTGGACATAGCGAAGACCATAGACTTCAAAGGGGACGTCAAACAAATTATATCAATGAAGAGGAAACACAACGCAACCGCTGCAAGAAGGAATCAAAAATCAATAATTATAAAATTTGCAACCCAGAGCCAAAGGGATAATTTCTTAACCTCTACAAAGGCATTCAACAAAAAAAGCAAACATAATAGCGAAAAACTTAACCCCTTGAGCGGCAAACGGGACAATTGTCCCACAATTGAAATTACCGTAGAGCGGCAAAGGGGACATCTTTCCCAGCCGAGATCGGCGCCGATGTTTCCCAATTATTTACCCTTGATACCTCACATAAATAATACGGCCTGTAGTATGTGCGAAAAGAGGAGAAGATTCTCTGTCGTTAACTAGTTGGTTCATTATTTTTTATACAGTCGCCATTTTTTAGTCTATGATTGAACCAAACCAAACCAAAATCTCCAATATTCATGTTGATTTTCAACACCGAATATTTTTTTATTTTTGTATGGGTATAAGTAAACGAAGTCATAGGTTGAATGAAGCATATTATAATTATTATAAAAGTATTCACAATTTCTTGCATAGGGTGATTTATTTCCATAAAAAACATAGAAATGTTGGACAAGGCAGGTTTTTTCTGTACCACAACTTTGACAGATAATTCTGAATAATGCTTATTGATTTACAAAACGACGTTACACGTATCTAATAGCAAATTTCAACAGGAACATAAAACAGGTCTCCTTTATACGATCCGTATAGTAGTTTCGGAGTAATCGTCGTTTTCCTGAAACGCTATATTTTTGTTGTGATGTAATCTTCTTCTTCTTCGCGTTCTCTAAGAGAAACTACAATTCAAACGTCAGCGCTCAAGGTATTAACTCTAGCCATTTTAACTTGTTATGGGATAAGCAACCAATATTTATTTCCAAACATATATATGATCCCCAGGAAATTTGCGAAAGAGAAGCACTTTGCCTTTTGCTGGTTTAATAACGGAAAAATAATTCTCAAGAAGCAAGAAAACGCTAAAACTTTTCAAATCAAAAGTGAATCGACCTTGGATACTACTTGGATACTAAATTGCCTTGAACAAAAAACAGCTTTCATTAAAATCTTTCGATTCGCTCATGAAGTAGCTTCAATGTATGAAATTATTAATAATAATATATAATTTATTAACTATTTATAACACAAATAATTCTCACTATTGTATACTAAAATATCTAACAATTATTTTGGAAAATGTGTTTATCTGGTATTCATTTACTTTAATGAGTAGTGCACAAGAATGCTGTAAATTGTGGCATACACACTACTTATCCAGAAGTGTCACTGAAAAATTTCTTCATCCAAATATTCGAATTTAAGATGTTTAATATATTTATTTTATTTTTATTTATTATTTATTCCGTAGCCGGCGATTGGGGAGGGGGTCGCCCTCGCAGCCAATACGCTGCTGTCGGTGACGCTGGATCTCGCACTCCATTCACGATTCGCTTCCATTCTTGACGATTTTTTGCCACGTCTCGAGCATCCCCAGCCGATAATAACCGTTGATTTTTGAGGTCGTCTTTGATGTTATTTAGCCAGGTTTTCTTCGGTGCCGATCGCTGAATTCTCCATTCTGTCGGACGGTCTCGCCAAAGAAGTTTACGTGGCAAGCGATTATCGTTCATTCGGCAAACATGGCCGAACCATCGTAGTCGACGTTTTTGTACTTCTTCTTCGATCGTTGTTACTAGATCGCATATTTCTCTAATGGTCTCGTTTCGAATTCGGTCGCGGAGTGAGACACCGAGAATCTGCCTCGAGCATCGCATTTGGAAGACTTCGAACTTTTTAAGGTCCGATTGTAGTAACTTCCACGTTTCCGATCCATAAAGAAGAATGGGAAGAACCAACGTTCGGTATAGTCGTACTTTGGTTTTGATGGTAATATTCGTTCGCTTCCATATGCACCACTTGAGCGAGGCGAATGTTGCTGTTGCCTGACCGATCCGGCTATGGACATCGGCCGTCGATGCCACTTTCTTTTCCGTAACCAATGATCCTAAATACTTGAATTTTGGGACCTGTTCGATTTAGGTTCCATCGAGGTAAACACTTAATACCTCGAGCGCTGACGTTTGAATTGTAGTTTCTCTTAGAGAACGCGAAGAAGAAGATTACATCACAACAAAAATATAGCGTTTCAGGAAAACGACGATTACTCCGAAACTACTATACGGATCGTATAAAGAAGACCTGTTTTATGTTCCTGATGAAATTTGCTATTAGATACGTGTAACGTCGTTTTGTAAAGCAATAAGCATTATTCAGAATTATCTGTCAAAGTTGTGGTACAGAAAAAAACTGCCTTGTCCAACATTTCTATGTTTTTTCTGGAAATAAATCACCCTATACAAGAAATTGTGAATACTTTTATAATAATTATAATATGCTTCATTCAACCTATGACTTCGTTTTACTTATACCCATACAAAAATAAAAAAATATTCGGTGTTGAAAATCAACATGAATATTGAAGTTTTTGGTTTGGTTTGGTTCAATCATAGACTAAAAAATGGCGACTGTATGAAAAATAATGAACCAACTAGTTAACGACAGAGAATCTTCTCCTCTTTTCGCACATACCACAGGCCGTATGATTTATGTGAGGTATCAAGGGTAAATAATTGGAAAACATCGGCGCCGATCTCGGCTGGGAAAGATGTCCCCTTTGCCGCTCTACGGTAATTTTAATTGTGGGACAATTGTCCCGTTTGCCGCTCAAGGGGTTAATAATAATATTTTGATATAATAAACACTTAATAATATAAAATATATATTTAATACACCTTGTCCATTCACGCTATGTATTAGGAGATCTAATGTTTTATCAGCCATTATTAATTTCCGCCTACTATGTTGTCAGTTGTCAAATGAGCTCTTGTGTAAAAATAAGCTACACATTTTCTACCTACTTTTTGCAATGCATCGAAAACCTATTCCCCCGGTTTATTCTTCAATATGATTGATATCTGTGACTCAATTAATCGTTTTTCTCAGTTTAACCCGTTGAGTATGAGTCAACCAAATCTGGTCGCGAAACAATTATCCGTTGAGTACGAGTCGACCAAATCTGGTCGCGCGTTATTTTCACTTCTTTGACGTTCTCATATTTATTCATAATTATCTAATTGTTTTACAAAATGATATTTCAATATTCTATATTCGAAATTTCAATGCAATCATTGTGCAGTTGTTCTTTTTATGATTGGTGTAGTAGTTTCGTAGTTATAGTACTTTAAGTCGATGTCGCCGAAAATCCTGCTAAAGAGACAGATGCATCCATGAAAATACCCATTTACTCCAAGGGTTAATTGCATTGAGCTCGATTGACCCGAACTGGTCTATAAGAATCAGAAATCAGCAAAGTTTCTGTTAATACTACGGATATTCATAGATAAAATATTTAGAGACTTTTGTTGGTTTGAAAAATCATAAAATATCATTACGAAAAATAGATTTAAAATATTACAACAAAAGAATTAGTTTAAAGTATTTAAAATTTATGAATAATTTATGAATAATTTATAAATCTAGTTAGGCAGACTTTGTGAATAATGTTTTTGGAAAATTACTTAAGAAAATAAATTTATTCTTATTCTTATTCTTAAATAATATACGACGAAGTAAGCAACTTTCGATTAACAAAAATGGGAAAAACAAAAAATATATTTTTTTGTATATAAACAACTATAGTATAAAGCTATTTTTTTTTTAACAACACATCTAGTAAAAAAATAATGTCATATTTGATTAAGATGTTAGCAAGAAATTGATGCGACATTATTTTTAATGATTGACACAGTCGCCTAACTAGGCCTAGGCCTGTTCTAAGGCAGACTTTTAATGACGATATTAAGTGTGCACTGTCAACTTAAACTATAGTTAGTACTTATTTTTAAATCGACAAATATAAAACTACAAATATTTACGCATATACAAATATGGATAGATACTTATATACATCTATAGATAAAATATATATCCATATATACACACATACACATACATATATTTATACGAAAATAATAATAAAACCAAAATAAATAAAAATAAAAACTAAAATTACATATATAAATCAATTACATATTGATATAACGCTCACATACCTATAATAGTCATCATGGAAAAACTAAATACTAAGTACTAAATACTATCATTAAAAATACAACAGTCAGCATATTCCCTAAACCGTCCCTACCCACCTCCAACAACCAGTGGATGTGTTCTCACTACTTTTAATTGCTTCGGGAAGATTGTTATACATTCTAGGGCCAATGAACGTGAAATGGCGTTGGCCAAATGTTGTGTAAGATCTTGGCACCATCATATCACCAGTTCTTGTTGCTCTTGTCTTTCCAACTCGTTGTTGATTATAAGGTGTCAGCTTATTTTTAGTATATATGTAGTTTATTTTTAGTTTGAGCGCAATGCGCTATATAGCGGTAGGTAAAATATTACTAATATTGTTTATTTGCGATATATTACCTACCGATAGATGGCGCAGCGCGCTCAACGCTCCTCAAACTTTTCTTCAATAGATATAATTTACAAATTTACCAAAAAAACCTTAGAAAATACATTTTTTTATTTTTCCAAAAAATACATATTTAAAAGTTGCTTACTTCGTCGTACTGATTCACCCACTAAAAAACACATACATATGTTAAAAAGTCAACTATATTTGGTTTACAGACAGAATATATAATATTTTCTCACTCAATCAAATCCTGGCTAAAAGTCATATTTAAAATGGAATAATAAAAAATAAATTTGACATTGATCGTTCTTCCCCATAACCATGTAACTGTGTTTCCATATACGGATGTTATAAATAAATTACAAAAAAAATGCAGTACATTAAAGGCGCTAAAACATAATTCTTAGAACACTTTGTTTTAAATCCTGTAAGATATTTAAATCCTAACTTTATGTGTACTTACCAAAATCAAAGAAAATGTATGTTGCAATGTTTCTATAAAACGTTTGGAAGCGTGGAAATTTACCTGCAACAAAGGACATAATAATATTATTAATTTAATCGGTCGGCACTTAAGGATGATTCATGCTACACCGGGCCGGGGCCGGGCCGGGCCCCGGCCGAGTCGTTTCCACCGTGCTCCGGCCGGGCCAGTCATTCATGCTACACCGGGCGTGACCGGGCTGTTTCCGAGTTTATTTATCCCACGGCCGTGTCCGCGATAACTAGTGTTGTGTCCATCTATTTTGGCGATAATAATATTAAATAATAATAAACTTGAGTTGGCAGCTATTGCAATTGCCATTGAAGACGAAGTATTGGAAACACGAACTGAATCTAATAAAAGAAGGTGGAGTGTACATCCAGCCTGGAGAAAACGACAATCGGAGGGAGAATTCGCCATGCTCTACAAGGAATTAATAGATGATGAGAGCAAATTTTACGGTTATTTTAGGATGTCTAAAGAATGCTTTAGTATATTTCTTGGAAAAATAAAACGTGATTTAACCAAACAAAATTCAAGATTTGTGAAGCCTATCTCTCCCATTGAACGATTAGCAGACCGGAGCCGGGAAAACAATATCCACCGCCATTTCGACGCCGTGCTCCGGTCGTGGCACGGCCGGTCACGGCCGGAGGACGGCCAAGCATGAATTGCTTCATACAAAAGTATACTATAGATATCTGACCGTGTCCCGGCCGGGGCCCGGCCCGGCCCCGGCCCGGTGTAGCATGAATCATCCTTTATTATCATAGATTTATAGTTGGGGCTTTCTATGAGAAAGTGAACCTCGATGGCAAACAATAAAGTTATACTTTATAAGTTTAATTTTTATAATTAGGTTTGATTATATTACTGTATTTTTAAGCAAATATAATAATATTTGCTTAAAAATTATATTTTTAAGCAAATATAATTTTTATTTTTACATCATTTTTAATAATGCATAATCCTAATAGTTAACATTATATTGACTGTATCAATTCGGTTGTATGTAATTCATTATATTGACTGGTTAATTCTCTAGGGCAGCACTTGGCCACATTTTTTTTTAAATTTAGGCCCTAAATTAATTACAATTAATTAAAACGTGAGAGCGCTCTGAGAGTTACGCTAAATATGCTTTGCCATTAACACCCTATACCACCACCGCGTAAAGATAGTTATTCTGTGCTAGCGCTGCGATAGATCGTTAAGTATGCGCCTGGTCCTTGGCGCGAGCGGACGTGGAATCGAATCAGCGCTTGAAGCTTCGTCAACGCTGGATTTTTATTGGTCAAACCCTACAAAATTGACTCCGCCTATTTTTTCGTGTGTCCGCCCGGAGTTCCGATATTTTTCTGAGGTCTCATGTCGCCTTAACAGGAATTTTCGCTGACTGCTCATCGACTTTATTTATGAAGTGAATATTTAGATGAATACGTCCCTGGCTAGGGGAAGGTCTTGGAGTGACACAGCCGACTTTTTTTATTCTTTTGCCTAGCATTTAAACTTTGGGGTGCGCGACTTAGGCCCGAAATTATTGTCAATGTCTGTCTGTGATGCTGCTGTATTCCTCCATGATAGCGCCCAAACGCTTCATCCGATCGAGATGAAGTTTGGCATCCAGGCATCATTCGGTCATGGCAAGAGTTAAAAAGATTGTAGTTGAAATCGGACCACCAGAGGGCGTGTTAGTCGTACTTGTCACTAGGCACATGTCACTTCAATCTCGAAATATTGGACTTAAAGACTTAAAATTCGGTACACAGTTGCCTTGTAGGGCCGATACCACATGTGAGATATCACATTGTGTTGGAATATCTCATATACAGGGTACAGTATAATAACACCCAGTAAGTTCACTCAAGAGCTACAAGGCAATGCGGGAAGAGGGTGCGAGGAAGTGGGGCCAGGGGTAAGTCATGTCGCTTCCTTAGGCCCATAGTTACGGCGCTGTGGGCTGGGACGCGCTGTGGGTGCAGTTTGTGTCCGCTCTTACTATTACTTTTTTGTGGAGATTTACGAGATTTACATACGTTAAGTTAAGTTATGACGATATAGTTTATTATTGACCGAAGGATATGTGTATTTAATTATCTATTTACTTCAATGTTTTATTTTATTATAATTATATATTTACATATTTTATTTTTATGCATATTTTTTCATTTCATAATTCAATGTTTTTTTTCCATTTTCGCTTTTTTTTCTTTTTGTTTATTTATTACTACTTTTTTTTTCTTTCGATTATGTTTTCTTGTAAACTAGTATTTGTTTAATATGTCTGCCCTAGAACAAGTGTTCACACTTAGTTGGGCGACATGGGACCGATCTTCACTATAAGCGTGACACAACTTGCTGTGGGTTTTATTTAAGTGTAGATATTAAATATAATTTGTTACGCTTGTTGCTTATTATGTACATTGCTTTAAATAAATAAATAAATACAAATCAAATCAAATCAAATCGCATTTATTGTCTTCAAAAACTTTCACATAGTTGTTTAGACATTTTTTATAGCCGCTTAATGTTAAAATAACTTTAAAATGTATACTAAATATTTCATTAGAGACTCACCACACAATTGAGTTATATTAGATATTTATAACTACAAATAGTCATGAAATTATAGTATTAAAATTAAATGGTCCTATAATTAAGATATACAATCGATTATGGGAGACAATTAGAAATAGTAGTAATAATATAATAATCAATAAAATGATACAAATGTCAAGTTAAATAAAAATAAAATCGAAAAATCGAGATGGAAATTGTCAGTCATCTAATTATAATTCGTTTATATTATATAATTCTCTCGCAATAAGGTAGCCTTTTAATTTCGATTTAAATTGGGTGATATTTCCGTTTCTACATATACTTTTGATATTCTCAGGCAGTTTATTGTAACACGCCATTCCAACGTAATTTGGATCCCTTTTGAATAATTCCAGAGATGGACGGGGTAATGCTAAATTGTGCCTACATCTGGGGAAATGCGAGTGAATTTCTTTTTGGGTCTTCATCTTTCCTATGTTTTTTAATATTAACTTTATGCATTCAAATATGTATAGTGATGGTAGCGTTAGAATACTGAGATTTTTGAAGTGACCACGACATGATTCATTATGTTTTAGGTTTATCAATATTCTTATGGCTCGTTTTTGGAGAGAGAAAATATGTTGCGATGGCACTCTCAGAACAAATCGGTAGCATAATAGCACCTGCATCGCCGGGGAACCGTAAATGTCGCCGGGACGATGCCTCAAAAAGAAGACGAGTAATGATATTACGATTTGTGGTAGCCCTTGAGATTCCTGACGTCACTTGCTTATACTGTCTGGTATACTGTGTACAGGATGAGTTTTTAATTAGTGATATTCATGTAGTGGGTGAATCAGTACGACCAACTAAGCAACTTTTGATATTTTTTTTGGAAAATTGTCTTTTTTTTAAAAAAAAAAAAAATAGTTTACACAGCGCCACAACCTGTAAACACATTGTACAGAAAACCTGAACCATCCTTCGCCCAAAGACACTTTAGCTTTATAGAGCCAAAAATGTATAACCATCTAAAAGAATCTATATAAAAACATGCCAACACACTAAGTCAATCCAATTAAAATCTAAAATTACACAACATTTACTTCAACTTGGTAGAAATGAGGTGGAAAAGGCAATAAGTCACATTTTAAAGTAAAGGTCTGCATTATTATTATTATTGTCATACATTGCACTACACTTTATATTTTAATACTATTTATTTATTTGTTCTACAAACTTCATACTACGACATTTTATATTAATATTTATTTCCTTGACCATGCTATATCAATATTTTAAATATAATTATAAGTTTAATTTGAATTCGCGTATCTATTTTATATTTTATCATATTTTGTATTTTTCATTTTAATATTATGTGCACATAAATAAATCTTTGCCATACATAGAGTTTTCCTTGGTACGGGCTATGGCCTAGTTAGGCAGATTCTGCAACTAATACGATTGTAAATTTATGTTTTTGAATGAATAAAATATAATAATTATTATTATTATTACTAAAGGTATTGAGCATGATACGGTATCTAGCGGTAGGTAAAATATCGCTAATATCGATAAATTACCTACTGCTGGATGTTTTCAAACTTTTCTTTAATCGATGTAATTTACTATTTGACAAAAAACTAAATCTGTACAAGAAACAAAAATAATTTTTAACTGCCCCATATTTATGAAAATACTACATGATACCACGGAAAATACTACAAATATACTACGAAAATACAACTAAAATACTACGAAAGTAACGGACGGAATTGGCGCGCGGGGGAGGGAGGTTTGGGGTTGGCGCGGGGAGGTGGTTGGGGGTTATTTATTAAGGGAGTGGGCGTGGGAGTGGCTAGGGGGGAAGGGGTATAGACTGTCTACTTGCCGGGAAAAAACCCGGGGTGACCCAACCGATCTATTTTAACAGCATTATGCGAGCTTATTTTTCAAAGACGTGAAAGTGCGCGTGTGCGTGTGTTTAAATGGACATGGGCAATTTCAGTGTACGAATGTGCGTGCGTCAGCTCTTCTCAATGATTAATGCGGCGGCATCGCGTCTGGCCCGGTCCGAGTCGCGTCGCACAGAGGGACGACGTTTAACGTATTGATTTTATTGACGAGACAACGTCTTATAATTCGATGGAGCTGGCTGCACGCACGAAAAAACATGACTCATGCGGCGTTACCTCGCTCTGAGGCGTTCCATTTATTATATTTATTATTCAATATAAATGCTGCCATCTACCGGTTGCGACAAGAATTATTTTAACCTCAGTCTAAAATAGTACGAATGAAAATCACTAGATTGATTTAAATTCTTGACATAATTTTATATGTATTCTTGGTATACGGAATGTTATTACTGAACGGACAATTTTCTTGTGAGTACAACGAAGTAAGCAAATTTTATTAAAAAAAAAAGTATGAAAAGCTATCATTACGATGCGCTATCTAGCGGTTGGTAAAATGTCGCTGATATTGTTTATTTACGACGTATTACCTACCGCTAGATGGCGCAGCGTGCTCAAACGCTTCTCAAACCGTTATTTAACAGTTTGAGATTTCAAACTTTCAAATTAAAAAAAACATTAAACTTTAAACAATAAACAATTATACAATTATACTGCTATACAATAATACATTTACATGTTGTAGTCAAATCGGTGAGTATAAAAGCATATATTTTTGGGTGTTTGTAATAAACAATATCAGAATCTTAAATGAAACTGCTTCAAAAGCAACCATTCCATCAGTATTTTCTTATGACGTTGTCACGTTCAACTATCGTCAGTAAACCGACTTTAACAGACAACCGTTTTTTTTCTTTATTAATAACACAGTAAATATATAGCATTTGTTGAAATATATACATACTCTCCATTGGAGCACAGCGTTGTCACTCTTTATTTATAAGCTTTTATTTACCTTGCATTGTTTGTCAGTATGTTTGTTTAGGTCAAATCTTGCAAGCAGAATTAGAACCACTTTCTCTAGTCCTATGAAGTTGAAATTGTACCCGTGGTTCAGTTTCGATGACAATGCATTTTTATGGTAAGCATGACCTGATTCTGCACCCAGGATTGGCTCCCGACGAGGAGTCTCATCAACGGTCAACAGCACAGTCACGAAAATTTGTATACGCATTAAGTTATACCCCGTTCTAAGTTTCACCTTAACCCCTCAAGCAGCAAACGGGTCAATTGTCCCAGAATTGAAATTACCGTAGAGCAGCAAAGGGGACATCTGTCCCAGCCGAGATCGGCCGATGTTTTCCAATTATTTACTCTTGATACCTCACATTAATCATACGGCCTGTGGTATGTGCGAAAAGAGGAGAAGATTCTCTGTCGTTAATTCGTTGGTTCATTATTTTTCATACAGTCGCCATTTTTTAGTCTATGATTGAACCGAACCAAACCAAAAACTTCAATATTCATGTTGATTTTCAACACCGAATATTTTTTTATTTTTGTATGGGTATAAGTAAAACGAAGTCATAGGTTGAATGAAGCATATTATAATTATTATAAAAGTATTCACAATTTCTTTCATAGGGTGATTTATTTCCAGAAAAAACATAGAAATGTTGGACAAGGCAGTTTTTTTTCTGTACCACAACTTTGACAGATAATTCTGAATAATGCTTATTGCTTTACAAAACGACGTTACACTTATCTAATAGCAAATTTCAACAGGAACATAAAACAGGTCTTCTTTATACGATCTGTATAGTAGTTTTGGAGTAATCGTCGTTTTCCTGAAATGCTATATTTTTATTGTGATGTAATCTTCTTCTTCGCGTTCTCTAAGAGACACTACAATTCAAACGTCAGCGCTCGGGTGGTTAACATGACTGCTGCGCCCAGGGTTGGATCCCGACGAGAGGACTCCTCAACGGTCAACAGCACAGACACGAAATTTTGTAAACGCATTAAGTTATGATAGCCCGTTATAAGTTTCACCACGACATGACTGAAGCGCCCAGGGTTAGCTTCCGACGAGGGGACTCTTCAAAGGCCAACAGGCAAAGTACAGAAAAGCTACTTGTACCTTAGCATTAAATTCTATAATCTACTTCTACAAAATTTAAACAGCTGGAGGACATAAAATTAAAAAAAAACATCAAGGAGATGCTGATAGGCCACCCTTTCTATAATCTGGCCGAATTTGAGGGCCATGATTTTTCAAATATTGTGCCCATTTAAATTAATTAAAAAAGTAGAGCCTTATTGTCGGGTTATTTTATATGGTCTTATACCTGTACTTTTAGTTTAAAATGCATAACGTAGCTGTAATTTGATTATTTAACATTTTACTGACAATTTGAATATTACGATGAATAATTTCACTACGTATCTTTTCGAATTACTAACTACTTCAAATATTAGGCTTCTATTTTGATTATTTATATTTATAGTTTGACAATCTATTAGTTCTTGACTACCTATGTATGTTCAGTAAAGAGCAGTAACGAGACTTACCTACTACCTAACACAATAATTATTTTGACACGTCCAAGAGCGGTTTCTAGCCGTCAATTGGACAAAAAAAATGTACACGGAATCAGTTTTTATCTGCCGTGTAAAGCCGACTTTAGTCAACGCTACTGTCAAATCAATATTTCTATTTGATTAGTTTTACATCTCTATGAATATATTACTAGCAATAGACGAATTCTAATATGCGATAACTAGCTTTAATGGATTATTAATGCTTTTATTGTATATTCTGAATGAATAATTTGAATACTGAATATAATAAATGCTATGCAATACTATCCAGAAATAGCAAAGCGACGCCATCGTTTCAGAATCGATGAATTATTATCGTCCAGCTTGCATGAATAGAAACACTGTGCTCCGCGGCGCTGACTCAACCCCGCCGAAAAAACGCCCGTCCCTCCACCTCCAGCCAGAGTTACAAACAAGGGCTTTCTCCCGCTCTTGCTTGCGTAATCCCATCCCAATACATAATAACATCAAACGCGGCGCGTTCGGGCCGAGGACGTGCGACAGATAAATACGACGAGACGATAGTTTCAGTCGGAAGAACCGAAGCAACGACATCGTAAATGTTACATGTTTCCTACAAAGTAGACGACGGGGCGCCATGTCGTAAAGATTGTAAAGCAGACATGCCAAATTAGTTACTCTCTTCGCTTTCCTCAAGATTTCAGCGGATTTAAAACCAAAATAAGAGGTAATGTTAGAAATCTTTCGTTTGAAAGACAAAATTAAGGACAGCTTCTATAGAAGCATTGTTTATATAGGGTTTAAGATTCTCAATGCCGTACTACGATTTGGCAGCTAGAATTTTACTACCAAACGCAAAGTGTAGATAACACTCATGGTTTCAAAATTACAGTAAAGCATCAAATTAAATCAAATAATTTATTGTCCTAAAAACTAATACATAGTTGTATAGACAGTTGTATTACATTTACATTTGGCCGTGATATGATTGAATTCCTCATTAATGATCAAATTCTTCTATTAATAATTAAAACGTAAAAGGTTACTCGTAAGAATAAAGAAGGCATTATTGTAGAATTAAATCGAGTCTCGCCATTTAGTTTACCAGATAAAAACACAAAACACAATTAATTCTTTAAAATACCGATAAAATAGGTTTTTTTAGTATAAAATTAATAAATGTAATGTCAAAAATAATTTTAAAAAATGTGACGATTGTCAAAAAGTAAAATAAAATGTCTTAGTGATTATATTCCAAATAAAAATAGTCAAGGTATAATTAATATGTGCTTACTTAATAATAGAAATAGTCAATACATTTTAGTCAAAGCATCGTTATTGCGTTAATAAACAAACTGAATTAAACGAATTAAAGAGCGGTACGCAGTCTATATAGTCTCTTCAAGAAGTTCTTGTGAGCCGCTCTTCGTAGAATCAGGAATCATGACCCTGTTTTCTTCCTACATCTACCAAAATATTATGTACGCTTGTAGACACCTAGCAGAAGTTCCGGTGAATAGTGATTTTCATCATCTAGTTATGAGGAATAAATCCAATCTCCACATAAACCGACAGCGACTTAGCAAAGTGCGATACAGTTTTATTCACCAAAATTTGTCCTTTTATAATAAGATTCCAGAGAAAATGAAAAGCCTTGGAAAGGACCAATTTTAAAAGATAATTATAAATAATTTGGTAAAAAACTGTGGTATAAGGGAGCTTGAAAATTCCGAGTTTATTTTCCATGTTGATAAATCGTAAAATTTGTAAAATTTTAAACATAACGGTATTATGATAGCTGACATTCTAATTCTCATATAATTTATTATACATCTATTTATGTTTAAAACTACGAAGGCATATTGCTGGATTGACAGTAAAATTATTTTACGTTGATTATTCTACATAGAATTTGCATTTCTATTAAAATATAATTTTCTCTCTTACTATTTAATAACATTAGTATATTTTGATTATTTGTAAGTATGTAATATTGAATATAATATTACAGCCATGACAACCATCATGATAGTTATGTTTTTAATAATAACATTTTAAGCATTTAATTTTGTGACGCATTCAAGTGTAGGAATGACTATCTACTGGAGTAGTTGATTGTATTGTATTGTAAACAAACGTTTGAATTAAACAAACGTTTGTTTGAATCAAATTGGATTTGTTTGAATCAATCAATTTGGTTTGTTTGAATCAACTTTGTCAGATTTGAATCAAACAAACGTTTATAATGTCAGAATAACAAACTCATCGTCATATATTAAAACTAATAATGCAATCATAATGCATCACAATTGTTACTTTGACGGTTCTATTCCGCAAAAAAACAAGGCAGTTGTGTAACGGAGCCCAAACGTTCGTCCGCTGGACGAGAGAGGGCGCTAATCGATTTTATTTATGAAATTAATATTCAAATGAAATCAGTATTTGGTTACTTGCAGGGAAAGTCTTGAGTAAATAAACGTTTTTTTTACTATTCAAGCATACCTAGATATAAAATATTGCAACGGGCGAAAACTACACACAAAAACAGCGGTAGTCCCCTTGAAACAGAAGATTCCACAGCTGACTTTGATTTTATAATGGAATTGAGATTTTTGTTTGTTTTTGAGGACCTCTTGTTCAGGCAATTAAGTTTTATGAGAATTTTACAAAGACTTTTAAGTAATTTATTGTAATATTAGAGCCCTGTCCACCCTAGAACGGGCTTGTCCTAGTTGGGTGACAGTATCAAATAATCATAAGGTTAAGGTTTTGCCATGCTGTTTGTAATCAAAATCAATGTTTTATATATAATAATTAATTTTTAAATTTATTTTAAGCTATTGCATAGCTTTTATCGCGGGCCTAGCTAGGCCAGCGCGGAGACCGAATGAAGACATTTCTTAACGAATATTAATGATTTTAAACTGATAATTACGTCTAAACGAGTACTGCTTACAATTCGAAAAAAATATATGTTAAACAAGAACATTTTCCTAATATTCTTAGCTTTGAATATTTTAGATTTTGTTAGTCTTAGTGTAATTAATTTGTAAAATTAGGTCTAACCGAACGCAAAAACGACTACTACGCAAATACTATCTGGCGTATTATTATGAAACGTGCACCATTTTAAAGATAATTTAATTACCTATCTTTTTATCTACGATTTTTTTCGAATAATCCGGTTTTTTTGCTTTATCGAATAAAAAATTCGTGCGCGGCGCTCTATCGGAAGACGTTTAAATTATTCCGAATCATTTGCTTCCGCAGCCGCAAATGATTCGGAATAATTTCAACATTTTCAGATAGAGCGCAGTTAGCTAATGGGCCCTTGCTGAGTTGGCCACGAAGACCCATTCTGTTTCAGGGTCGGTCACACTCACGGGTCAACACCCATCCGATGGCCTCCACGCATGGGGTGCGAGCCTGGGTAGGACACTGGGTCAACCAGTCTCCCCTGGGAACAATCCTCTGGCGCTCCTGGACGGTCTGCGCACCGAGCGGCGCAAGCCAATCGATTGTGCTCTCCGACTAACAATCGGGGGAGTCTGGGAACTGATAAAATAAATAAATAATTATAATTGCATTAGTTGTTAAAAATGCTATGCAATAGCTTTACCGCGGCAGTCCCCGAGTGCCACACGTTTTTTTTTTTAGGTCGATAAAATACAACTGTATTTGGGCAAAGGTTGTATGTACGTGAGGAATTACATAGTTCGTCCCTTCCGCCATTCTAGTTGGTCTTTGCTGTTGGCTTCGGGAGCGTTTCTCTAAAGTTTTGTAAAAATATATTAGGCATTGTTTATTGGCAATAAATATATATATTGGAAATAAATAAATAAATGACGCTGACACAACTACCCTACATTTGCAGCGAATTTCCATTAGTTTAGCGGGCGGGTAGTCTTGTGATGGTGAGGGATGGCAAATGGTCGGTAGTCACGGTATGCATTTGCGATCCTGTACCAGACAGCGACAGGACGTATCCCGCGAGTCGCTGGCTCGCACGCGATCCCCAACAGGCCGATTCAGAAGCCGAGCTTTACACAATTTCAGCCATAAATAAATCACACGTATGGTTATGGTGCAATAAAAATGACATATTTTTATTTTTATTTTTTTATTTTATAAAATTATCCAAAACAATACAATTGATTTTTGCGAAGCAGATAAGATTGCATTTGTGTGGATTTTATCCCCCCACTAGATTGTATATCTGTTCTGGAGTGATAGTATTTAAGACTTCACTTTAATCATAGTGACTTCACTTTCTTTCTTTTTTTTTTTTTTTTTTCTTATTCATTCCGATCGCTCATTCATTCTTATAAATTTTAAGGTTATTATAAATATATAAATGTGTATATAAATAAAGAACTAATATTAAATAAAGAAAAAGAAAATATTTAAGTTTATAGATAAGTAAAATAAATAAATATATAGATTAATATATAACTAAATTGACCAATAAATTAAGTAGCCTATAAAGGTTTCTTACTGTGCACGTGAATTTAATTAATTAATATAATATTATAATTTTTTTTTTTTTAAACATAATGAACCGAAAACATATTTCTTATCAAGTATCAGGTGACAGATATGGACCGAAGTTTGATCCCTCAAATTATCGACCGATATCAGTACCTGATGTTTTAGCAAAAACTTTGGAAAAAATAGTAATTACACAACTCTGTAATCATCTAGAAACCAATCACATGTCATCCGAAAACCAATACGGCTTCAGATCCAAAAATGGGAACACAAGATGCAGTACTAAAAATGTCGGAGCATATCACTAGGTATGTAGACGCCAACAAAAAGTGTATTACTGTACCTCGCGACCCCGCGCAAGCCCCCGACACAGTATCCCATGAAATGCTCCTAATGAAACTTGGGAAATATGGTATTACAGGTATCGAACTAAACTGGTTTCGCAGCTGTATTGGATCCCGAAAACAGCGTACCCGGGCAGGCGATTCACCCAGTAATAGTCTCCACAATAATCATGGGGTCCCACAAGGAAGCACTCCTGGACCGACTCCCCTCTCACTCTACACAAATGGGCTTTGTGAAATGGACGTTGACGCAGATATACTATCGCACGCCGACGATACTGCCCTCCCACTCGAATCGAATAGTTGGGAAAGTGCATACAACAAGGCAGCTGCCGCGATGAAAAGTGTCAAGGGCTGGCCTGACCACAATCTGTCAACGCCGAAACGTGGATAAAACTAAGCTTGTAGCCTTCAGCATAGATGCTCGTTAGCAACCTCCACAAAAATTATAACCTAGTCCTACACGGTTACTTATAATCAAGCAATTGTGGACGCAATATCATAAAAGTCGTCCAGTTTGTAAAGGGCATGTTTGACTAACTGATTTTTCAAGCAGATTTTATATGCTGCCATCTCAAGTCTTTTCGTTGATGATGGCAAAGCATTGAACAATTTAAAACTAATATATAAAAATGTCTTTTGATATTTAGTCAAGCGTACTTTAGGCAATAACACATTGTTTTTATGTCGCGTATTATGGCTATGCCGAGTGGAGTGAAGCTCGCAATTTAAAAGATTATCTTTGGCGTATAAAAGGCACTGATATGTACATGGACGACATGGTAAGGATACCAGCTTTAATAAAAAAGGGGCGCAATGTGTTTCTCTGCTTACACCAAAAATTGTCCTAACGGCTTGTTTTGTAGCACAAAAACGCGATGGGTATCGGTTGCATTACCCCATAGTAGTATCGCATAAGACATCTTTGAATGGAAGCAGGAGTGATACACACTGATCGCTGCATGTTCGCCAGCCAGAAATTTTACCTTTCTTATAGCATAGACTGCCGATGACAAAGTTGCACACAAATTATCGATATGTTGATTCCAGTTTAAATTTTCATCTAAAGTGGTCCCTAAGAATTTAGTATTTCTGACAATATTTATATTTTCTGATTCCATTTTAATCGTAATATTTTTGTCACTCTTTTTAGTAGTTGAAAATTTCATCGCTACCGTTTTTGATAGGTTTATGAAAAGTTGATTTTTTTCAAACCAAGTGTTAGCCACAAGAAGCTGCTCGTTTATCGGCTTTTCCAAGACCTGGGTGTTTTTATTTTCAAAAAAGAAGCTGGTGTCATCGGCGTATAGAAGCGTCTTTACTGGCGGCGTAATTGTCCTATCGATATCATTAATAAAAATAATAAATAGTAGTGGTCCAAGTATAGAGCCCTGAGGTACCCCGCGTGCAATTAATTTTGGCAATGACTTAGCATTGTTTATTTCCACAATTTAGTATCTCCTATTTAGATATGATTTGATCAGGCTATGAGCTCTACCGCGGATACCATACCTCTCTAGTTTATCTATAAGAATCTGGTGATTCACACAGTCGAAGGCCTTCGATAGATCGCAAAAAACGGCTATGGGGTTTTGAGATGTGTCAAGTGATTCTAAAATTTGTTTTACTATTTCGGACTTATTAGTCATTCGTTGTCTATGCAAGTCTCTGCCGTCGATCTGCGGGTTAATTTCCGCAGTGCGCGGGGTGCTATACTACTTTAAAGTAGGAAAATCCGTCCTGTGACGCACCGCAGCAAACCTGCAGCAATCCACAGATTTTAAATCCGGACCGATTTTTTTTCCGCAGTGCACGCGCTTTATTGTGATTCTATAGTTCACAGATTATCCGAAAACAAAACGGACGGAATCAAACTACCAAAATGAAAGAAATCAACGGACGGAATAACTTACCAAAATCAATGAAAATGTATGTTGCAATGTTTCTATAAAACCTTTGGAAGTGTGGAAGCTTACCTGCAACAAAGGACATAAAAATAATATTAACTCGGCATTTATCATAGATTTATAGATTATTCATAATTTACATATAACAGTGCAGTTTTTTAACTACATGGTGAAAAGTAAAAACAAAAAAACGGTTTTGTCACCCAAGGCTTTCCCGGCAAGTAGCCAAGGACTGATTCATCTGAATGAGACGGACATATCCAATTTGAGCCCCCATAAGACGATTAAGACCATTACCAGATTGAAGTCTGTCTGTGTCTGTTTGTCTGTTTGTATTCCTCCACGAACAAAAATATGTGTGGCACTCGGGGACTGCCGCGGTAAAGCTATTGCATAGCATTCTTAACAACTTATGCAATTATAATTATTTATTTATCTTATTTTTTCTGATATCAGATAACTGCGCTCTATCTGAAAACGTTGAAATTAATCCGAATCATTTGCTTTCGCAGCCGCAATTTAAACGTCTTCCAATAGAGCGCCGCGCGCGAATTTTTTATTCGATAAAACAAAACAAACGGATTATTCGAAAAAAACCGTAGATAAAAAGATAGATAATTAAATTATCTTTAAAATGGTGCAGGTTTGATAATAATACGCCATATAGTATTTGCGTAGTAGTCGTTTTTGTGTTCGGTTAGACCTAATTTCACAAATTAATTACACTATGTAATATAAATAAAATCTAAAATATTCAAAGCTAAGAATATTAGGAAAATGTTCTTGTTTAACATATATTTTTTTTGAATCGTAAGCAGTACTCGTTTAGACGTAATTATCAGTTTAAAATCATTAATTTTCGTTAAGAAATGTCTTCATTCGGTCGCCGCGCTGGCCTAGGCCCGCGATAAAAGCTATGCAATAGCTTAGAAATACAAAACCGTCGACTACGATAGTTCGGCCATGTTTGCCGAATGAACGATAATCGGTTGCCACGTAAACTTCTTTGGCGAGACCGTCCGACAGAATGGAGAATTCAGCGTACGGCACCGAAAAAACATCAAAGACTACCTTAAGAATCAACGACTATCAGCTAGGGATGCTCGAGACGTGGCAAAAAATCGTCAAGAATGGAAACGAATCGTGAATGGAGTACGAGATCCAACGGCACCGACAGCAGCGTATCGGCTGCGGCAGCGACCCCTTCCCCAATCGCCGGTTACGGAATAAAGAAGAAGGAAGAAGAAGTCGTTAACACTCCCCGGGATGACGGCGTCGCCCGTTGTATGACACCTCTAGTTGGCACGTTGTGAAGAGGAGGAATAGTCAGGTATTGATGAAACGTCGTCGCTACATATAAATAGACGTGGAAATTAGGCGAAGCCAACCTCCCTCGTCCACCCCCCGAAATGGCAAACAGCGAAACCCTATCCCGAGTATCGAAATAACTTTCGCGCTCGAGCTGAGCCCGAGTCGACAGGTGTCTTTGCCTCGATACATTTTGCATGCGCCCGAGCGGTAACGGCAATAGGCTAAGAGCCAGCGACAAAAAAGTGCAAGTTTTGAAAAGCTGATACTTCAGATCAGACAGTATTTTAGCCATATAATTCCAGGGTACAATCGGCAGGCTAGATTCCGGAACACCTGGCGCTGGTGTACTAGAAAAGGTGTCATTGACACGCTTTTATTAGGTCGACCTGTATGTAACTAACTATGTAATGGAATCTAAGGTAACTAATTTAACCATCTTCCAAGGATCGTAGCGTCATGAAAATTGGCAGCTGTATGTAGTTCTGATGACAATACAATAATATGGTACTGTCGAACTGATCTGATGATGGAGTCGGGAGATATGAACTGGAACTTCATGATGGAATATCGTATCATAGCTGTCTTTAGACTTGTTAGAAAAGTCTTGGAATGAACTTTGACCACGATTAGGTTTCAAGGTCTGATGATGAAGCCGGAAGATATGAACTGGAACTCCATGATGGAACATCGTATCATAGCTGTGTTTGGACTTGTTACAAAAGTCTCGGAATGAACTTTAACCACGATTAGGTTTCAAGGTCTGATGATGACGTCGGAAGATAGGCACTGGCATTCCATGATGGAATATCGTATCATAGTCGTGTGTATGTGAATATCGTATAGCCCAAAAGCGTCTTTTTAGTGTTTTTAAGCTGAATGAAGAAATTTCTTAACGAAAATTAATGATTTTAAACTGATAATTACGTCTAAACGAGTACTGCTTACGATTCGAAAAAAATATATGTTAAACAAGAACATTTTCCTAATATTCTTAGCTTTGAATATTTTAGATTTTGTTTATATTACATAGTGTAATTAATTTGTGAAATTAGGTCTAACCGAACACAAAAACGACTACTACGCAAATACTATCTGGCGTATTATTATGAAACCTGCACCATTTTAAAGATAATTTAATTATCTATCTTTTTATCTACGATTTTTTCCGAGTAATCCGTTTTTTTTTTTGCTTTATCGAATAAAAAATTCGTGCGCGGAGCTCTATCGGAAGACGTTTAAATTATTCCTAATCATTTGCTACCGCAGCCGCAAATGATTCGGAATAATTTCAACGCTTTCCGATATAGCTCAGTTATCAGATATCAGAAAAAAATAAAATAAATAAATAATTATAATTGCATAAGTTGTTAAAAATGCTATGCAATAGCTTTACCGCGGCAGTCCCCGAGTGCCATTGTTTGTTGAAGACAGTTTGTTGAAGACATTAGCAATAAAAAAAGAATAATTCTCAAAATAAATTGATCCATCATCACAGGTTTTAAATAGATATAAAATTAGCCGTTTGCTGTAAGTTTTTAGGTGGTATCGAGAAATTTCTTCATTCGGTCGCCGCGCTGGCCTAGGCCCGCGATAAAAGCTATGCAATAGCTTAAAATTACAAACTTACGGTACATAAAAAGTGAAAACAATTTATTTTATTCTGACATAAACAAGTAGCGCAATGCCCACACCTTGAAGAGATGCGGGCTCGCTGTAAAAATATCAAAGTCTGACGCTGTCGAGCATAGCGCATTTATGTGACGCAAAGCACGGGTAAGCAGACTCCATCGACTTAGGTTGGTGCGCGAGGACGGCTCCGCAAACAGATTATGAGTACGAACACGATTATAATTGTCCGGAACAAAGAGACAAACCTTCGCTAGCATGCTAAGATTATCAACTCTTTCCCGGATCAACTTGAAAACGTAGGCCATTGCGAGCATTTCTCTACGCAACTTAGAGAGTTATAGCCCACCATGCCTAGTAGAAAACTAGTAGGGTATAAGTACGGATAATTTCCGTACTGCTTGAAATATATAAAGCGTAAGAAACATTTTTTATTTTTTTCCAACATAGTGATATAATGATCCTGATGTGGATTCCATACAACTACATTCGTTTCCAATCTACATCTCACAATTGAATTATACAATGTATGCATAACCCGTACATTGTGAAAATGCTTTAGGTTGCGAATAACAAACCCTAGCAGCTTAAAAGAGGACTTGGACAAATCAGCAATGTGCTTCTTGAATGTAAGCTGGGAATCAAAGAGAACTCCTAGATCCTTTACCTTCTCAACCCTAGTTAACACCTCATCAGTGATGGAGTAATCATACATCAGAGATTCGGTCGATCTAGTATATGTCATCACTGAACATTTGGATATATTGAATGAGAGATTTTTATTCTGGCTCCAAGCCCAGACGGCATCAATATCACGCTGGAAAAGCTTGCAGGCCTCAGCAGTTCCAGTGGACATGTACAATTTAATATCGTCGGCAAACATTAAACATTTTGCTGACACGATTACTTTACTTAGATCGTTAACAAAGAGATTGAACAGCAAAGGCCCGAGGTTTGACCCCTGTCTCACGCCAGAGCAGGTGTGGTACACCTTAGAATCAAAAAGTTCAAGTTTCACATACTGCTGCCTATCTCTCAAGTAATGAGCAAAAAAACTCAAAAAACTCCCACGATTACTCGAGAAACCCGTAGCAGCGAGTACTTTGAGTAAGACATCATTGTCCACTCTGTCGAAAGCTTTTTTGAAATCCAGATACACCACATCTAGCTGGCTTCCTGGTTTAGTGTCCAGATCTATGGCCGAAATACTGTCTGATCTGAAAGTATGTATCAACTTTTCCAAAACCCTTCCATTTTTTGTCACTGGCTTCCAGACTAAAAGCGAAATCCCCTATGAAGTATGTATAAGACGATGTAGATGCCATTGTGTTCTCGAAGCGGAGTTTTGGTAGCAAAAACTCTAACTACGCCACTGACATAGACGACACATAGTACAAACCTAAGCTCATACGTGAGTGGCAAGAAGAGGATATGCATGACAAATAGATTTAACAGAAAAATGTGCGTTTCAGCTCCGACGCCCGACCGAAGTTTACTCTTTAGGTGCGATTTTCATCGAATATACAATACGCGGGGGTTGGTTGATTGATTGATTGGTTGATCGATCGATCGATCAATCAATCAATTTATTTATTTATCCTATTTATTAAAGGTAAAGCACAAAATATAATTTCCTACAGCATTACAAAAAAAATGGGTTTGGACCAGTAGCGAAAAATAGAGCACACTGCAGTATCTTGGTCACTACGTTAACACCGCCTAACTAGGCCTAGGCCTGTACTAAGGCAGGTGGACCAGGAAATATTTTACCTGTGCACACAAAAAAAAATAAAAAATGAACAACTAAACTTAAAAATTAAACATGCTAAAAAGATAAAATTTAAATATCAAGAAGTACCTATTTGAAATTATAATCATAAAATTATCGAGTAAAAAATAAATATCGAAATCATAATAATACCTATATTATGATAGATAGATACCTACTCAGTATTATAAAAAAATATAAAAATAAAATAAGAATAAAAATAAAAATCATACTAGATAGTCAAATAGTTTGTGGCTCTTTTCACGGCCTTCATTTATTAGCCACATATGGCTCTGCTTCTGAAAGGAATCTTTAGTCTGAATTGTTTTAATTCCATCTTCTAATAGGTTATATGCCATCATTAATCAATCATTAATCATCATCAAACAATCGTCATCAATCAATTGTCATCAATCAATGATCATCAACCAATCATCATTAATCAGTCAATCGTCATCATCAATCAATCATCGTCAATCAATCAACATCAACCATTCATCATCAATCAGTCAATCGTCATTATCAATCAATCATCATCATCATCATCATCTCATCAATCTATCATTATCAATCAATCAATCATCATCAATCAATCAATCAATACTCATCAATCAATCATCATCAAACATCCATCATCAATCAATCATCATCAATCAATGATAAATGTATGGTCAGTATGGGTTGGCTCCGAAGCTGGCAAATTTCATCGAAGTTATGGTCTCCTGTGAAATATCGTTGCACTCTTTTCAATTTTCTAACTTTACTGACAATACACGTAAAGCTTTTTGTTAACGCTAGATTTTACTACCCATCAAATCGTCGTACCGGGAGCTTTAAATGAAATCAATTCTTAGGAGGTAAACTCCAAAAAAGTACAGAGAATAAGAAGCCAATCAAATACAAATACGTCAATTTTAGGAAAATTACTTTAGGTAAAATATATGTAAGTAACGGTTAGGAAAAGTATAGAACGCAAGATATATTTTTTTGAGATGCAGACGAAAATAATAATTTTTAGGATGAAGCACCCAAAGGCTTCATCCGATTGAGCTGAAATTTGGCATGCAGACATCATTTGGTCATGGCAAGATTTGAAATGATTGAGGTTAAAATCGGTCCAACGCGCGCTAATCATATTACTATCTCGAAATATTGGATTTGGAGTCACACAGATGCGTCGTTAGGCCGAACAGAGATCGCGAAATTTCGGTTGGAATCTTTTAGAAGCAACCCAAAAATATGTATTCCGCCCTATTTAAGAAAATTACCGCATTATAAATAGGATAAAAACGAATTTACCGCGTGACATTTGTAGAACCCGACGTTTCGGTGACGTTGCAGCCGCCGTTGTCCAGGGTAGACTGAAAGAGCTGTCAATCAGTTGTTTTGCGGGTAGGTCGCATACCGCTGACGCCACTGCGTAGGTTATAACGGTGGTGGGAGGCCGGGCTCGGAGCGCGCGAATTTTAAAAATCCGTCTTGCACACGACACTCACCGTATCCTGTCTTACGTCCTAGCGTTCGGCGGCGGGACATTTAAGATTCATTTACTACAGTCTTCGATTTTATATACTACAGCATATTAGAAAATAGCCACTTTAATACACTACATTTGCAATCATTATCACATATTGAGATGTCAACCACAACGGGCGAACCCGTCACCGCAGGACGTTTTAGCGATTCATCGTTCTATCGACCGTGCAGTGAGCGTAGAAGACTTTGGACATAACAAATCCGACGTCTAGCTACGCCACAACCCGTTAGAGACCAACGCCTTACCGCGAGTAGCCAGGTATGTTAACCTGGCGGGCGGCACTCGCGCCCTAACTACCAATTGTGACCAGATTTCTCCGGTCTCTCGATTGGTTCCGAGTTCGAGGTCGCTTGCGCGGTCCTCTCCCTTACGAAGCGGTGAAACGGAGTATACCGAATCTATCGCGGACCAAGGCGTCCTTTGCCCGACTCTGAACCGGGATCGGATGGCCAATGGTCATTTCAAGAGCAGTCGCCGTAAGGTAGGAAACTACCCCCGCTCTATAGGAAACAATACAGTTCCCAGACTCCCCCGATTGTTAGTCGGAGAGCACAATCGATTGGCTTGCGCCGCTCGGTGCGCAGACCGTCCAGGAGCGCCAGAGGATTGATTCCCAGGGGAGACTGGTTGACCCAGTGTCCTACCCAGGCTCGCACCCCATGCGTGGAGGCCATCGGATGGGTGTTGACCCGTGAGTATGACCGACCCGGAAACAGAATGGGTCTTCGTGGCCAACTCAGCAAGGGCCCATTAGCTCCCAATCATTATCACAGGGGGTGGGGGGTGGGGGTTGGGGGTGGGGGGGCGGAGAGGGGGTCGTCTATTTTCCGGGAAAGTTGGCGAGACACAACCGATCTTTTTTCATTTTTGCAAACAGTATTGTTGTCCGCAACAATTTTGTTTTATGTCACGAACATAACTAAATTACAGAATATCATTCCCAACACTATCACTTCTTTTTAGCGATAAAAATAAAGACACTTTGGCCCAAAGAATAAAAGAAACAATAGACAGGCTTGGTATTTGGTTCCAAGCAAAAAAATTGACACTTAACGTAAATAAATCAAAAGCAATATGCTTCTCTTTGCGGCCGTCTGATTCCAATCAAATCGACGTATACTTTGGTCTGACAAACTAGAAAATGTCCCCTCCGCTAAATTTCTCGGATTGATCAAAGTTTACAATGGTCTGATCACTTAAATGATCTCAGTAAAAAATTGTGCAGTGCCATATTCGCTATTAGAAATATAAGAAATTTATGCGGTTTTGAAGCCGCTAAATCTGTTTATTTTGCATATTTCCACTCCCTCATAACGTATGGCCTTCTGTTTTGGGGAATGGCACCAAACTCAAAAAGAATTTTTCTCCTCCAGAAAAGAGCGGTACGCAGTTTATATAGTCTCTCCAAGAAGTTCTTGTAAGCCGCTGTTCGTAGAATCAGGAATCATGACTCTATTTTCTTCCTACATCTACCAAAATATTATGTACGCTCGTAGACACTTAGCAGAAGTTCCGGTGAATAGTGATTTTCATCATCACGATAGGAGGAATAAATCCAATCTCCACATAAACCGACAGCGACTTAGCAAAGTGCGATACAGTTTTATACACCAAAATTTGTCCTTCTATAATAAGATTCCAGAGAAAATGAAAAGCCTTGGAGAGGACCAATTTAAAAAGATAATTATACACAATTTGGTAAGGAACCCAATTTATGGTATAAGGGAGTTTGAAAATTCCGAGTTTTTTTCCATGTTGATAATCAGCAAAATTTGTAAAATTTTAAACATAACGGAATTATGATAGCTGACATTCTAATTCTCATATAATTTAGTATACCTACATCTATTTATGTTTAAAAAATACGAAGGCATATTGCTGGATTGACAATTAAATTATTTTACGTTGATTATTCTACATAGAATTTGCATTTCTATTTTAATATATTATTCTCTCTTACTATTTAATGACATTACTATATTTTAATTATTTGTACTTAGGTAATATTGAATATAATATTACAGCCATGACAACTATAATGATAGTTATGTTTTTAATAATTAAATTTTAAGCATTTAATTTTGTGACGCATCCAAGTGTTGGAATGCCTATCTACTGGAGTAGTTGATTGTATTGTATTGTATTGTATGTAGTTGTATTTACTTTTATTTCGGGCTTCATTATTCTTGTATTATTCTAGAGCCGCGCTGCATCCAAATGTCCCCATAGCGCGTCGGATTTATATCATTTTCCGATGAAGGGAAGTGTATTTTATTGTATGTATATTTTCCGCTGCGGCACCTTATACGCCTCCCAAATACCCCTTTCCTTATGACCCTGTCAAAATGTCACCCGCTCCAGCCGCGAATTGCCTATGTTATTCCTTCCGGGATGCGAGATTTACTAGCGGATACTGCTATGCCCCCGAGTGACAAAACGATGCAAGTGCGGAGGGGGCTGTCCATAAAATACGTCACGCCTTTGAATCATTTCCGTACACTCTCCCTTATCACATTTCGTCATACTTTCCTCGCCCTCCCCCCTTGGTATCTAACGGTTACGTGCAGCGTGGGCCTTATTTTTATTTATTTATTTATTTATTTATTTATAGTATTACACAAGTTAGTTTGTACAGTTTACCATATCATGTTGTATATATATATATATATATATATATATATATATATATATATATATATATATATATATATATATATATATATATATATATATATATATATATATATATATATATATATATATATATATATATATATATATATATATATATATATATATATATATATATATATATATATATATATATATATATATATATATATATATATATATATATATATATATATATATATATATATATATATATATATATATATATATATATATATATATATATATATATATATATATATATATATATATATATATATATATATATATATATATATATATATATATATATATATATATATATATATATATATATATATATATATATATATATATATATATATATATATATATATATATATTGGTATATTATTATTATATATATATATATATATATATATATATATATATATATATATATATATATATATATATTATTTTATTTTTATTTTTCAGAAAACTTACAGCGTTTTATACTTAATACTAACACATAATATAATGGATTATTTACAATGAACGAAACATAAAATATGTAAAAATTCAATATTTTGAAATATTTGATAGTTTTGTGTATATATTCTTTTTAGAATTGATCAATAATTTATCATTTAGGTTAAAGGTAATCTTTCCAACTAATAGGAAAGAGCTGACTGCTTCCTTTCATTGATATGAGGGCATGTCACGCTTTTAGTTTTAAGTTTTCAGCTGAATATTGATCGCAGCTTCTTTATATCGCACCTTTAGAAAATAAAAAAACGAAATTCGAAATTTTAAATTCTTCCATCTGTCAAGTAGCTCGTCTTGTCTTGTTATTTCTCTTGAAATAATAGGAAATTGAGTGAGTTTACGTATAAAGAAGGATTGTAGCTTAATTTTTGAGATAATTGGATGAAGGGTGAGCGTTTACTAGTTGAAAAATGGGCCCAACTTAAACCTACTCCTCTTTCCGCAAGTGAGAGGCATTCATCATTCTCGTTAACACCTAAAGCATTCCCGAATCCGATCAAGGGAATCCTTCGTCACGATGTAAGTGGCTTTTATATATATATATATATATATATATATATATATATATATATATATATATATATATATATATATATATATATATATATATATATATATATATATATATATATATATATATATATATATATATATATATATATATATATATATATATATATATATATATATATATATATATATATATATATATATATATATATATATATATATATATATATATATATATATATATATATATATATATATATATATATATATATATATATATATATATCTTTTTATTTTATTTTTTATTTTTTTTTTTTTTATTTATCCATATTAATAACATATAATTAATTAATTACAAACTATTGATTAAAAAACTAGTAGTGCTTAACATTAATACTTAATTAATCATTGATAAAAAAAAAAAAGGTACAGGCTCATGTGGATTTTACTGCCTCACTAGGCTTGGGCCTGTGTCGAGGCAGTAGTCTAGTGAAGGATGTCTAGTAGTAGCCGTGTGTTTAAAAAAAAAAATATAATAATATATATATACATACATATACACATGTATATATATAAACATACACACATATACACACACATACACATATACAATATACATAACATAATAGTAATATAACACTAATATTATATTTATATACAATATATATATATATATATAATATATAACATTATTGATAGATATTTTTACCTTAATGATAATTATAACGAAGATATGTAGTTAACGTAGATATGTAGAGCAAAATACCAAAAAAAAGAACAACAGCAATAATACTATTTTTTTTTTAGACAAGAATTTTAAATAGGTTTTCGGATTCCCTTCTCCCTTTGTTTAGTAGCCAACACACCACCATTTTCTTCAGCACGACTGTCGATGTTGACGTCAATGCATTCCCCCCCACCTCAGATATGAACATATTGTAAATCCTCGGCGAGTGAAATGCATAATGTCGCTGTCCGTATGCTGAGTTTTTAGTTTGTTGGGGTTGGTTATTACGGTTTCTGGTATCGTACTTGTGCATAGAGGTATTCTGAGGCACCAGGTCATGTCTGTAGTAGTAGAGTACTATTGTTCGTATATATAATTGTCTGATGTCAAGTACTTGAAATTCATTAAATAGTAAATCGGAAGGGTAGCGGTAAGGTTTCTTGTTGATTACTCTAATTAGGGCTTTTTGGGCCTTTATTAGGGGATCAAGAATAGTTATCGCAGCGCTACCCCAACCAATCTGTCCGTAAGTGATTACAGTCTGTGCAAGTGCGTAGTATGTCATCTTCAGCATAGACGGACTAAGAATATTCCTGATGTTTTTAAAGACGTATATTAGTTTTCGTAGTCGCTGTGTTGTCAAGTCTATTTCCTTGTGCCAACGTAGAAAGTTATCAATAAAAATTCCAAGGTACTTTATAGTGGTTGTTCGCTCTAGAGGCTGGCACAAGCAGTTCATTCTGTCACAGCTGTGTACCGTCAGTTGTTTATCAAGTCCAGGTTGCTTTCGCCCATCTATGCTAAATGTCATGTATTTAGTCTTCTTGATATTCAGCGTAAGTAGATGATGAGTCAGCCAGTCGTACGTTTGTTGCAGACCCGCTGTTGCCTTGTCAAAAACCGAATCCCATGTATCAGATTCAAACATTAGTACAGTGTCATCAGCAAATGATATTAATTTTCCTGATATGTCTTGTCGGCATAGGTCGTCAATATATATAAGAAATAACGTTGGTCCTAGTGTACTTCCTTGCGGAACTCCATAGGGGATGTGCATCCAATCACTTGTCACATTATCCATTTTTACTCTTTGTGTGCGTCCAGTTACATAAGTTGTAAACCACTGCAGAGCAGAATCAGTAAGACCTCTTTGTTTCAGTTTGTCTAGTAATTTGTCGTGTGGCACAGTATCTATATATATATATATATATATATAGTATATATATATATATATATATATATATATATATATATATATATATATATATATATATATAGATATATATATATATATATATATATATATATATATATATATATATATATATATATATATATATATATATATATATATATATATATATATATATATATATATATATATATATATATATATATATATATATATATATATATATATATATATATATATATATATATATATATATATATATATATATATATATATATATATATATATATATATATGAGACGTTAGCAAAAAACTGATTCTTGAGGAGATAGGGTAATGAATAAAAGTCGCCTAACTAGGCCAGGGCCTGTTCTAAGGCAGACTTTATAAAATATTGTTTAGATGTATCTAATCAAGTTACTAAATAATTATGTACAAAAAAATAGAAATTAAAGATTAAAACAATTGAAATTTGTAGAAATTCTATTACTTTGATAATAATTAAGAGTAAAAGTAAAAATATATGTTTGAAAGTAAAAATATATCCGCCATTTGTGCATAAATTGTCTTTTTTATAAAACCAGCGTAATATTCATTAAGTTATGTTTTTATAGCGCAATAAAGTTATTCTATTCTATTCTATTCTATGTCTAAAATTAAAGAATAATGCGAAAAATTAATATACAAAAAATTAATATACAATATTCAACATTCCATTGATGTTTTCCCTGCTTTCTGTAATAAGCCACCTAGAAACCGATTTTTAAATTGGTTTTTGGTTTCAATGCGTTTCACGACATCAGGCAGGTAGTTGTACATTCTCGGTGCTATGAAGTTGAAATGTCTCTGTCCGAAAGTCGTACGAGTTCTTGGCACTATCATATTGTCATTCTTTGCAGCTCTGGTGAGTCTCACTCGTGCGTTAATAACTGGCATTTTGAATTTTGCGTGTATCAAGGCTATCTTAATGTACAACAGTCTTGGGTCCAAAATATTACTTTCTTTATATAACTGGTTCGTAGGATATGGATACGGTTTACGCTCGATAATTTTTAGTATACTTTGACAGTATCCTCCAAACCCTCAATACAGTTTGTGCGGGATGGCTCTAAAGGCAAAAACATTTAACTACAAAACCTTTCTCAATAATCGAGAAAGCTACAGATTGGATTCTAGAGGTTGATTCGGTCTCTAAGCAGTATAAATTCCCTGAAAGTCTCGGATGCACAGCCCTCCGTCCAGATATAACTCTTTACTCTCTATCTCGGAAGGTGGCTCTTATTGTAGAATTAACTGTTCCATGGGAATCAAATATCCCAAAAGACCACGAGTACAAATTAAATAAATACCATGATCTTGCAAATGCCGTAACCCGGAACGGCTTCACTGTTCACCTTCACGCGGTGGAAGTTGGCGCTCGTGGCCTGCCAGCTAAATCTCTTTATTTCACCTCTTTAAAGATCTCGGCCTTTCCAGAAAAATAATCAACTCTTTCTTAGAAAAATTATCTAAAACTGCGATTTGCGCATCTCAAATTCTATGGCTTCGAAGGGGGAGTGAATGGGTGGTAAGGTGAACGCTCACATGTGGCAAGACAGCTGTCCTAAACCTACCACAGCCGGTTCGTAAGTCCGGAATCCACTGCTCACCCCCCAGAAGTGTAAAAAAATAGTATTATGATGGGCCCGACTCCGGTCAGTGAATTAATTCCATGGCAGCTCCGTTTGTATTTATTGTTTTGCGCTACTTCAAGAGGCTGGAGGATAGTTGACTCACAACCACCCCTATGATCTGTTTATTATCTTCGGTCGGCTCAACTCCCATCCAGTAAGTAGCCTCCTCGCAGGAGGACTAACCTGGAGAAGAATTTGTGAACACTGTCACGATTGTGTCGTGGACAGGAGGCATCGGTTGTTACAAACTGAAGGGGACACCACGGGCACAGTATACCAAACAGTATCTTTACTCTCGAGCTACAAGGCAAATAGAGTTGTTAACTACAATGGGTGAACCCTTCACCTCAGGAAGTTTTAACGATTAGTCGTTCTCTCTCCCGTGAAGTGAACGCAGAAGACTTGGACAAAACAATCTACCGTCAAGCTCCGCCACATGCCCGTAAGAGGCCAACGCCTTCACCGCGAGATAGCCAGGAGTGTTACCCAGCGGGCTTACACTCGCGTCCTTACTTCCAATTGCTGCCAGATTACTCCGGTCCCTCGATTGATTACGAGTTCGAGGTCGCTTGCGCGGTCCTCTCCCTTACGAAGCGGTGAGACGGTGTAAACCGAATCTATCGCGGACCACGGCATCCTTTGCCCGGCTGTTCACCCAGGATCGGGTAGCCGATGGTCGTTTCGAGGGCAGTCGTCGTAAGGCCCGCAACCACCCCCGCTCTATAGGAAACAGTACTGCTTCCAGACTCCCCCGACTGTTAGTCAGAGTGCGCAGAGTAGATTGGCTTATGTCGCACGGTGCGCAGACCGTCCAGGAGCGCCAGAAGGTTGATTCCCAAGGGGAAACTAGCCGTAAGGCCAGAGTCCTACCCAGGCCCGCACTTCATGCGTGGAGGCCGTCGGATGGGTGTTGACCCGTGAGTGTGACCAACCCTGAACAGAATGGGCCTTCTCAGCCAACTATAAGAGTTGATTATTTTTCTGGAAAGACCAAGATCTTTAAAGAGGTGAAACTGAGATTTGGCTGGCAGGCCACGAGCGCCAACAACCACTGCGTGAAGGTGAACAGTGAAGCCATTCCGGGTGACGGCATTTGCGCAAAATATATCTTTTTAAAAAAAACCATATTAAAAATTATTATAAATACAATAGTTTACTTTTTGCAACGACAGTCGTATTTTTTATTCCTTTTAACTCTTCGAGTGGCGGCATAATTACATGGCACGCCGCGGCAAAAGGACACGAAAGTCCTTTGGATATTTGAGCTATAAGCTCTTTAACCAGCTACCACTCTCCACAAGAAAGATGAAAACATTTTACAATTTAGCAATTGCAGGAGTATCCCGTGACACGCACTGCGAACCATAACCATCGGGTGACCGTGCTACTCTCTAAAATGGGACTAGCAAATATTATTAAATGCAACTGGAATGTACGTAGGAGCATATGAAGAGGGTGGTAACATATTGTGGAAAAGTGCACTAAGAGCAATTGCAGGAGTATCCCGTGACACGCACTGCGAACCATATTTTCTTATGTACAAAATACTGACTTTTACGTCTCAATATATTTTACAATGTCTACTATATGCTAAATCAAATATTAACGAACAAGAGGTAAACGGGAATATGCACTCCCACAATACACGCAGACGTGATGACGTTATCCTGCCTAAAGTACGCCTTACGCAGACACAAAAGTCCTTTGGATATTTGAGCTATAAGCTCTTTTACCAGCTACCACTCTCCACAAGAAAGATGGAAACAAAGGCGTTTAAAAGATTTATTAAACAAAAGCTACAATCCACACATGCTTTCTATAAGCTGGGTGATTTTTTTGAGCATGCCAATTCTTTCAAATGGGAATAACATTAATATGTCACTTTCAGGTACCTCATTTTAGTTCTTATTGTTTAATAATAATATTATGAATTTAATATTTAATATGTAGATTACAATGTGTAATGAAACATACCTGATCATATATATACATACGTTGTTTTTTCCAATTTTGTTTTGATACTTCCTATTGTGTGATTATTTTTTGTATAAAGTGCTTGATGACTATTAATATTCTTATAATAATTATCTATTTTATATGTATACTCATGTACATGGATTCAGCTCTATTTTTTTTAATTTTATTTGTCTGCCGTGTAAAGCCGACTTTAGTCAACGCTATTGTTGAATTAATGTTTATGCTTTAATCGTTTTATATCTACATTTAAACTGACGAATTCTAGTATGCGATAATTAGCTTTAATTCATAATTCATGCTTTTATTGTATATTCTGAATAAATAAATTGAATACTGAATACTGAATTATTGTAATTTCTTGCAATATCGCCGCGCTCGACAAAAAGTACTCTAACTATGGAACTACTATGGCAATCATAAAAAGAATAACTGTGCAATGATCCTCATTTTGTAAAACAATTAGAGTTATGAATAAATATGACAAAGTCGAAAAAGTGAAAAAAACACGGCATTTCTAACTTGTACTTGTCTTACGGAAAAATACGGAACCCTATTTAGAAATTGTAAATACTATCTTGATCTTTATTAGATTCTCTATCAAAGGTAATATTTTGTTTTGCTTATTTAAATACAAAAATATTTAGATATTAGCTCATAAAAACCAATATTTTTTTTGATGATTTCTCGAAAAAAAAAAAATGTTTGATAATGGAATTATGTTATTGTTAGCGGCCGTCTATGTATCTATATGGTAATAATGAGATTTTTGGTATGGATTTTAGGATCCGTTCGAATTAGAAAATTATATTACTGTGCGCTCCGGGAACAAGCCGCCAATATTGGTCGTTATGTAGTCAACGGTGTTCCGATGTGCTACCAAATTTGGTCGTTACGTAGCCGAAGGGTATATTTACTCGTTATTATTTATTAACTGCTCGTAGTCGCGGTACGTGAACGTTTGCAGTGAGTCGTGCATATACTGCAGGCACGCTTCGGATATCCGCAACACAGAAATCACATGGTGTCTGACAGTAATAGCCGATGATAATGCGTGCTCCGGTATAATGCGACGATAGAGAATGATCGCGGGCTACGCATTAACACCGCCGAATAACGCATTCAACAATAGTTTATTATTGACTCTGGACGATTGATACGCTGGAAAGGCACACCGGAATGAGTGGGAGTCTACAACTTCGGAATAAACTACTACCGCAAATCGTAGTGCTACGTGAATACAGTGGCGTGCAAGGCATAAACGCAAAAAAGCATCGTCTATTATATACTGTCTCAAAACCGTCCTCGTTCGTTAACGTGTCCCCGGTCAGTTTCAGGGTTGGCTTGATTTTCCCCCAACCCGAAAAAACCCACTGGGTTAAATTGGGTAAAACCCACCTGAAAAAACCCGACGCTTTTTGACGAAGGTGGGTTTTTGAAAAAATACTTGTTTATAATAATTAAATCAATGAACGGGGATATAGCATTTATATTATATTTTATCAAATAGAAAAAAAAGAATGTATTTGTGACATATACTGAGACTTGTTTCTAGGCTTGTTCCACACCCAGTCTGTTCCGTAATTTACTCCAGATCATTCCAAATGTTGAGAAAAGTCTTTCAATTGACGCAGAACTGGCCGGACAAGTGTGTAATGCGGAGAAAAATGAGCAAAATCCATTGGGCAATTCGCTTAGGTCAATCACCACTTCCATCTTTTCCGTTTTTTGGCCCACAATTTTCCACAATTTACTGGTAAAATTTTCGAGACTTCATTTTAATGGAATAAAGTAGACGGGTATACATCAGTGTCCTTGATTGAGAATGCTAAAACACCAGCCATGAACTCTGGGTAATGCTTCGTTATCCATTCTTCGGCCATTTTCTCTTGATCTGGTTTCAGGCGCCGACCGTAGTATTGCGGATCCATCATATTCGCCAAGAAGTGAAAAGGTTGCATCGCATCATTGAACCTCGCACTTATGGCCGTCCTGTAGGGCTCAAGTTCATGACTTTCCATCAGATCAAGCCATACTTCAACTGCATCAGATATAGTCGTATCGTCAGCCTGTAGTTTGTCCAGTGCCACGGAAACTTCCTTCAATTGCTTCTGAAGATGGATGGCTTGTGTATGAAGCCCAACATTGACGATTTTCGGGGGAATACCCTTCATGCTAGTGTAGTAGTAACTTTATTTAGTAGTAAATAGATTTGAATTGGGAGAAAAAATGCAATAAAATGGTAATAAAATTAAAATATATTCATTTAAAATTCTCATTAACCCCGAAAAAACCCGAAATTCCCCGAAAAAGCCCGAAAATCCCCGAAATAACCCAGTGGGCAGATATTTTTTGATAAAACCCGGGTTTTTGCCAACCCTGGTCAGGTTAGGACCTTTCTCTTTCCAAAAATATTTGCGGTCTGGATAGCCTAACCGTTTGCCTCTTGTAGGTCCTGGTGTGTGATAGTTCACAGTTGCGGGCAGGATCGGAGGTGGTCTTTATCCTGCAGCGTACCACAGTCGCACATATACACATAGGTGTATTTTTCTTCGCAAAAACAGTACTGGTTATTAAAGATTGTTAGTTTTAAAACAGAATGTGTTTTCCTTTTGCGTTTATAACACCTTTCCCACTTGTAGGCATATAATTGACCCGGGTCTGACCGCTTCCGATTGTGAAAACAGACTAGAATTACTGCACTTATCATTTTGGTTTTCGTTGTACAATGTCCCAGAAGTTCGACTCTCGGCTTATTGCATCACTAATGGCATTGATATAAATGCCTCAAAGTGTCAGAAAATCTCATTCAGGAGGAATATAAAAAAAATCAGTTGGGATTATTATATCAATGCCGTTGGTGATACCATACCAGAAAGCACCTTGGTGTATACCTTGACAGCAAACTTCTAGGCGATAGTCACTGTCGACAAGCAGCAGAGAGGGCGCACAGAATGCTAGGGTTTGTGTTAAGGATGACTAAACCCTTCTCGGGCACCAAGGCCGCACTGACACTATACAACAGCTATGTCCGCAGCATTCTTGAATTCGCGTCTCCCATTTGGTCTCCGCAATATAGCGTGCACAAAGCCCAACTGGAGGGGATTTAAAGACGTTTCGTCCGGTGCATAGCCCGACAAACTTCTAGGCGATAGTCACTGTCGACAAGCAGCAGAGAGGGCGCACAGAATGCTAGGGTTTGTGTTAAGGATGACTAAGCCCTTCTCGGGCACCAAGGCCGCACTGACACTATACAACAGCTATGTCCGCAGCATTCTTGAATTCGCGTCTCCCATTTGGTCTCCGCAATATAGCGTGCACAAAGCCCAACTGGAGGGGATTTAAAGACGTTTCGTCCGGTGCATAGCCCGACGCGAACATCTCGCATTTGACTGTTACCGTGATAGGCTACAGCATTTTATATGCTGTCGCTTGAGGATCGGCGAACTGCTGCGGATATGAATGTGCTACATGACATCGTCAATGGGACGCTGGATAGCCCATACATAGTTTCGAGCATCGCTCTGAAGGTGCCGCAAAGTAAAACCTGATCTATACAGTTATTCGAGCCCCCGAGACGACATTCTAACTATACGCGCAATTCAATGCTTAACCGATTGCCACGTACGTATAATGATAAATTCACAGGGCTGGACATTTATAGTAGAAACAAAATTAGCTTCAAATCGGCAGTACGAACCGCCCTTGAAGCAGCAGCGACAACTGCTAATATGTATGTATAAATATAATATAACTTATATATGTATTCCCATTTACTTATTTTGAATTTATGTTGTATAAGAATGACTTATATGTTTGCAGTTAACTCTACAACGTTTGCAGTCATTTGATATTTTTTGGTTGGTGGGGAGGAGTCCTTGCCGCGTGGACTTGGACGATGATTTCTCCCGGCAAAGTTACGTTTTCGGCAAAGTTACATTGGCCATCTACAAATGCATCGGGAGGATTGTCGTTTATTTCCGCGCGGTATAGATCCGTTTTATCTCAACTAATAAATATTTACGGATGTATTGTATTTTTGACGTGACAACGTCTTAAAATTCGATGGAGCTGGCTGCACGCACGAAAAAACATGACTCATGCGGCGTTACCTCGCTCTGAGGCGTTTCATTTATTATATTTATTATTCAATATAAATGCTGCCATCTACCGGTTGCGGAAAGAATTATTTACTAACCTCAGTCCAAAATACTACGAATGAAAATCACTAGACTGATTTAAGTTCCTGACATAATTTTATATGTATTCTTGATATACGGAATGTTATTACTGAACGGACAATTTTCTTGTGGGTACAGCGAAGTGCAACGAAGTAAGCAACTTTATTTTTTTTTTAAAAGTATGAAAAGCTATCATTAAGATGCGCTATCTAGCGGTTGGTAAAATGTCGCTGATATTGTTTATTTACGACGTATTACCTACTGCTAGATGGCACAGCGTGCTCAAACGCTTCTCAAACCGTTATTTAACATTTTTCTAAATTTGAATTCTAAAATGTCAGCATATTTTGAAATTTTCTCAATAATTAATCTTATTTAAATAATAAATTTAGTGATTATTTGCATCCAAACTTTTCTCCGGTTGTAACGGTCTCCGTTCCATCGGGTTCAGAAGAGGGAGGAAGAGAGAGTGCACCCGTGGTCGCGCGCCCACCTGTGCACTATAATATAGACTGCGCACTTGACTGCTTCCGGAAAAAATGGACTATGAAAAGACTAAAGAGACCTATGGCGATGGACAATGGGTAGCAGTAACCACGGCTGCTACTGCATCTTTTCCTCGTAGTCGAAAATACACAAAAAATAGTATTAAATCCAAAACAATGACGTATGGTGCATGGAACGTTCGGACTCTTTTGGATCGCGATTCCAACCTTTGCCCTGAAAGAAAAACCGCTATAGTAGCCCGAGAACTACGTCGCTATAATGTTGACATAGCTGCCCTCAGCGAAACACATCTTGCAGAGGAAGGGGAACTAGTGGAGCACGGCGGTGGATATACCTTCTTTTGGAAGGGCACTGCCGCGTCGGAGCCCAGACGATCTGGCGTTGGATTCGCGGTCAAAAACAGCATCGCAAACAAGTTGGAGGAATGTCCTGTTCACATCTCAGACCGCGTTACCTCACTGCGCCTTCATTTAAGCAATAAAAACTTCCTCAACGTGATTAGCTTGTACGCGCCAACTCTGGACAAGGAAGACGATGTCAAGGAGAAGTTCTACGAAGAAGTAACTCAACATTTGTCTCAGATACGACCCAAAGAACAAGTTTTACTTCTAGGCGACTTTAATGCGCGAGTTGGACAGGACTACGAAGCGTGGTCTAAAGTTCTTGGAAGGCATGGAATCGGCAATATGAACAGCAATGGCCAGCTTTTGCTCAGTCTGTGCTCGTTATTTGGACTAGCAATAACTAACACTATGTTCAGACTACCACCGAAATATAAAACCACCTGGATGCATCCAAGATCCAAGCATTGGCATCTGATTGACTATGCTATAGTCCGCCAAAGAGACATCTCTCAGGTGCACGTCACTCGCGTTATGCGTGGGGCGGACTGCTGGACGGACCACAGACTCGTCATTACCAAGCTGCAACTTCGCCTACACCCACCGCGTAGGACCGAGAGAGTTAAAGGTGTTAGCCTAAACCTACAACACCTAGAAAATTAAGAAACGCAGCAAAGATACGTCTCTGCAATGAACCTAGCGCTGAGTACACTTAACGTTGAAGACGGTGATTTTCAAGCCAACTGGAACCTTCTCTCTTCTCATGTACTAGAAACAGGTACTCAGATCCTGGGCATTAAAACTCGGAGAAACGAGGACTGGTTCGACGAAAATGAAGAGATACTATCAGAGGCAATTAAAAATCACCGAGAACTACTACGTCGGCAACATCACGGACGCCAGCACCATAACATCACAGATGAGCTAAAAAGAAGTGGAACTGAGCTACGTAGACTGACTAGGCAAACTAAGGACACTTGGTGGCAAGAAAAGAGCCAACACATGCAGTGGTTAGCCAATACTAACCAACTCGGCGACTTCTACTCAGAACTGCGGAAGCTGATTGGTAGTACCCAGCGATGTAGCGTTCCCCTTAAATCCTCTGATGGTTCACATCTGCTGAAAAGCAAGGAAGATGTGCTGAAGAGATGGGCGGATCACTTTAACACCTTGCTCAACGTGGATCGATCTGTGGACATGCAGCACATCGGCTTAATTCCTGCGCTGCCTAGTGCTGTTGAGCTAGACGACCCACTCTCTTTGAAAGAGGTAGTTACAGCCCTAAAAGAACAGAAGAATAAGAAGGCGACTGGCATTGACAACTTACCAGGAGAGCTACTGAAATATGGAGGCGATGAGCTGCACACGAAGCTATGGGCATTGTTCGGACGAATGTGGGTCGAAGAACGTGTACCAGCAGACTTTAAAGTCTCTCGCATCTGCTCGCTGTACAAGAACAAAGGCGACCGTTCTGACTGCAATTCGTACCGCGGAATATCACTTCTCTCTGCTCCTGGTAAAGTGTTCGCCCGAATACTTTTAAACCGACTGATGACCCTGTCGGAGAGGATTCTACCAGAAACCCAGTTCGGATTCCGTCCAGATCGAGGAACTTGTGAAGCTATCTTCTCCGTTCGTCAAATACAGGAAAAAAACAGAGAACAGGGTCAAAATCTATATCTATGTTTTGTTGACCTAGAGAAGGCATTTGACAGCGTATCACGTGAAGCCCTGTGGAAGATTCTGGAAAAGGTTGGATGCACTGAGAAATTTGTCAGACTGATTCGACTTCTGCATGATGACATGGAATGCTGTGTGTCAGTCAACGGTGAACAAACAGGGTTCTTTCCTGTAAGCTGTGGCGTGAAACAAGGCTGCGTGCTTGCGCCTACCTTGTTTGCCTTATATTTCGCAGTTGTAGTCCGTGATGCTCTGCAACACATCTCAGAAGGTGTTAGAATTCGTTTTCGCACAGATGGCTCTCTTTTTAATCTGGCAAGACTTAAAGCCCACACAAAAGTATCATACGCCACGATAACGGATATAATGTATGCCGATGATCTATGCTTCGTAGCCGAAAGCCCAGATGGCCTGCAAAGGTTAATGACTAACCTCGACGTGTCATGTAAGAACTTTGGCCTAAAAATCAGTGTGAAGAAAACCGAAGTGATGGCTAACACACTTAATGAAGAACCTATATCTATTAAGCTCGGAGAGACTCCTCTGAAGCAAGTGGACAAATTCAAATACCTTGGAAGCACTATAACAGCAAAATGTGACCTTGACTCTGAATTGAACGGGAGGATAGGAGCTGCTTCTGCAGCTTTCGGTAAACTCCGTAGCAAAGTCTTCAGCTCACACGACATCAAGCTGGGAACAAAAGTGTCTGTCTACATGGCGATCGTCCTCCCAAACCTCCTCTACTCGTCAGAGACATGGTGCCCATACCGAAAGCACATTCGCGCACTTGACAAATTCCACCTTCGATGCCTACGCGACTTAATGAACATCAAGTGGTCGGACCGTGTGAGGAACACGGAAGTTCTTCGACGCGCTAAAGTCAGCGGAATAGAAGCATACATGATGCGACGACAGCTGAGATGGTGCGGACATGTCTCCCGTATGCCTGATGAGAGAGTGGCAAAGCGTATCTTTTACGCCGAACTAAAGAACGGCAAGCGGAAACAAGGCGGCCAGCTACTCAGATACAAGGATACTCAGAAGAGGCATATGAAAAGGTGCAACATTGAACCCTCTCAGTGGGAGAGTAAAGCGAAAGATCGCCCAGGATGGAGACTGCTAGTGCAGGGCAATATAGATGATTTTGAAAAGAAGAGGCTGCTCGACTTAGATGCCAAGCGCGACGAGCTAAAGACCCGACCACCGGCGGCCATAAAGTATAATTACGTCGATGGTGTCTTGACTTGCGCCAAATGTGCACGCACATTCAAAGCCAAGATCGGCTACATCAGTCACCTGAGGGCTCACCAGCAAAACCCCCAACAATAAAAAAAAAAAAAAAAAAAAGAATCTAGAATGCAATCGCTATGGCCGAATACGGCTAGAAGGATATATATAACATTTTGAGATTTCAAACTTTCAAATTAAAAAAACAATAAACTTTAAACAATAAACAATTATACAATTATACTGCTATACAATAATACATTTACATGTTGTAGTCAAATCGGTGAGTATAAAAGCATATATTTTTGGGTGTTTGTAATAAACAATATCAGAATCTTAAATTTAAACTGCTTCAAATGCAACCATTCCATCAGTATTTTTTTATGACGTTGTCACGTTCAACTATCGTCAGTAAACCGACTTTACAGACAAGCGATTTTTTTTAAATAATTTTGAACGGCGTAAGTTATAATCGGCAAAGGAAAATGTTTTTTTTAAGAATTATGTATCTAATTATATATTATAATCGGGTTGACATTGAAGCACAGTAATTTGGTTCTGTGTGAAAAATTGTTTCACTTTTTTCGAAGAATGGCATGGGGCGAGATCCTGTTGAAAAATTCCCTCGTTGGAAGGATAGACCTTGTTGAGCTCCCGTATCATATGGTTTGATAAGATGTTAATATCACTCTGAATATAATGATCAGACAAATACATTGAAAAAGGTTTTAATCGTTGCAGAGCATTCTGTAAGGATAGAAGAAGCACGTTTCGTCGGGACCGAGCCAGACGGCGGGCACTATAAACAGATGATGAGATTGAACACGGCTTGTCGCGCGCCGCATGCGCTATCGACATCCGCTCAAAAAAGACCCCCTAAGTGGCAATCAAACGCTTACACAACTTCCGTTCGGTCATGTGCGCGAGGGTTGACTGATAAGCGAGCGCCCGAGGTGGTTAGGATCTCTAAACACTGAGGGTATGGTCTTTGCCCATTGAGGTTTCTGCTACGACCGTGTTACCCCTTTTCAGAGATACGGCGGGCTGATAACTACCTTGCCTATTCTAAAAAAAATGGATTGATTCTTCTATTACCATTTTGTTATAACGGTTTTATACAGAACTAGCTGACCCAGCAAACTTCGTATCGCCTAACAGTCAATGAATGTCGTGTTACAGATTATCTGAACTTAATTTATGATTTTCTGAAAGTAATCCAATGAATACAAAATAAATATTAATTTCACTACTTTAATAAGATAATAACACAAAAAGAAATATAAAAGTACAAAAATTATGTATATCAATCGCGTGTCAGCAAGACATTGTGAGGGACCATCCCTCACTAGACTCCAATTGCTCGTGAGTGAGGGAGTGGTGTCATCAGGGGTTTTCTCCGTAGTAAAAGTCGCCTTGTTGCAGTTGAAGTAGTTTATTGCAGAAGGTGTTTGATGCTTGCCAGTTGTAACGCTTCGAATGATAAGTCGCGGTGTGTATAGTGTGCGAGTGATGATGATGATCTCGGCTGAGGGTCGCCAGATGATGATGTAGAGCGAGGTATAGACGCGGTGTGTGCTCACTAGAGGATGATGATGATGAGTGAGCGCGATAGCCGTCCACTATTAGAGGATGATGTTCGCGTGTGGCCGACTGGCCAGAGCATGATGAATAATCGATCGAATGTATGGGTTTTTATACGGTGCTAAATGATGCAATGCCGTATGCGTGGGGGAAGAGAGTATGTCCGATTGAATCGATGAGGAGAAATGATATTAGTCATCGGCTGTGTCTGCATTAATTGCCGAAATTATATGGAATTCAATGTCGGTTGGCGCGTGTAATATTAAGTGTGTTTGCGGTTATGGATTTCTAGAATCTAATTCTTTTGTTGACTCAATATGTTGGGCGAAGTACCAACCACATCATTGAATTAAACTATTTACATATTGTTGTGCAGCATGGGATGCACTCGGTTTAATTCTATTCATTGAAGCACCTTGTGATAAACGACATTTTTTGTTTTTTTTTTTACCAGGCGCAAGAACAAATAAAGCGGTTGATTTGCCGACACGTGAACATGCCACGTACAACTGACCATGAGAAAAACACGGATTTACATTTTGTATGGGAAAATCTTTTTTCTTTTATTTTAATTTTTCGCCAATTTTCCAATTTTTGTTTTTAATAGTTATTCTGCTATTCGGGACGGAGACAAATACTACAAATCAAAGAGCATGAAAATCGCTCTAGCCGTTCTCGAGTTATAAGTGTTCGAACAAACCCGACTTTGTTTTATATATACATAGATAATAGATAACGATGCTTCAATCGTAATTTTATTGAATTAGAAGGAATTTTGTTGAAACTACATTACCTACTAGATTACACAGGGTGAGTTTTTAATTAGTGACATCCTTGTAGTGGGTAAATCAGTACGAGGAAATAAGCAACTTTTAATAGGAAGAAAAAAAATGATCTTTTTTTTTGTTGGAAAATTTGAAAATCCTGACTAATAAATAAAAGTTTTACAAGTGTTAAGCGCGCTGCGCCGATTAGCAATAGGTAACATATGGCGTATAAACAAAATTCGCGATATTTTACGTACCGCTAGATGGCGCAACGCACTCAACTCTTTTTAGACTATTTTTCAAAACAATATAAATTGAAAAGAAAATACATTTTTTTTAATTATTATTTCGTGTTTTTTTTCTCATTGATTAAAAGTTGCTTGTTTGCTCTTTATGCCATGCCATCTCGAGTGTCATAGGGTACCTTAACTGTCCAAATATCAAGTAAATATTTAGTCAATAAATTAACATGACTATATCGTAATATAAAATCAAAGACTATCGCGGTTCTTTGACATTATAAATAGGATAAAAACGAATTTACTGCGTGAAATTTGTAGCACCCGACGTTTCGGTGACGTTGCAGCCGCCGTTGTCCAGGGTAGACTGGACAACGGCGGCTGCAACGTCACCGAAACGTCGGGTGCTACAAATTTCACGCGGTAAATTCGTTTCTAGCCTATTTATCCTACTAATATTATAAACGCGAAAGTTTGTATGTATGGATGTTTGTTACTCTTTCACGCAAAAACTACTGAATGGATTTTGATGAAACTACAATATTATAGCTTACACATCAGAATAACACATAGGCTATAATTTATAAAGATATAGGAGTGTCATAGGGTACCTTAACTGTCCAAATATCAAGTAAATATTTAGTCAATAAATTAACATGAATATATAGTAATATAAAATCAAAGACTATCGCGGTTCTTTGACATTATAAATAGGATAAAAACGAATTTACTGCGTGAAATTTGTAGCACCCGACGTTTCGGTGACGTTGCAGCCAGGGTAGACTGGACAACGGCGGCTGCAACGTCACCGAAACGTCGGGTGCTACAAATTTCACGCGGTAAATTCGTTTCTAGCCTATTTATCCTACTAATATTATAAACGCGAAAGTTTGTATGTATGGATGTTTGTTACTCTTTCACGCAAAAACTACTGAATGGATTTTGATGAAACTACAATATTATAGCTTACACATCAGAATAACACATAGGCTATAATTTATAAAGATATAGTGTGAATTATCTAAAATATAACGATAACTGTCAAGTAAGTAGGAAAAAATGAAAGAAATTGACATTCGAAATTTAAATTCTATACTACTATCCTACTAATATTATAAACGCGAAAGTTTGTATGTATGTATGTATGTTTGTTCCTCTTTCACGCAAAAACTACCGAATGGATTTTGATGAAACTTTACAATAATATAGCTTACACATCAGAATAACACATAGCCTATAATTTATAAAGATATATGGTTTTCTATCATCATTATCACAATTTTCCATCACCACGCGGGTGAAACCGCTGGGCGCAGCTAGTAATTAATATACTTATCGTGTTTAGTGTCAAATGGAAGGTCTGATTCCACTCCGGATGTGAATAAACAAACAAACCACAAATTATTTCATTCCCAAAAACCATAACGAAAATAATTATAAATACAATAGATCACTTTCTGTAACGACAGTCGTGTTTTTTATTATTTTTTATATATTTACTTGTTTATTAAATTGGAAACCGGATAAGGGTACAGTTCGGTCTAAAATCGGACATCTGGCAACTCTGGCTTTGAGCGGCCTTCTCTCGGAGAGCGAGGAGGCTGGTAATGACGGAGTAAAATATTCAGGAGTGAGGGTGGCTGGGTGTCGTCTTAGCGTCCCAACGCGACGCCCACCTGTAGGGAGAGGCCAGCGTCACATTCTTTAGGTGACTTTAATCAATAGGACAGGTGGCCCGCAGCTCGTACGCGACGCGCGGTCGAGAAACTCGCAGATTCATCCGCAAAGCAGTTGATCCGAGGAGCGATTCAACATTATACAGAATGAGCCTTAATACCTCGAGCGCTGACGTTTGAATTGTAGTTTCTCTTAGAGAACGCGAAGAAGAAGATTACATCACAACAAAAATATAGCGTTCCAGGAAAACGACGATTACTCCGAAACTACTATACGGATCGTATAAAAAAGACCTGTTTTATGTTCCTGTTGAAATTTGCTATTAGATACGTGTAACGTCGTTCTGTAAAGCAATAAGCATTATTCAGAATTATCTGTCAAAGTTGTGGTACAGAAAAAACTGCCTTGTCCAACATTTCTATGTTTTTTCTGGCAATAAATCACCCTATGCAAGAAATTGTGAATACTTTTATAATAATTATAATATGCTTCATTCAACCTATTACTTCGTTTTACTTATACCCATACAAAAATAAAAAAATATTCGGTGTTGAAAATCAACATGAATATTGAAGTTTTTGGTTTGGTTTGGTTCAATCATAGATTCAAAAATGGCGACTGTATGAAAAATAATGAACCAACGAGTTAACGACAGAGAATCTTCTCCTCTTTTCGCACATACCACAGGGCGTATGATTTATGTGAGGTATCAAGGGTAAATAATTGGAAAACATCGGCGCCGATCTCGGCTGGGACAGATGTCCCCTTTGCCGCTCTACGGTAATTTCAATTGTGGGACAATTGTCCCGTTTGCCGCTCAAGGAGATAAAGAACCAATTTAAATTTTGGACTCAAAAAACGAAACTCTCAGAGCGCTCTCACGTTTTAATTGACTAGGGCCTAAATAAAAAATGTGGCTAAGTGCTGCCCTAGAGAATCAACCAGTCAATATAATGACAACCGACCCTAACACCATAGGTCATAACGGCCCAACTGCACTGTGCCCATTAGCTCCCCGTACGTGGGACCAGTCTACGTCTGCTTTACGCGTTGCAGCGGTGTTATGACATTGAACCTATGCGATAACCGCGCGTTTAAACGCCAATGAATCGTTTAATAAGTAACTGCGGGTTAAATTCGCCGGTAGAGTACACAGCGTACGTGCTAATTGTCCGGTTGACTGCCGGCTATCATCGAGTATCACTCCCACCGTCTATAATGACGCACGATGCCAATTCAGTGCCATATTACTCGTGCGATTATGTTACCTGCTCACAAACCGCGTCGCGGCTGCATTGCAATCATTCAGAAGGAATCAAAGGGCAAGCGCTGTTTGATCCGTGGTTATCTCGTTCGTGAAATATCTCTGCTTCCGTCTGAAAATCCTATACAGATCATCTAACTATTTCAATTTATGCAAGAAACTTCATATCCTCCCCTTGATTAAGCGACGTGAAACCGCGGACTTGACCTTTTTGATAAAAATCAGCTCCGATAATATTAACTGTCCCGACTTACTAAATAAAATTAATCTCCGCGTTCCTTCCAAACTCAACAGATTTAACCCTGCTCTTCATGTTCCTCATGCTGGTACCAACTATAGGCAAAATGCATTTCTGTGGCGAACAAGTGACAATTTCAATGATTTCTTTAAACGATTTGACTGTGATCTATTCTGTACGAGTATAAACTCAGCTAGGCAGCCGCTGAACATTGAATTCTTTAGCACTAATTTTTGAATATTTTTTGATGTATTTTTAACCGATAGCTTTAATTGAAAGGTCACAATGTCTCTACAACGTTACTTAAACGTGAAAACCTGTAATTGGCTCTCTGTTATCCTACTCCGTCTTTTTGTTAAATTATAATTAGCTGTTGGTTTTCCTCAAAATAAATAAATAAATAAATAAATAAATAAATAAAATAAATAAATAAATAATAAGTTTTCCTCAAAATAAATATTTCCAATTTAGTAATTATTACTAGAGTATTTTTAAATACTACACTGCAGTAGTTCCCAAAAAGTGTGCAGCGGCGCCCCGCGGCGCCGTAGAGTAAACAGGGCCGCCGCGAGGCACTTCTGCGAAAGCAAACCGGTTCAGTTGTCAAAGCTCACTAAATGACTTTTGGGTTCCAAACTCTTCCTGACACCTGGCCTGCACAACTCAGGTTAAACTCCTATCTTATAGCCTCCTCAAAGAGGGGCTTACCGTGTCAGGACCGCTGTGAGCTTCTGCCACGGCTGTAATCCTGCAGTCGGAGGCAACTAGAGCTGTCGACTACAACGGGCGAACCCGTCAGATCAGGAAGTTTTAACGATATTGACCGTTCTGCCTCTCGTGAGGTGAGCGCAGAAGACTTGGGATAAAACAGTCCACCGTCAAGTGCCGACACATTGTCCGTGACAAGCCAACGCGTCCTTCACAATAGCTTCCGACGCCGCACGATGATCAAACCGCCCAGCAGCGCCCGACGGTCATCCCCCAGAGGATCTGACCTACCTGCGTGATCCTTTCCAGGTTCGACCCTCTTCGAGGAGGCTACTGTATGGGAGTTAAACTGTGAGTTGAACTGACCAAAGATAACGAACTGCCTTCTATTGACAGCTCAATATTCCAAGACTTTAAAGTACTTGACGTACGCCAACTATACATACGCGCTGTTCTGGTGCGCTATCGGAGGGACCTCATGAGGAACACGGATAAAGACAAACCAGAGCACAAACACAACACTAGACACAAAGACAAACAGATTCAACCAAAAATGAGGACTGTATACGGACAACGACACTACGCATATCTCGGACCTAAACTCTATAATATATTTAACTCGTACACAGGACAGATCTTAAACATAACCGACAACCAGTTCAAGAGACGGGTGTCTCATTGGCTCTCAAATTATACTAGAGATGAATGCGAAAGTATGATATATTAAAATATTTTATTTCTAACCACAAATTATATCCTATATAGATGTAAATTATGGATATGTATACAGATATACAGATTATAATATGTTATATCTTATTATGTTATACTATATTATATATAAATATGCTACATTATTTTATATGTTATAACATATGATATTATATTATATTGTAATATGTTATATGATATTATTTGTATTATATTATGCTAAATTATATGACGTATTGTTTTTTTTAAGACGGAAGAAGGACAGCAGGCAAGGCGTACAGGCTCAGCAAATAATACCACAGAACTATGTATCCATCACCCCAACACAGGCGTATACCTAGTGGGGTGATGTAATCCTGACCATAATGCCCTTTCGCGATTTTCTTCATATGTATTCTTTTAAAATGTGTTAAAAAAATTAACGCAATTTTTTTATGTAACTATAAAAAATAGGATAAATAAATTAAAAAAAAATTAAAAAAATATATATAAATTTTTTATAGTAGGTACTATCCATTTGCCGTCCACAGACAATAATTTTCTGAGAGCCTGATTCCAGCCCTGGAACGAACACAAAGGGGCGCGCAGTGTGTTCAGAGCGCAGTGTAGACGGGTTGTGTTGAGACGCACGCCAACACGAACTGAACCAGGTATGGATACAGCGTTCGCGCGCACGCCGGAAACAGATGCGAGTAGATACATGTTCGGTTCGTGCACGCGCTGCGTCCACACTGATGAAACGCTCCTTTCACGATACATTGCATGTTACCTTTCATCAGTAGGGCGATGTCGACTACAACGGGCGAACCCGTTACCCCTGGCTGGTATAAAGATATAGATCGTTCTTTCAGCCGTGGGATGAGCGTAGAAGACTTGGGGACAAGACAATCTACTGTCTAGCTAGTTCACTAGAGACCGATGCCTTACGGCGAGGCACCGGGAAAGGTATCCAGCGGGCAGCCTCACCCCCTAACTACCAGTTTTGGCAGGATATCTCCGTCTGGAATTAACCTTTAGGATACCTCCGTCCTCCCGACTGGTTACGGGTCCGAAGTCGCTTACACAACCTCTACCTGTTGTATTACAGCGGTAATTTAGTTTGAATTTATCGCGGACCTGAGCGTTCTTTGCCCGTAGTGCCACACGGGGTCGAGTGGCACAAGGTCCTTTCAAGAGTGGCATGACAACAGGTGAACATCCACCCCCGATGCTTAGGAAACAGTGTATTTCCATAGTCTCCAAACCCCTTCAGCAATTAGTCAGAATACACAACCGATTGGCTTCGCCGACCGGTGCGCAAACCGTCCAGTGGCGCCGGGAGTCTTACCCGGGGTAGCCTTCCACTGGAGGAGGCTTCTGAATCTGAGGAGGCTTCTGGAGCTGACTCGTGAGTTAAGTCGATTCGATAACAAAATGGATGTTGTGGCCCAAGCTGCATGAAACCGTTCACCACTACGATTTAAGAAGCCGTACACGAAATTTTGCGCATTTCGTGATTTTACGTAATTTTGCAGACGTGAATTTAAGGTTAAAATACTGTATTTCTATGAGTTTTATTGCACAACATAAAAGATCATTTATATTATTGTCTAATGAGTGAGCTACTTTTTTGAAAATTATTATAGAAATTTGATTAATTGACCTTAAACCGGCGACTGTTTGTGAATTTTTGCTGTAAGAGGTTTAGAATATAACATATTTACGAATCGTTTTGACATCTAAACGGTATGAAAAAATTACAATGTATTGTTGTGAAAGTCCTCTATATAATAAGTGAATCACTTTATACTACTTTCATATAAAATTGTTGATAAAAAAATATTTAACTTTATCAAATTTTTTAGAAAATGGGCGAAGAATTGCTTTTGATTTTGGCCTTTTAGAACTCTCGTTCATAAAATAAAAACAGCAGAACTAAACTTTAGTTCAATATCAATCCATTTCCTCAAAAAAAAAATGCAAAACACTAATTAAAATTGGCAATAAAGTCTTTTAAAACAATCTAATTCTCGCGTTATGATACTCGCCTATGATACGATTCACGCCTCAAGTCAGCTAGTCCCCGCCGAGCGCTTCCAAAGGGTGGACGTATCTCTTTGGCTCCGAAAATCCTACCTACCTATAGTAACTATAGGTATATATTGATATTGAGATGTCAACCACAACGGGCGAACCCGTCACCGCAGGACGTTTTAACGATTCATCGTTCTATCGACCGTGCAGTGAGCGTAGAAGACTTTGGACATAACAAATCCGACGTCTAGCTACGCCACAACCCGTTAGAGACCAACCAACCAGGTATGTTACCTGGCGGGCGGCACTCGCGCCCTAACTACCAATTGTGACCAGATTTCTCCGGTCTCTCGATTGGTTCCGAGTTCGAGGTCGCTTGCGCGGTCCTCTCCCTTACGAAGCGGTGAAACGGAGTATACCGAATCTATCGCGGACCAAGGCGTCCTTTGCCCGACTCTGAACCGGGATCGGATGGCCAATGGTCATTTCAAGAGCAGTCGCCGTAAGGTAGACAACTACCCCCGCTCTATAGGAAACAATACAGTTCCCAGACTCCCCCGATTGTTAGTCGGAGAGCACAATCGATTGGCTTGCGCCGCTCGGTGCGCAGACCGTCCAGGAGCGCCAGAGGATTGATTCCCAGGGGAGACTGGTTGACCCAGTGTCCTACCCAGGCTCGCACCCCATGCGTGGAGGCCATCGGATGGGTGTTGACCCGTGAGTGTGACCGACCCTGAAACAGAATGGGTCTTCGTGGCCAACTCAGCAAGGGCCCATTAGCTCCCAGTAACTATAGATTTTCGGAGCCAGGATAATAACTGTTATATTATACCATTGATTATAGAGGTATCACGGCCCACATCGATTTCGTACACGGCCTCTTAACAGCTAGGACAGAAAAACAGTTAAAAACTAATGTGGTTTTCGCCATGGTTTCTACAAAAACTGTATTTATTCAATGCTGGGGAAGAGACAAAAAGGGGGAGGGGGGGGGGGTTATCGATACAGTCTAAAAGAGGGTCGCGTAAGGGTTTTGTTTTTCATTTTCCAAAAAGGGGATCGTGATCTAAAAAAAGGTTGAAAAACTGGATTATAGCAACGCCGCAGAGGTAATCGCTAAAGTTTCCGTTTCAATCAGCCCTCGTAGCGAATTCTCAATGCCCTATCTGCATAAGTGTCTGTAAGTTATTATACATACATTCGAGAGCGGGGCCATTATTAGGAATGTCCCTCGTTTGCCTAGAATATGACTGTCGGCGGGGAGAGCGAAGGGAAAAATAAAGAGATAAAGAGTGTTTTTCCGGCCAGTTTTTGGGACAACGACCGCGGGGGGGAGCGGAACGGCGTTATCGCCTTTGTTATTAAGGCAGCAACACAGATTTCCGAAATCGCTAAAACCAACATTCCTTCGCAGTGGGCGGCCATGTTGGGGCCACCTCTCCCGAATTTTACCCAAACCGATCCCTAATTCAAAAACAATGAGGTAATTTTTACATAGATGACAATTCAAAAAAACGGTGTCACCCAAAGGCTTTCCCGGCAAGCAGACCACCCCCCCCCCCCTCCCCGTGCAATGTCTAAGAGTGGATCCCGGTGGGAGCTAACGGGCCCTTGCTGAGTTGGCCACGAAGATCCATTCTGTTCAGGGTAGGTCACACTCACGGGTCAACACCCATCCGACGGCCTCCACGCATGAAGCCCGAGCCTGGGTTGGACTCTGGCCTTAGGGTTAGTTTCCCTTATGAATCAACCTTCTGGCGCTCCTGGACGGTCTGCGCACCGCGCGGCATAAGCCAATCGATTGCGCACTCGGACTAACAGTCGGGGGAGTCCGGAAGCAGTACTGTTTCCTATAGAGCGGGGGTGGTCGCAGACCTTACGGCGACTGCTCTTGAAACGACCATCGGCTAACCGATTCTGGGTGAACGGCCGGGCAAAGGACGCTGTGGACCGTTACGGACCGAGGTCGCGTAAGCGACCTCGGTCCCGTAACCACTCGGGAGGACAGAGGTATTCTGAAGGTTAATTCCAGACGGAGATATCCTGCCAAAACTGGTAGTTAGAATGTGAGGCTGCCCGCTTGTACCTTTCCCGGTGCCTCGTCCTAAGGCGTCGGTCTCTAAAGGGTTGTTGGTGAACTAGACAGTAGATTGTCTAACCATACATGGTGTTATTCACCGAGATTCACAGCTGATCTTGCATTACAGTATGTATAGCTGAGCGCTGCGCGCTCTCCGCCCTCTATCTCAAAAACGGTTGAGCGGATGAAAAAATGATTGAAACAAAATTTGTCGCAAATTGTATATGCTCTACAATTTTTATAATAGATGTTAACATCAATGAAATCTAGATAGAAACCTAGATAACCGCGAAAAATCGTTTTTGTGACCTTTGACCTTGGATAACTTACGACGCAGACACGAGATTTCATGAGACTTTTGAGATTACTTTTAGAATGCCAAAATGAAGGTGTAAACAACGAGTCTCCGGTTTATTATGTATCTCTCATTCCGAGGTTAACCCCCTTTTTTGCTTAAGTACATCGCGAAGTTCAGAGAGAAGCTTTACTGGCTGTCGATCCGGGAAAAAAGAGACATGAGAGTTCTCTGTCTGCTTTTCAGGATCTTGGAGTGCGTCACTCCCGATTATCTCACCTTGATTGATACCTTTCCCAGCGTTGGCCTCTGACGGCATGTGGCGAAGCTTCTGCGCTCACCTTACGGGAGACAGAACGATAAATTTCGTTAAAACTTCCTGAGGCGACGGGTTCGCCCGTTGTAGTTGAAGTTGACAGCTCTAGTTGTTGATATATTATTTATATTTGTTGAGTGGGGCTTTTCTAAGGTCTTTATGAGGCTTGTAACACTGCGACCATTGCTGATCTATTGTGTTCGCCACCTACTATAGTTCTGCGCTAAGCCTTGTGTCATAAAAAGCCTTTTAGGTTCTCCAGCGACCACTTATTTAAAGAGTTCCAAGTCCTAGACATACGCCAATTATATGTGAAAGTATCGACAATATTTTATTACACCCACACAGAGCGGCATATGATTAAATCTCATACTATCAGAACACGCGCAGTTACAGCCATGCAACATGATGTTCCCCTGATGAAAACTAAATTCGCCCAACGACATTTTTCTTTTCTAGCTGTCCGACTACACAATAGAATACATTCGGAATTAAAAGTGAAGTTAGATACCATACGAGGAAGAAAAATTATGACGGAATGGTGTATTGAGCTAGGAAGAAACGAAACGGAGAAATTAGTTAATTATAGTGCTGTATAAGAATACCAAACTACATAAAATTACTGCTTTATGTATATGTATAGATTATATGTATAAATGTATATATGTATATATGTCTATGTATATGTGTAGATGTATATGTCTATATGTGTATGTGTGTGTATATATGATTATTTAATATTATTATGTATATTATGTTACTAAATTATAGTTAGGTATATGTAAAATTTGTGTAAATATAGAGCTACCACGTAAAACAATGCTACATTATGTCACACTTACCAACTAAAAAAAAAAGGAAAAAAAGAATACATAAAAGTCTACCTTAGTACGGGCATTACTCCAGCAAGGTAGATTTTAATCTTATTAATCTAGTATTATAAATGTGTGTGAAATATTAATAAATAAAAAAAAATAAATAAATTTAAGAACCGCAGCAGGCTTTTGGCGCCAGATTGTTTTACCTCCTCAGGTTGGAGGTAATGACCACCCAAGTGGGTGTTTCTTTTACGCATCAGCGGGCCACACTCGCACATGAGGTGCTGGGGAGTTTCCTCTGCTCCTTGGCAGAACCTGCACATTTTTGTGTCTCTGAGCTCACCAGTATGCGTAGATTGTTCCTATTTAGCGACAAGGCCTCGCGGGCCGTCTTACGGTCGTAAGTCTTAATTAGCGTTTTGGAATGATTCAACCCTGGCGTGTTGTTCCAGTGGTTGACGGATTGTTCTAAACATATTTGTTTGAGCATTAGGTTTGCAACGCTTTTTGGTACGCCACAGCAAGGTTCAGGGCAGTATAACGTCCCCTTTGCTCCCGTCTTAGCAAGTTCGTCGGCTTTTTCATTTCCCTCGATTCCTGCATGGCCGGGAACCCATCTTAGAATTACCCTGTTCTTTTCGCCCAGGGAATTCAGTAGTGATATGCAGTTTTGCAATAGCTTTGCATTAATGGTATTCGAGGCCAGTGCCATAAGAGCTGCTTTGCTATCCGAGTGGATATAGATACGGTGGTTGGCGTAGTTCTTTTGGAGGTTGATATCCGCACATTCAATAATGGCGTATACCGCCGCTTGGAATATGGAGGCGAATTTCCCCAAGTTTACACTTCTTTCGAAGTTTGGTCGCTCTCCATATATACCGCAGCCTAAGTCAAGTCCCGATTTGGACCCATCAGTATACCATTTAAGGCTACCGGCCTCCCATTGCAGTTGGCTTTTTAGCCAGTCGTCTCTGGGCGGCAGTTCCACTGTAAAAAGTTTTCCAAAGTTTAGGAGTGGGAGCATGGTGTCTGATACCATGTTGAGGGTTGGATTTTCACTGACTGAGTCAAGAACTGATCTTAGTGCTTGTGAGATCCAGTTTACCTTCTCTCGGGCAGATAGCTTGTACATGCTGGCTTTCGCCACCTGTTGCAAATGAATGTGTAGGGGCGGTAAGTTCAGCAGTGCATCTAGAGCTGCTCCAGGAGTGGAGGAAATTGCGCCAGTTAGTTGTTGATAACTGATAACCCGAATGTATACCTACTATAAAATGTATAAATAAATAAATAAATGCGTGCGCGCGATTGAAATTTAAAGCAATTTTGAAACAATACAGTCGCCAAATATCTAGTATTTTCGCTTCGAGAAACAATCCATTGTAACTATTCATTTCCTCGTTGTGAGTATAATGAATTAAATACAGTAGGGAAAAGCATTCCCTCGCAGAATCGTGTACGTAAGTTAGATATCCGTATGTACGAGTATGTATATACGAATAATACGAAGTGGGAAGCCTGATATGAGCGGACGCCGAAGCCTTACTAAATAGGATTATCACATTACCGACATACATTATTCCGCGGAGGGTTCCGACGGCAGTATTTAAAAAGCTGACTATATAAAGCCGTTTGATATACTTAAGCCTACGGGGCTCTCTAGACGATGAAGCATGCTTATCAAGCATCGCGTCGCGGGCTTGGAGGGGATCGTAAACCGCAGGAATGATGCAAATATATTTTTTGAATATTTACCAAAAATGCCTAATTTTGTAGTTTATACCAGGGAGTCACGTTAATTAGACGTAATTGATTGATGAATGACGTGACTCCCTGGGTGACTCCCTGAAAAAAATATTTGCAATTTCCTGCGGCTTACGATCCTCTCCTAGCCCGCGACGCAATACTTGACAAGCATGCTTGATCGTCTAGAGAGCCCATAAAGCCTACCGACCAAAAGACAATCTGCACGCCAAAGAACAGTCCACGCTTTAAAAGTAAAACATTCTAGAATACTTTTGCTCTTCTCAGGACAGTGGAGCGGTGTTGACTACGACGGGCGAAACCGTCACCCCAGGCTGGTATAACGATATATGATCGTTCTTTCGGCCGAATTCAGGATCCGATAGATTACAAAAACCGTTTGATCGATCACTATGAAAATTGGAGCATGCATTTATTTTTCATGGTTAAGGCTTTTATGATGTAACTTACTACTAGGTTGCTGCAGCATATCAACTTCTATACCGCTCAATTGTCCGCCATGAAAATTGTTATACATAGGCATTTGAGTACGCTTAATATTATCGCGCTATTAACTTTATTGTAACTCGCCACCAGATGGCGCTGCAGCACTCCAACTATACCGCTCTATGCCGCTCAACCGATCGCCATTAACCCTCCATCGGCGGGAGATTTTCCGATCGATTTGGTCTATATTCTACAATACAGGTCGTAACTTGTCCGTTTCCGTTAACCCTGCGACTCGAGAAGGTGGAAAATGCGACTCTCGATGTTACAGAGCAACAGAAAAAGATTCAACGGGGAAATAGCAGAAATACAGAAATTATATGCAACGCGATACTAGCGTACAGAATCGTATGGAAAGAGCTGAACGCACAGTGAGTGTCTTCCGCGGTTGGAGGGGATGGCGCTGAAGTTACATAGACATACATAGACATTTGATGAAATACATAGAATTGGTATACATAGACATTTGAGCCCGCATATTTTTTTCGCCTTTTTCACTTTGTTGTAATACCTGGGACCTAAAGGGCCCTTGTTGAGTTGGCCACGAAGACCCATTCTGTTCAGGGTTGGTCACACTCACGGGTCAACACCCATCCGGCGGCCTCCACGCATGAAGTGTGAGCCTGGGTAGGACTCTGGCCTTAGGGCTAATTTGCCCTAGGAATCAACCTTCTGGCGCTCCTGGACAGTCTGCGCACCGTGCGGCGTAAGCCAATCGACTGTACTTTCTGACTAACAGTCGGGGGAGTCTGGAAGCAGTACTGTTTCCTATAGAGCGGGGGTGGTTGCGGACCTTACGGCGACTGCTCTTGAAACGACTATCGGCTACTCGATCCTGGGTGAACAGCCGGGCAAAGGACGCTGTGGTCCGCGATAGATTCGGTATACACCGTTTCACCGCTTCGTAAGGGAGAGGACCGCGCAAGCGACCCCGAACTCGTAACCAATCGAGAGACTGGAGTAATAATAATAATAATAATAAAACTCTTTATTCTTAAGAAAAGGCGAGCTTATTGCCTGCAGGCAATATTTTAGAGCTAACCTATACTATTGTAAGAACATTATTTGCGAGTAGACTACATAACTCAACCTATATAAAGAGTATGACAAATAAAATAGAGGAGGATAGAAAGAAGTATATACTTTACTCTTTGTGGGCACAGATTTGCCACATCAAAATAATCTAACACCTATAAGGACGCTAAAGTTTTAAAAGGAGGGGAATGGGAGGGGAAAGGGAATTTATCTGGAGGATTTCAAATGCTCTCTGAGTCTGTTTTTAAAAGTTGTTATGCTTGGCGCAATTCTCAAATTTTTCGGCAAAGCATTCCAAAGACGGGCTCCATGCACGGTGAAAGAGAATGAGAAGAAGTCACCGCTGTGACTAGGGATAGAGAGTAGCAGGTTGTTTTTTGATCTCAGAGGGCGTTCATGAGCCGATAGTGCAGTAAATCTGCCGGAAAGATAATTGGGAGCGACGCCATCCAAGATCTTGAAAAGCATACAGAGAACTCGCATGTCTCTTTTCTCCCGGGTCGACAGCCAGTGAAGCTTCTCTCTGTACTCCGTGATGTGGTCAAATTTTCTGAGGCCATGGATCTGGTCGCAAGTGGAAGTAAGGGCGTGAGTGTAAACCCGCTGGGTAACACTCCTGGCTATCTCGCGGTCAAGGCGTTGGCCTCTTACGGGTTTGTGGCAGAGCTAGACGGTGGACTCTTTTTATCCTAAGTCTTCTGCGCTCACTCCAGGGAGATTCTAGAGAACGACTAATCGTTAAAACTTCCTGGGGTGACTTCGCCCGCTGTAGTCGACAACTCTAGTTGTTGTAATACCTACGCCAATAGATGGCGTTGCAGCACTATAGCGTTCAACGGATCGCCATGAAAATTGGTATACATAGAGATTTAAGCGCGCATAATATTTTCGCGTATTTCACTTTTTTGTAATACGACAATAGATGGCGTTGCAGCACACCATCTTATATACCGTTCAACCGATCTCCATAGATCTCCAAATTGATATACATAAGTATTTGAGCCCGGTACATTATAATGGCACAAATAGCGCAATATTCAAATTCTGCGTGAATTTTGGGACATCCAGTATATAATACTTCTTCTAGTGTCATGAATAGTGTATGAATCTCAATTGAAGCCCCGCACGTGCTTCTTTTTCTATTATTAGTAGAAACAATTAGTCCACTCGGACTGGCGGTAGACGGGCTGTATTTCAGGATAAAAATGGCCCACGAAAATCGATACGCGGTTGAATTAATGTACTATTCCGTCAATTCGTGCCCAAACAACAACGGTGGGAAATAAATAGGAACCTGTCGATGATATTGATCGATGATACATAGGGCTTTTCGATAAGGGCGGGTCGATGTTGACAGTCTGTGGCGGCCATGTTGTTTTGGCGGCGTCTGTCAAATCTGTAGTTTATTATTTAGTCATTAATGCCAAATCACCATTGAGCAGTAGGGCGGTGTCGACTACAACGGGCGAACCCGTCACCTCAGGCTGGTATAACGATATAAAACCATTCTTTCAGCTGTGGGATGAGCGTAGAAGACTTAGAGACAAGACAATCTACTGTCTAGCTCGCCAGCATCCCGTTAAGAGTTCGGCGCCGGGAAAGGTAGCAAGCGGGCAGCCTCGCCCCCTAACTACCAGTTTTGGTAGGATATATCCATCTGGAATTTAACCTTCAGGATAACTCCGTCCTCCCAACTGGTTACGGGTCCGAAGTCGTAACGCAACCTCTACCTGTTGTATTACAGCGGTAATACAGTTTGAATTTATCGCAGACCTGGGCGTTCTTTGCCCGTACTGCCACACGAAATCGAGTGGCCCAAGGTCATTTCAAGAGTGGCTCGACAACAGGTCAACATCCACCCCCGCTGCTTAGGAAACAGTGTATTTTCATAGTCTCCAGACTCCTTCAGAAATCTGTCAGAATGCACAGCGGATTAGCTTTGCCGAACGGTGCGCAATCCCGTGGCGCCGGGATGCAATCCAATTAACAAGCAAAACAATTAGTACGGCGATAGAACTCTTGAATTTATTGTTCCAAAATTAGTCAACCACTTTTCAATAAAATTAGATAACTCAATCAGCAAATACTTACTTAAGAAAACATTGAAACTTAAACTACTAAGCAACCTAAATAATGACTTACCCAGGCGAGCTAATTAAAATAATATATAATATAAATACTATAACAGCGAAAAGAAAATTCTATTAGGCTAAATTAGCATAAATATGTAAAGGCATTAGCATAAATTAATATGAAAGGTTTTTCGATAAGGGCGGGTCGATGTTGACAATCTGTGGCAGACATGTTGTTGTGACGGTGTCTGTCAAATCCGTTGTTTATTATTCAGTCACTGATGCCAAATCACTACTGAGCCACAGTATACCAGACAGTATTATTATTATTGTATAATCCTGTACCAAACTCCTAATTCCAAATCCCGCAGTGCCGACAGTTGTGGAATCGAGTGGGAGCCAAGCAGCTCGTCATTCCGTCAGGTGCACTGATCGACCGTCGAAAGGTTGGTGATTTGTTGGCATTTGTTTCATCGTTATGAAACGTCCTTTTATCCCATAAATCCAATACCGTCCTAATTATCTCTTTATTTATCATACCAGCCGGATAGGTACTACTGATAATAGTTTTGAAACGAGTGTTCTATCTCTGGGCTGAAAAATCGTCAGTCAGCTAGAACACACCGTTACAATTATTATTATTTATTCCGTAGCCGGCGATTGGGGAGGGGGTTGCCCTCGCAGCCAATACGCTGCTGTCGGTGCCGCTGGATCTCGTACTCCATTCACGATTCGCTTCCATTCTTGACCATTTTTTGCCACGTCTTGAGCATCCCTAGCCGATAATCGTTGATTCTTTAGGTCGTCTTTGATGCTATTTAGCCAGGTTCTCTTTGGTGCCGATCGCTGAATTCTCCTTTCTGAATTCGGCCTTTTTAACATAATATCAGTGATTCCGTTAGTCTTAATTTCTGCGCGCATGAAAAGGTAAAATGCCATAAGCTACCGTAGTTTAATATAAGCGGCTAATTTTGGCCGCGTTCCATCTTATCACAATTTGGCAGCAGAGATCAGCCTTTGACACCGTTTGCCAAACGCTCAAACTCACACCGACATACACTGAACAGCCTTTGACACGATGAACAGCCAATTATGAGCATTTCAAATAACATGAATCTATATAATAAATAAAAATGGATGTTGGTATATCTGTATGTCTGTCCGAGCCAACAAAAAAATAGTTAATGATTAAGAGCCGTATTACAAAATAGCGTAGGTATTCTAAAATGAGTTGAAAAAATGAACGCATTTTTTTTTGGATGTAACTATAAAAGATAGGATAAATAAATAAATAAATAAATAAATAACTATTCAACCCTGGGAGAAAAACCGCGGCACTGAGCGCTCTTCTCTTGCGCAAGCAAATATATACACAATTTCTAATTGTTTTTTGCAGTGTTTTCTCCTTTCTAATGACAATAATTTATATTATGTCGTATTGCTAAAAGAGTGAACTTTAATATAGTATAAGTATTATATAAGAATCTTATTTTATTTCTGAGAAAATTAGAATGATACAGGAAGATTTTTTTTAAATTTTGTGTAATTGTAAGTAATGTATACCTTGGATATGTGGTCAAAAAACGAAAAAATAAAGCCGTAGTGTACATCAAGAATACATGACGGACATAAAAAAAAATAGTAAACGGTTTTCGTTGTAGTGATATTACTGTATTAAGGAGCTCAAAGTTTGCCTTCCGAGCGTTTTACGAATAACGACTTTCGGAAAATGGGCTGAATAAGTAAATAATATTCGTTATATCTAAAATTAAAGGCCGCTATGGTCAACATCAAGAAATGGTCCAGGTAATTCAGTAATTAAAGTTTGTAGAAATCTCTTTATTTCTTGGAATTAGAACGCCAAAAATCCACTTTTCTTGCCTTTCTGGAAAAAATATGTAAACGGGCTCTTAAAATTAATACAATTTACTATAAACTTTTTTATAGTAAATGTTAACAGATTATACTAATAAAACTAAAAAATATACGTGTGGCACTCGGGGACTGCCGCGGTAAAGCTATTGCATAGCATTTTTAACAACTTATGCAATTATAATTATTTATTTATTAAGCTATTGCATAGCTTTTATCGCGGGCCTAGGCCAGCGCGGCGACCGAATGAAGAAATTTCTTAACGAAAATTAATGATTTTAAACTGATAATTACGTCTAAACGAGTACTGCTCACGATTTGAAAAAAATATATGTTAAACAAGAACATTTTCCTAATATTCTTAGCTTTGAATATTTTAGATTTTGTTTATATTACATAGTGTAGTTAATTTGTGAAATTAGGTCTAACCGAACACCAAAATGACTACTACGCAAATACTATCTGGCGTATTATTATGAAACCTGCACCATTTTAAAGATAATTTAATTATCTACGATTTTTTTCGAATAATCCGGTTTTTTTGCTTTATCGAATCAAAAATTCGTGCGCGGCGCTCTATCGGACGACGTTTAAATTACCGATACCGCAGCTGCATCATGATTCGGAATAATTTCAACGTTTTCCGATAGAGCGCAGTTATCTGATATCAGAAAAAATAAAATTAATAAAAGAAATAAATAATTAGAATTGCATAAGTTGTTAAAAATGCTATGCAATAGCTTTACCGCGGCAGTCCCCGAGTGCCACACGTATTTTTTTATTTTTTCTGATATCAGATAACTGCGCTCTATCAGAAAATGTTGAAATTATTCCGAATCATTTGCGGCTGCGGAAGCAAATGATTCGGAATAATTTAAACGTCTTCCGATAGAGCGCTGCGTACGAATTTTATTCGATAAAGCAAAAAAAACGGATATTATAAATAGGATAGAAAACGAATTTACCGCGTGAAATTTGTAGCACCCGACGTTTCGGTGACGTTGCAGCCGCCGTTGTCCAGGGTAGACTGGACAACGGCGGCTGTCCAGTCTACCCTGGACAACGGCGGCTGCAACGTCACCGAAACGTCGGGTGCTACAAATTTCACGCGGTAAATTCGTTTTCTATCCTATTTTTAATGTCAAACAACCGCGATAGTCTTCGATTTTATAAAACGGATATTATTCTTTGACTATTCGAAAAAATGCGTAGATAAAAAGATAGATAATTAAATTATCTTTAAAATGGTGCAGGTTTCATAATAATACGCCAGATAGTATTTGCGTAGTAGTCGTTTTTGTGTTCGGTTAGACCTAATTTCACAAATTAATTACACTGTGTAATATAAACAAAATCTAAAATATACAAAGCTAAGAATATTAAAAATATGTTCTTGTTTAACATATATTTTTTTCGAATCGTAAGCAGTACTCGTTTAGACGTAATTATCAGTTTAAAATCATTTATTTTCGTTAAGAGCCCGTTCACATATTTTTTCCAGAAAGGCAAGAAAAGTGGATTTTTGGCGTTCTAATTCCAAGAAATAAAGAGATTTCTACAAACTTTAATTACTGAATTACCTGGACCATTTCTTGATGTTGACCATAGCGGCCTTTAATTTTAGATGTAACGAATATTATTTACTTATTCAGCCCATTTTCCGAAAGTCGTTATTCGTAAAACGCTCGGAAGGCAAACTTTGAGCTCCTTAATACAGTAATATCACTACAACGAAAACCGTATACTATTTTTTTTTATGTCCGTCATGTATTCTTGATGTACACTACGGCTTTATTTTTTCGTTTTTTGACCACATATCCAAGGTATACATTACTTACAATTACACAAAATTAAAAAAAAATCTTCCTGTATCATTCTAATTTTCTCAGAAATAAAATAAGATTCTTATATAATACTTATACTATATTAAAGTTCACTCTTTTAGCAATACGACATAATATAAATTATTGTCATTAGAAAGGAGAAAACACTGCAAAAAACAATTAGAAATTGTGTATATATTTGCTTGCGCAAGAGAAGAGCGCTCAGTGCCGCGGTTTTTCTCCCAGGGTTGAATAGTTATTTATTTATTTATTTATCCTATCTTTTATAGTTACATCCAAAAAAAAATGCGTTCATTTTTTCAACTCATTTTAAAAGAATACCTACGCTATTTTGTAATACGGCTCTTAAGAAATTTCTTCATTCGGTCGCCGCGCTGGCCTAGGCCCGCGATAAAAGCTATGCAATAGCTTAATAAAAAGTTAGAAATATAATTACTTTGAACATGGTGTAAGTCCACTTTCCTCAAAGACATACTACTATTTAGTTCAAAATTCTACTACATAATTTCTTTAGTGTTTTATATGTGTGCAACATTGTAAATGACATAAACATTTTTAGTTTACCAGAATTTCGGTTTTTCCCGTTTATTATAGAACTAGCTGACCCGTGAAAACTTTTTACTTGTGATGAAATTATGAGCGTGGTTCGGATAGTACTGAGTGCTATGATTTATTTCCTCACTGCCAAAAGAAGGGTTATATTTTACTGCATATGTATGTATGTATTTGCATGCCAATTTGACTATATTACCGTTATTTGTGAGTGTCTTCTTATAAGTGTCTTATTTGTGAGTGGCTTATCTCTTTAACCATTTATGCAGTAAAAGGGAAGTTATGTATATGCAGTAAAAGGGAAAAGTCTTTTGTTTTAAATACTTGAGACGATAAATTTACTTATTTTGATATGAATTCATAATTGTTGATAATATGACCAATAAACATGACCTAACGATTTAAATTATTTTTTTAATATAAAAAACTACTTTTTGTGACTTAAATATAAAAGGTAGACATATGCTGTCGCTGACTTTTTTGTAGGCATTACCAAGGTCTACAACTTTTCTCTAAAACTCAATCATATATCTCTATCGTTAAAGCAGCGTTCGTAAGAAACGTTTTCATTCGACCGTTTTTTCTCCGTCTTACTTTACAAATCCAACCACCACGAAAAAGAGTTTTCATTTTTCGGATTAATATATAGCCTATGACACTCATAAATAACGTGGCTTTCTACTGGTAAAAGAATTTTAAAAATCGGTTCAGTAGATGCAGAGATTACTTCCTACAACCTCACAAACTTTACCTCTTTATAATATTAGTATAGATAAAACATTGATTTGTTTACAAAAATAACAGGAACCGAATGGCAAAACCGTTTCTGTCACCCAACTGGGACTAGCCCGTTCTAGGTTGGACAGCGACTCTAATATTACAATCAAGTTTGCTTGATTGCTTGATTGCTTACAAATGTTCAAGTTTTAATAAAAAGCTAATAACACTAAATTGCCCTAAAATGTGGTCTTCAAATTAAAAAATAAAATAAAATAATAATATTTAAAAAATATTAAAAGATAATATAATAAATAAAATGCAATTCCATTATATAAACCGTTTCACCGCTTCGCAAGGGAGAGGACCGCGTAAGCGACCTCGAACTCGTAACCAATCGAGAGACTGGTGTAATCTGGTCGCAATTGGAAGTAAGGGCGTGAGTGTAAGCCCGCTGGGTAGCATTACTGGCTATCTCGCGGTTAAGGCGTTGGCCTCTTACGGGCTTGTGGCGGAGCTTGATAATGGACTGCTTTTGTCCAAGTCTTCTGCGGTCACTTCAGGGAGACAGGACGACTAATCGTTAAAACTTCCTGAGGTGACGGGTTTGCCCGTTGTAGTTGACAACTCTATTTGTGGACAACTTTTCCAAATCGGTTATCAAATAACGGAGTTCTGATGTAGTAGTATTAGTAGTAGATAGAGTGGGGGGCTTGTTTCCAGCCCTTGTTGTCACCTAGATCTGTAAGGTCTTTTGTAACTACCCACTATATGGATAGGTCAGTGGTCAGCTAGTAGCCCGGTACTTCTTACCAGTCCAAGTAGATCACTGACCTTCAAGTTGGGCAGATCGCTGGGTTCGAGAAAGGCTCGTCCCAGTAAACTGTGTCTTTTGGCGGCGAGCCTTGGACAGCGACCAACAATGTGTATGCTGTCTTCAGGTTCCTCGCCACATATTCGGCAGTCCTTGCTCTCGGTCAAGCCGAGTTCTGATGTAACAAACAATACAATAAAATACAACTGAAGGACTGATGTTATCAAACCACCTCCTTTTTTTGAAGTCGGTTAAAAAGCGCGTACGAGGTCTCACATATAGATCGACGACATTGGTTAACATTGTAATTTTGGGCCGCCTTAAGTGCAAGAGTGCATGCAATCGGGCCGGAAGTGCGTCCTATTCTTCCCGCCGCCATGCATCACAAGAGGCACTCCGAGGCGCGAACGGCGCGGCGGAGGCGACCTATGACGCACCTGGCCGTGAGTTAAAAGGCGGGCAAGGGCTGGGAGAGCGGCGAGGCTTTTAGGCTTATGACTAGGCGGTGGCCATCAAGGAAATGAGTCCCCGCTTCCGATTCATGAGGGCGCGCACAGAGCGCCCGCACCGGTAACCGACGCTTTAGCTTCACCACACAACAGCTCTATAATATACAGACTGTTTTCATTAGAAATATACGAGAGCGCATTGAAAAGATACGTGAGTTAGTTTTTAAGTATGGACGTGGAGCCTCAAAGGCTCAGCGATATTCTCTTTTTCTTAGTTTCACACACTAAGGGGGGGGGGGGGGAGGGGGGGGAATAATGTGCAAAAAGAAGTGCGACCGAATGAAGTTCAAATTTAAAAAAAAATAAGTCTAAAAAATAAGTGTATTTTAAATAAAAAATAACTATACTAATATTATAAAGAGGTGAAGTTTGTGGCGTTGTAGGAAGTAATCTCTGGATCTACTGAACCGATTTTGAAAATTCTTTTACCAATAGAAAGCCACGTTACTTGTTAGTGTCATAGGCTATATATTAAACCGAAAAATGAAAGGACTTTTTCGTAGTAGTCGGATTTCGGAGAATAAGCGGTCGGACGAAAACGTTTCTAACTAACGCTGCCCTAACGATGAGAGATATATGATTAAGTTCTAGAGAAAAGTTGTAGAGCTCGATAATGCCTACAAAAAAGTCAGCGACAGCTTATGTCTAACTTTTATATTAACTAACTAACAAAAAGTAGTATTTTATATTTTTAAGCTATTGCATAGCTTTTATCGCAGGCCTAGGCCAGCGCGGCGACCGAATCAAGAAATTTCTTAACGAAAATTAATGATTTTAAACTGATAAAATTACGTCTAAACGAGTACTGCTTACGATTCGAAAAAAATATATGTTAAACAAGAAAATTTTCCTAATATTCTTAGCTTTGAATATTTTAGATTTTGTTTATATTACATAGTGTAATTAATTTGTGAAATTAGGTCTAACCGAACACAAAAACGACTACTACGCAAATACTATCTGGCGTATTATTATGAAATCTGCACCATTTTAAAGATAATTTAATTATCTATCTTTTTATCTACGATTTTTTTCGAATAATTCGGTTTTTTTGCTTTAGTGAATAAAAAATTCGTGCGCGGCGCTTTATCGGAAGACGTTTGAATTATTCCGAATCGATTCGGAATAATTTCATATAGAAAAAAATGTCTTCATACTGCATAAATAAAAAAAAAAATACTTGTGGCACTCGGGGACTGCCACGGTAAAGCTATTGCATAGCATTTTTAACAACTTATGCAATTATATTTATTTATTTATTTTATTTTTTCTGATATCAGATAACTGCGCTCTATCAGAAAACGTTGAAATTATTCCGAATCATTTGCGGCAGCAAATGATTCGGAATAAATTAAATGTCTTTCGATAGAGCGCCGCGCACGAATTTTTTATTCAATAAAGCAAAAAAACCGAATAATTCGAAAAAAATCGTAGATAAAAAGATAGATAATTAAATTATCTTTAAAATGGTGCACGTTTCATAATAATACGCCAGATAGTATTTGCGTAGTAGTCGTTTTTGTGTTCGGTTAGACCTAATTTCACAAATTAATTACACTATGTAATATAAACAAAATCTAAAATTTTCAAAGCTCAGAATATTAGGAAAATGTTCTTGTTTAACATATATTTTTTTCGAATCGTAAGCAGTACTCGTTTAGACGTAATTATCAGTTTAAAATCATTAATTTTCGTTAAGAAATTTCTTCATTCGGTCGCCGCGCTGGCCTAGGCCCGCGATAAAAGCTATGCAATAGCTTAAAAAACGTGTGGCACTCGGGGACTGCCGCGGTAAAGCTATTGCATAGCATTTTTCACAACTTATGCAATTATAATTATTTATATATTTTATTTATTTTATTTTCTCTGATATCAGATAACTGCGCTCTATCGGAAAACGTTGAAGTTATTCAGAATCATTTGCGGCTGCGAAAGCAAATGATTCGGAATAATTTAAACGTCTTCCGATAGAGCGCCGCGCACGAATTTTTTATTCGATAAAGCAAAAAAAACGGATTATTCGAAAAAAATCGTAGATAAAAAGATAGATAATTAAATTATCTTTAAAATGGGGCAGGTTTCATAATAATACGCCAGATAGTATTTGCGTAGTAGTCGTTTTTGTGTTCGGTTAGACCTAATTTCACAAATTAATTACACTATGTAATATAAACAAGATCTAAAATATTCAAAGCTAAGAATATTAGGAAAATGTTCTTGTTTAACATATATTTTTTTTCGAATCGTAAGCAGTACTCGTTTAGACGTAATTATTAGTTTAAAATCATTAATTTTTGTTAAGAAATTTCTTCATTCGGTCGCCGCGCTGGCCTAGGCCCGCGATAAAAGCTATGCAATAGCTTAATAAATAAAAAATACGTGTGGCACTCGGGGACTGCCGCGGTAAAGCTATTGCATAGCATGTTTAACAACTTATGCAATTATATTTATTTATTTATTTTATTTTTTCTGATATCAGATAACTACGCTCTATCGGAAAACGTTGAAATTATGCTTCCGCAGCCGCAAATGAGTCGGAATAATTTAAACGTCTTCCGATAGATCGCCGCTCACGAATTTTATTCGATAAAGTAAAAAAAACGGATAATATTCTTTTCTTTGACTATTCCAAAAAAATCGTAGATAAAAAGATAGATAATTAAATTATCTTTAAAATGGTGCAGGTTTCATAATAATACGCCAGATAGTATTTGCGTAGTAGTCGTTTCTGTGTTCGGTTACACCTAATTTCACAAATTAATTACACTATGTAATATAAACAAAATCTAAAATATTCAAAGCTAAGAATATTAGGAAAATGATCTTGTTTAACATATATTTTTTTCGAATCGTAAGCAGTACTCGTTTAGACGTAATTATCAGTTTAAAATCATTAATTTTCGTTGAGAAATTTCTTCATTCGGTCGCCTACTAGGCCCGCGATAAAAGCTATGCAATAGCTTAAAAAATATCCGCATGATTAATTTCGTATGCGATATAATAACGCCAATAATTATGAACCCCTGAAAATCGTCAATCTGTGAAGACTTCGGGTCGGATACGTAATTTTTTGCCTACCTTCATTATGCTGGGCTTACAATAATAAAAACGAAGATCGTAGGAATGCGCAAGGCAGCCGTCGGAATGACAAATTGCCGGTATCGCATTATATAATTTGATGAGATCGGCGGTTAAAATTATTAGGTAATATATATTTAATTTTTTTGGATATTTTTACTGGCACAACCGTGGCACTCCAATAAGACTCAGGAAGTGAGGTCGCCTTATTAGTGCAGTCACTTTAGCAAAAAAAGGGGGTAAATCTCGGAATAAGAGATAATAAGCTGGAAATTCGTATACACCTTTATTTCGGCGTTCTATAAGTTGTCTCAAAAGTCTCATAAAATCTCGTGTCTGCGTCGAAAGTTATTCAAGGTCAAAGGTCACCAAAATTGGCTTTTCGCGATTATCTAGGCTTCTATGGCTTCAATGATGTTACCATCTATGATAAAAAAATGTAGAGCATACGATTTGCGACAAATTTTGTTTTGAACATTTTTTTGTGCGCTCAACCGTTTTTGAGATAGAGGGCGGAGGGCGGGGAGCACGCAGCGCTCAGCCATACATACTGTAATACAAGCAAGGTGAACTGTGAATCTCGGTGAATAATGCTCTGTATAAAGTTATTAAATCATTTAAATATCATTACCAATGAATACTTTGTATTATTTATCAGCTGAAACTTTGTATTTAATAACATTTCACATATATCTAATATATTAATTTATTACTACTTACCTACCTACTTTGTGTTATTAAAAACTCATTAAATAAAATACCTATTATATATCTTAATAATATATAATTATTTATTTAAAATAGATTTTAAGTAGAAAACTAAAAAATAATACAATTATTCATTGTTTATCATAATTTAATGATTTAATAACTTTATTCAGGGCATTATTAATTTTTCAGGGCATATTCGAGTTTCTCAGTTGACCTTGAATTACAGTATATATGGCTGAGCACTGCGCGCTCTCCGCCCTCTATCTCAAAAACGGTTAAACGCATAAAAAAATGTTTGGTACAAAATTCGTTGCAAATTGTATGCTCTATATTTTTTATTGTATGTGTTAACACCATTGGAGCTATAGAAACCTATATAATCGCGAAAAACCGATTTTTGTGACCTTTGACCTTGAATAACTGACGACGCAGACACGAGATTTTATGAGACTTTTGAGACAACTTATAGAACGCCATAATGACGGTGTGTACAAGTTTAAAGCTCTCATTCCGAGGTGAAACCCTAATTTGACTGGACTATATCACAGCAGTGCCTAGCAAGACAGGCTCGGTTTCACTTTACTTGGCACACTAGGAATAATTTTATGCTTTTTAACATATAATTTATGCACAATTTGGCCTGGGCACAGACAGACGTATGACTAAATTTAGAAGCATATAGCGGTATTTTTTGGATTGTACATTATATTTCTTTTGTGCTATTGCGTTTGAATGTTTATGTAACGAATAAATAAATAAATGAATAAATAGTATCTCAACAAGTCGCGGTGCGATCAATACAAAGACGGATGAAAAGGATGCGGGAAGCGTACGCCTTTTCTATTCCTACGTCATTGTATCGATCGCGCCGCGACTTGTCGAGATACTATTAGTATCCAGTATTCAGTATTCAATTTATTTATTCAGAATATACAATAAAAGCATGAATTATGAATTAAAGCTAATTATCGCATATTAGAATTCGTCAGTTTAAATGTAGATATAAAACGATTAAAGCATAAATATTAATTCGACAATAGCGTTGACTAAAGTCGGCTTTACACGGCAGACAAATAAAAAAATAAAAAATAGAGCTGAATCCATGTACATGAGTATACATATAAAATAGATAATTATTATAGGAATATTAATAGTTATCAAGCACTTTATACAAAAAATAATCACACAAAAGGAAGTATCAATACGAAATTGGAAAAAACAACGTATGTATATGATCAGGTATGTTACATTACACATTGTAGTCTACATATTAAATATTAAATTCATAATATTATTATTAAACAATAAGAACTAAAATGAGGTACCTGAAAGTTACATATTAATGTTATTCCCATTTGAAGGAATTGGCATGCTCAAAAAAATCACCCAGCTTATAGAAAGCATGTGTGGATTGTAGCTTTTGTTTAATAAATCTTTTAAACGCCTTTGTTTCCATCTTTCTTGTGGAGAGTGGTAGCTGGTTAAAGAGCTTATAGCTCAAATATCCAAAGGACTTTTGTGTCTGCGTAAGGCGTACTTTAGGCAGGATAACGTCATCACGTCTGCGTGTATTGTGGGAGTGCATATGCCCGTTTACCTCTTGTTCGTTAATATTTGATTTAGCATATAGTAGACATTGTAAAATATATTGAGACGTAAAAGTCAGTATTTTGTACTTAAGAAAATATTAATGTCCGACGCTTAGGTGTCGTCCGGCGTTATGGGACTTCCCCCTACTCTTTTTATTCTGATTAACGTGCTCTACTCGTTTCTGTCCCCCCCCCCTCCGCTCCTAAAAACGATACGTCAACTCATGAAAACTTACTTAAAAGGGCAATCGGGTTCCATCTACATTGATTGCAACTGTTCGGCTTACCTGGAACAAAGAAACAAATATTTTTAAAGACATGGCAGTTTGTGCACAATCCGGTTTACTTGAATGCATGATTGTAAAAACCCACTTCAGACCAAATGCAAAAGTTTCAGAAAATCAATGAAAACTGTCTGGTGTAAAAAAAAATTAAGTCCATGTTTTTCTTTATTTACTATTTACGTTGAAAAATATTTAATATATGATATGTTAAAAAGTGGTAGCATAATATATTCATAGATATTTTTATTTGATTTTTTTAAGTTTTGGGATAAGGTGGATTTTTACAGTCAAAGTCCAATTTGTACCAATGTTAAACAATATTTATTTTCATAAAAAACTAACAGAATTAATCTAATTCTTCATCTTCGACATTTTCAGCTGTTGGCCATTGCAATATTTCGTACCAGAACTTAATTTTTTCGTCTTCAGGTACAAACTGAACACATTTTTTCAGGTCCTGCATCTTCTTTGCATTAATGCAGAGCTGCCTTGATCCATATGCAGGTTCATTCGGTAGCGATACGGTAATCTGTGGCCTTATTTTCAACAAGAACGTATGCTTTGTCAGTCCATCAATGAATTCCTGCGTTTTTACCGGCACGTCACTGCCAATCTTTTTGAAAGTGAGGTGATGGAACTTTGAGATACTGAAGCTTACTTTCTCCGTTCTCGGAATTCGCCGATCCTTCGTTTCGAGGGATAGTGCAGTCTTTTTGAAATGTTGAACCCACCATTTTTTAAATTCTATCACATCCTCTCCGCTGACTAAGTGAACTGTAAAAAAATCACTCTGCCTGCTCGAAGATACGATCAATTCCATAAGTTCCTGTACACTGTACAGCCTTTCTTTACGACGAAGGCTTCTTTTTATAATACCAAATGCTCTATCACACGGCAGAAAAGAATGACCACGCATCGGAAAGATCTGTTGAATTTTTTTGAAACGCCCACTGTCAACTAGGGCCATATTCATTCGTACCGATGTATTGTTTTTATTCTGACCGGCGCAGTTATCAGAAAAGAGCATTAGTTCCACCACTTTTTTGTCAACGTACTCTTTAATGTATGTCATAATAAACGAGCATACTTCGTTTGGTCCCTTTTTTGCTTGCCCTTCATGATATACGAACAGGACATTTTTACCCGTTTTCAAATTATGGATGCAGAAGATAGAGATGCTCAGTTGCCGCAAATAAAATATTTCTTGCACTGGAATCATTGGCAGTGACACATTCTGCATGTAATCGTAGCAAATTCCCAAAAATGTTTCATCTTCTTGAGATCTTTGCCTTGCTTCTTGAAGTTTATTATAGAACTTCTTAGCCCTCTTTTTGTGTACTAGCTTTTCGGCCAAAGCTACCTTTTTAGCTACGTCGTTCAGGGTTTTCGAATTGATTCTCAAGTCTAGACTCTCGCAGAGGCAGCACGTATCTACTGCTGGGCGCCCAAAGCGAAGAGCGAAGTTCTCCTTGAATATTTTATTATAATATTCGTACTTAATCCTAGTTCCTGGGTATTTTTCCTTATAAAGTCGAAACATTTTTTTTACTGATAAGTCAGCAGGAAGATACTTTATTATGCCAGAAGAATAGTGGCTCTCTTTTGCCGGAAAACAGGAAATATGAGAGATCACTGCAGTGATTTCATCACTAGACATCGCATTGACCGTTTTCGATTTCCCTCTCTTGTCTTCCGGTATTTTACCCAAGACCAACAAGTCACGAAGCCTCTTAACACGGTCCTTAGTAATACCAAACAAGCTAAGAAAAGCCGAATGGCATACATCTTTCTTCTCATTACCAATTTGAACGGTGTATGTAAACACTTTCTGTCTCAATGGGTTTTCCTTTAGCACTCGGCGTCGTTTTATGTCCTTACAGGATATTAACCCCTGGAGATAGATATCTTGTTCATTTTTAGTCGTCAAGTTATAAAATTTGGCAAGGTTTTCTAATTTGTCATTTTCGGATATGATTTCCCAGCATTTTTTAGCACACTTGCATGGAGGTCCTATTGTCTTAGCCTGTACAGTTTTATTTTTCGCCGTCACATAAGTTTGCCCATGAATACGTGCTTGTTTGATCTTATTCCGAGAATAATCAGCAGAGTTGTCACGTCGTTTTTTAGTGCGTGTTTCACCCAAAGAGGACTCACCTGGGTTTTCCTCCATTTCAGCACTCGTTTTCACCAGTACGCAGCAAATTTTAATTTAATTTGTGTAATACAAGTAATCCGTGTCCGTTACAGTCACCTCAGTCGTTCAAAATAACGTTAGAAACGTCAATATTGACAGCTGATATTTTCAGGTGTTGCCACATGTTTGGTTGTAAAAAAACACCTCATCCAGGATAAGGTGGATTTTTACACTCATTGAAATATTCGCGCTTCTATAACTGTGGGATGCTTACATGACTGAGGTGTGTTTTTACACTCAAACAGTTTGTCTTGCCATAGAGAATACAAATCCGCAATAAACGGTATTTCGGAAAAAGTGGTCTGAGGTGGGTTTTTACAATCATGCATGCATTCAGGTGTTGAATGCCCAGCTGGAGAATAACCAGAGGGGTATTGAGACGTATGTTTCCTATGACAGCAGAGGGTAGTTGTCGACCTGACGTCTTCGACCGTTGAATCGATCCGTCGGCCACCCGATCCCGTAATAAGTTGCATGCGCATTTGATTATTCATTATGATTATTGTCATTTTGGGTATGACATTAATGAGCATTGATCTTTTATTTTGTCTGACTTTTGGTTTTATTTTAAGTAATAAAACAAAATATAAATGTAAAAATAATTATTTGTTACATTTATATTTTGATTATTGTGTTTTAAACAATTAGGATTATGACATATCCAACTGTATTTGCAATTTTGGATGAACAAAAGACTATTGAGTATTGACTATATTGACTATAGATGCTGACGCGCTTTAAACGAATTACGTATGTACCAGGATGACGGTGTCGACTACAATGGGCGAACCCGTCACCCCAGGCTGGTATAACGATATAGATCGTTCTTTCAGGCGTGGGATGAGCGTAGAAGACTTGGGTACAAGACAATTTACTGTCTAGTTTACCAGCAACCCGTTAGGGACCAACGCCTTACGGCGAGGCACCGGGAAAGGTAAACAGCGGGCAGCCTCGTTTGGATTTAACCTTCAGGATACCTCCGTCCTCCCGACTGGTTACGGGTCCGAAGTCGCTAACGCAACCCCTACCTGTTGTATTTTGGGAGCTAATGGGCCCATGATGAGGTGGCCACGATGACCCACGTGTTCAGGGTCGGTCACACTCACGGGTCAACACCCATCCGATGGCCTCCACGCATGGGGTGCGAACCTGGGTAGGACACTGGGTCAACCAGTCTCCCCTGGGAATCAAACCTCTGGCGCTCCTGGACGGTCTGCGCACCGAGCGGCGCAAGCCAATCGACTGTGCTCTCCGACTAACAGTCGGGGGAGTCTGGGAACTGTAGGTATTGTTTCCTATAGAGCGGGGGTGGTTGTCTACCTTACGGCGACTGCTCTTGAAATGACCATTGGCCATCCGATCCCGGTTCAGAGTCGGGCAAAGGACGCCTTGGTCCGCGATAGATTCGTAAGGGAGAGGACCGCGCAAGCGACCTCGAACTCGGAACCAATCGAGAGACCGGAGAAATCTGGTCACAATTGGAAGCAAGGGCGCGAGGGTCGGCCCGCCAGGTAACATTACTGGCTATCTCGCGGTAAGGCGTTGGCTTCTTGCGGGTTGTGACATAGCTGGACGTTGGATTTGTTCTGTCCAAAGTCTTCTACGCTCACTGCAGGGCGACAGAACGAGAAAATCGTTAAAACGTCCTGTGGTGACGGGCTCGCCCGTTGTAGTCGACACTGCAAGATGTTGTATTACAGCGGTAATTCAGTTTGAATTTGTCGCGGACCTGGGCGTTCTTTGCCCGTAGTGCCACACGGGGTTGAGTGGCCCAAGGTCATTTCAAGAGTGGCATGACAACAGGTCAACATCCACCCCCGCTGCTTAGGAAACAGTATATTTCCATAGTCTCCAGACTTTTTCAGCAATCGTCAGCATGCACAACCGATTGGCTTCGCGAACGGTGCGCAAACCGTCCAGTGGCGCCGGGATGCAATCCCGCCGGGAGAAACCGGTCCACCAGCTCTGAGGCCTGAGACACATAAGTCTGGGGTAATGATGATAATGATTGTATTTTTCAATCACCTACTGTAAAATATTCGAAATTATTTTTTTATTTATCACATTTAAAATAGCCTGCTTGAAATCCATCGATATCGATAACCAAACGTAACCAAAGATGTCGCGCATGTAATGTTTGCGCTGCTGCAAAAATAGACAGAAGAAAACCTATGTACAGTAGATTGTTTGAAATAGTAAAAGAAAAACTTCCCAGGTAGTCGTCGGAAACAATAAAGCAGGTATCCCATTAATAGGCCGCAAATGTCTCACTTTAATTTTATCATTATTCGAAAAATTAATAGAGGGCCGCAAATGTATCGGGGCCGCAAATGTACGGGCCGCAATTGTCCCGGATTCAAAATTATATAGGTAGGGTGGAACCGACTGCGTCGACGATGACGAGGTCGATGACCCTGCGATGGTACGATGAGGCTGTATGGAGTACCCATTGCGCATTCAACGGGCAGGCTATAGATAGGCAGTAGTCAGGGCTAGGTGCGGATGTCGTGCACCGAGACAGAGACGGTAGGTTAGGTTGTATGAGACGGGCGGCGCACAGAGGATTATTTATATGATCTACCTGGACAAAAACAACGAAATCCGACTGAGTTAATTGGTTCGTATACTTATCGTAGCCACTTAACCGTACACGGTCTTAGAAATAAAAATATCCGTAAAACGCCGTTGACCATGCGTTTTACTAAACGCGCTTGAGAGCTGTTTAACGCCCGTTTTGGGTGAATCAACTATGTCGAGAAATAAACGCATATTCTTCTTTTTCTTCTTCTTTTCCTTGTGGCAATTGCACGCAGTTTGTATGTATATTGTTGACGGGAGGATGACTACTGTTATGTTAGTATCTACAATACAATACAAACATTTACTCCAGTAGATAGGCATTCCTACACTTGGATGCGTCACAAAATTAAATGCTAAAAATTTAATTATTAAAAACATAACTATCATGATAGTTGTCATGGCTGTAATATTATATTAAATATTACCTACTTACAAATAATCAAAATATACTAATGTCATTAAATAGTAAGAGAGAATAATATATTAAAATAGAAAAGCAAATTCTATGTAGAATAATCAACGTAAAATAATTTAATTGTCAATCCAGCAATATGCCTTTGTATTTTTTAAACATAAATAGATGTATACTAAATTATATGAGAATTAGAATGTCAGCTATCATAATTCCGTTGTTTAAAATTTTACAAATTTTGCTAATTGGACATGCTTATACATCGAGTTTATTTTCCATCTCAACATGGAAAATAAACTCGAAATTTTCAAACTCCCTTATACTATAAATTGGGTTTCTTACCAAACTATTTATAATTATCTTTTTAAATTGGTCCTCTTCAAGGCTTTTCATTTGCTCTAGAATCTTATTATAGAAGGACAAATTTTGGTGCATAAAACTGTATCGCACTTTGCTAAGTCGCTGTCGGTTTATGTGGAGATTGGATTTATTCCTCGTATCGTGATGATGAAAATCACTATTCACCGAAGCTTCTGCTAGGTGTCTACGAGCGTACATATACAGAGTATTTGCAAAACCTATTTAAATAAACTGATTTACTATCATATGAAAATTTTGCAGTTTTTAATATAATTATTAACCATGCTAGTGGTAGAGGTAAGTGGGGAAAATGTGGAATATAAAGTTAAAACTCTGGAGTGACGATTCGACATTCACGGTCAAATTTTGGATGCACACCAGTTCAACTGACGCGAAAAACTGACCGTCAATGCCCAGCTTTAGTGTTTTTGAAAAGCTGAACCGTCAATGCCCAGCTTTAGTGTTTTCGAAAAGCTGAACCGTTAATGCCCAGCTTTAGTGTTTTTGAAAAGCTGAACCGTCAATGTCCAGCTTTAGTGTTTTTGAAAAGCTGAACCGTCAATGCCCAGCTTTAGTGTTTTTGAAAAGCTGAACCGTCAATGCCCAGCTTTAGTGTTTTTGAAAAGCTGAACCGTCAATGTCCAGCTTTAGTGTTTTTGAAAAGCTGAACCGTCAATGCCCAGCTTTAGTGTTTTTGAAAAGCTGAACCGTCAATGCCCAGCTTTAGTGTTTTTGAAAAGCTGAACCGTCAATGCCCAGCTTTAGTGTTTTTGAAAAGCTGAACCGTCAATGCCCAGCTTTAGTGTTTTTGAAAAGCTGAACCGTCAATGCCCAGCTTTAGTCTTTTTGAAAAGCTGAACCGTCAATGCCCAGCTTTAGTCTTTTTGAAAAGCTGAACCGTCAATGCCCAGCTTTAGTCTTTTTGAAAAGCTGAACCGTCAATGCCCAGCTTTAGTCTTTTTGAAAAGCTGAACCGTCAATGCCCAGCTTTAGTCTTTTTGAAAAGCTGAACATTTATCATTAGACAGATTTATCATTGGATTATATGTGCGATTGCCATTGAATATAAAATAGGCAAAGGGGTAAATTGATTGGTTGATTGATTGATTGATTGATTGATCGATCGATCGTTCGATCAATTAATCATCATCAATCAATCATCATTACATTACATAAGGAACGTACACAATAAAGGCCAATTCAAAAAACGATGTCAGGTGGCTCATGAATGAAGGTCGGCATGTCAGCCATCAATTTTTTGACCCTATTATGTAGATTTATTTAATTTATTATTGTTTTTTATCGCTGTTGGTGGGTCTTTATTATTTCTATTCATTTTTAAATCGATTACGTTAAAAAATTATATTATAACTAGTAACATGCACATTTTATGTATAATTGACTATTTCAATTTGATAATCCTCTTACTATTTCAATTTGATTTTTTGACTATTTATTATAATTCCGTTTTCCTTCCATAATTATTTCAATTTGATTATTTCACTATTCATTGCAATTCCTATTTATAATTTACCTTTTCCGTGTTATTGAAATTAATTTTATTGTGTTTTATGATAGGTATTTTACTAATATTATTTGCAGACTGACAGACTGACAGACGCATTGACATATCAATGACCTAGTTTTTAGAGTAATGATTAATTTCTACATACATTGTTTATTGCCTTAAGTTAATTCCTAATATCATAAGATACTTTTATTTTATTTTTAAGCTATTGCATAGCTTTTATCGCGGGCCTAGGCCAGCGCGGCGACCGAATGAAGAAATTTCTTAACGAAAATTAATGATTTTAAACTGATAATTACGTCTAAACGAGTACTGCTTACGATTCGAAAAAAATATATGCTAAACAAGAACATTTTCCTAAAATTATTAGGTTTGAATATTTTAGATTTTGTTTATATTATAGTGTAATTAATTTGTGAAATTAGGTCTAACCGAACACAAAAACGACTACTACGCAAATACTATCTGGCGTATTATTATGAAACCTGCACCATTTTAAAGATAATTTAATTATCTATCTTTTTATCTACGATTTTTTTCGAATAATCCGGTTTTTTTGCTTTATCGAATAAAACATTCCGTGGCCGCAAATGATTCGGAATAATTTCAACGTTTTCCGATAGAGCGCAGTTATCTGATATCAGAAAAAAAATTATAATTGCATAAGTGGTTAAAAATGCTTTGCAAAGCTTTACCGCGGCAGTCCCCGAGTGCCACACGTATTTTTTTCTCTTTTAACATATGTAGTTTAAAGTATGCACACGCCGCTATTTTCTTGGTACGCTTGCCTTAGTATGGGCCTAGGCCTAGTTAGGCAGCGTTGATCTAAAGAAGGACTGGGCTGCGGTACTCTCTTTTTTGCTACTATTTACAACGGAGCCTCTAATGATAATATGTAATGTACTGTAGTTTTAAAAAATGCGCATTTCTTTAAATAAATAAATAAAATAAATTTTCATTACATTTACGTCGTGTCCAATTGGCGGCTTAAAACCGCTCTTGGACGTGTCAAAATAAGTTAGGTACTGAGTCTGATTACTACTTTAATCTTTAGTTAACATACATAATTGTCAAGAATTTGGCTATTAGATTGAAGAAAAAATCGGTTGTCTGTAAAGTCGGTTTACTGACGATAGTTGAACGTGACAACGTCATAAGAAAATACTGATGGAATTGTTGCATTTGAAGCAGTTTCATTTAGGATTCTGATATTGTTTATTACAAACACCCAAAAATATATGCTTTTATACTAACCGATTTGACTACAACATGTAAATGTATTATTGTATAGCAGTATAATTGTTTATTGTTTAAAGTTTACTGTTTTTTTTATTTGAAAGTTAGAAATCTCAAACTGTTAAATAACGGTTTGAGCACGCTGCGCCATCTAGCGGTAGGTAATACGTCGTAAATAAACAATATCAGCGTCATTTTACCAACCGCTAGATAGCGCATCGTAATGATAGCTTTTCATACTTTTTTATTTTTTTAAAAATAAAAGTTGCTTACTTCGTTGTACCCACAAGAAAATTGTCCGTTCAGTAATAACATTCCGTATATCAAGAATACATATAAAATTACGTCAAGAATTCAAATCAATCTAGTGATTTTCATTCGTACTATTTTAGACTGAGGTTAGTAAATAATTCTTGTCGCAACCGGCAGATGGCAGGATTTATATTAAATAATAAATATAATAAATGGAACGCCTCAGAGCGAGGTAACGCCGCATGAGTCATGTTTTTTCGTGCGTGCAGCCGCCTCCATCGAACTATAAGACGTTGTCACGTCAAAAAATATGTAGTATTCAAGATACTTTGGAATCCACTAAAATTATTTCATCGTAAAATTTTATCACAAAACAATTAGTTGAATTAAAATAGTTAATAATTCTAATGGCTACCTACTAAAATCCACTCAACACAATAATTAAAATAGTCAGTAAAATATTGAATAATCAAAGCCGAAGCCTAACAATCGAGATAGTCAATAATTGGAATATATGCGTACAAAAACTGTACATAGTAACATCCAAAGTAGTAAGTAAAGTGTTAAATAATCAAACTAAAGCTAAATCTTACTTTTATAAACTAAACATCATCAATCAATTATCATCAAACAATCAATCATCAATCAATCAATCATCGATTAATCAATTACGTATAATATATACCAGGGAGTCACGTGGTATAAAACTGCAAAATTAGGCGTTTTTGGCCAATATAAAAAAAAAATACGTTTCAGCTCCGACGCGCGCTGGAGTGGGTTTCTTTCATAATCTGCTGATTTGATGTATGTCTCATTTCATCGTTCGACAAATGTATGGTCAGTATTGGTTGGCTCGGCAGCTGGCAAATATCATCGACGTTATGGTCTACTGTTAGGTATTATTGCAATCTTTTCAATTTTCGGACTTTACTGACATTAAACGTAACGCTTTTTGTTAACGTTTTAACATTCGACTTTACTACCCACCAAATTCTCATACCGGGGGCTTTAAATGACAAAACTCGTCTTCATGAAAATATACAGGCATGAAGCGACTGCGCAAGTGACGATGCTTCTCAATAAACATTATTAATAAAATATAAACAATAATAAAAAATAGGACATAAATACTATGCCTTGTGCCAAAGTATTTTAAGCTATGAAATCATTGGCTGGGGAGCCTTTGCAAAAACTACTATTTACCCAGCAGAGGTGGCACAGAAACTAATAATAAAAATCATCACGCGCAAGCATTACAGGTACTCATCGAAAAAATTGTTCGGGGAATATGAAGTATTGGATTTGAGACAGTTCTACTTAAAATTCTGTGTAAATTTTATTCAATTCAAATGCAACAGGACATTTTCACAACAAATGCATACAACACGGCGATCCGTTGCTAAAAAAATAGATATTCCCAGAATGATGACCTCTTTTGGTCAAAGGCATTTTACTGTTTTGGGCCCCAGGGCATATAACCTATTAGAAGATGGAATTAAAACAATTCAGACTAAAGATTCGTTTAAGAAGCAGAGCCATATGTGGCTAATAAATGAAAACCGTGAAAAGAGCCACAAACTATTTGACTATCTAGTATGATTTTTATTTTTATTCTTATTTTATTTTTATATTTTATTTTTTATTTTACTGAGTAGGTATATATCTATCTATTTACAATTATTGTGATTTCGATTTTTATTTTTTACTCGATAATTTTATGATTATAATTTCAAATACTTCTTGATATTTTAATTTTATCTTTTTAACATGTTTAATTTTTAAGTTTAGTTGTTAAATTTTTTTTTTTTTGTGTGCACAGGTAAAATATTTCCTGGTACACCTGCCTTAGTACAGACCTAGGCCTAGTTAGGCGGTGTTGACGTAGTGACCAAGATACTGCAGTGTGCTCTATTTTTCGCTACTGGTCAAAACCCATTTTTTTTGTAATGCTGCAGGAAATTATATTTTGTGCTTTACCTTTAATAAATAAATAAATAAATAAATAAATCATTAGTTATTAATTATCACGTAAAATTGTTTATTTTGGATATTACGAGTAAATATTGTTTTTGCTACACTTACTTAATTTAATTTTAAATATTCAAATATGAATGTCCTGGTAGGAAGGTGAAAATGCCCTCGGTGCGGCGGTGATGCGGCCGAGATGATGTTCTCGCGCCAAGGCGGGCTCTGTGTAAGTTCGCCGACCCGATACCGCCAATACCACTCGACTGGACCGAGGGCCACGGAGCCGGTTACCGTCACCTGGGGTGACCATGCAACTGATACGACAGCCGCATACCTCACCATGCCAAAGCTTCATTGGAGATATGAACTGAATGTCTAATGAATGCCAAAAAATATATAGAGGGTTGGGAAGGGAAACGGGAAATTTTGAACGCTAGACAAAATGTAGCAATGTAGTGCCGGAAGTTGTTCGGAAGTACCAGTTGGGTCAAATCGATTGAATATTCCAATCGACAAATTAATCACGATTTATTTAGTCGCGACTAACGTTTAATCACGATTGAAGTAATCGAGACTAAATCATTATTATTATTATTATTATTTTATTTTATAGCAAACTTACAGATAGTAAATATATGATACTAGTATCTTAAAAACATATTTAAACGAATCAAATTTATTATCCTATGAATAGTTTGCAATGCTTGCATTACACATTAACATAGAAATAACATGAACACGTTGATAGTAGAAAAAATATAATAAAGCTAATAATAATATAAGGGTAAGAAAAGAAATAATTAAATAAGTTGTTAATAAGGTTATTTGGATAGAGCAAAATAGAAGTATGAGTAATTGGATAATAATATTTATTATACATAATATGATATAATACAATAGTATGTTATAATATAATAATCATATAATACAGTACATTAGGATGGCAGTTAGTGAAATCTTAAAAAGCAGGAGATATGAATTAGTCGTTAAGAGGCCGTACACGAAATTTTGCGCATTTCGTGAATTTACGTAATTTTGCAGACGTGAATTTAATGTTAAAATACTGTATTTCTATAAGTTTTATTGCACAACATAAAAGATAATTTACATTATTGTCTAATGAGTGAGCTACTTTTTTGAAAATTATCATAGAATTTTGATTAATTGACCTTAAACCGGCGACTGTTTGTGAATTTTTGCTGTAAGAGGTTTAGAATATAACATATTTACGAATCGTTTTGACATCTAAACGGTATAAAAAAATTACAATGTATTGTTGTGAAAGTTCTCTATATAATAAGTGAATCACGTTTTACTACTTTCATATAAAATTGTTGATAAAAAAAATATTTAACTTTGTCAAATTTTTTAGAAAATGGGAGAAGAAATTCTTTTGATTTTGGCCTTTTAGAACTCTCGTTCATAAAATAAAAAGAACAGAAATAAACTTTAGTTCAATATCAATCCATTTCCTCAAAAAAAATGCAAAACATTAATTAAAATTGGCAATAAAGTCTTTTAAAACAATCTAATTCTCGCGTTATGATACTAGCCTATGATACGATTCACGCTTCAAGTCAGCTAGTCCCCGCCGAGCGCTTCCAAAGGGTGGACGTATCTCTTTGGCTCCGAAAATCCTACCTACCTATAGTTATATTATACCACTGACTATAGAGGTATCAAAGCCCACATCGATTTCGTACACGGCCTCTTAATCGTCAAACGCGACTAACTTGCTCTTATACCACCCGACAATTCAATCTCGGCGGTCGGTCGGTCGTTCGGTCGCGGTCGCAATCGCGTTCGCGGTCGCGTTTGCGGTCGCGTCGCAACGACCGACGAAAAATGTTTACGAATCTCTCGAGGCAAGATAAAGTCAAGCGACATCTTGAGTTGTCGACTACAACGAGCGAGCCAGTCACCACAGGACGTTTTAACGATTAGTCGTTCTATCGACCTGCAGTGAGCGTAGAATACTTTGGACAAAAACAATCCAACGTCTAGCTACTCCACAACCCGTAAGAGTCCTACGCCTTACCGCGAGTTAGCCTGGAATAAACCCGACGGCTCGAGATACTCGCGCCCTTACTTCCATTTGTGACCAGATTTCTCCGGTCTCTCGATTGGTTCCGAGTTCGAGGTCGCTTGCGCGGTCCTCTCCCTTACGAAGCGGTGAAACGGAGAACACCGAATCTATCGCGGACCAAGGCGTCCTTTGCCCGGCTCTGAGTCAAGCGACAATGCGGCGAAACAATCCTGGCAGAACCTGTGTCCGGCGGTTATAATTTACTGAAGAAAAAGATAAACATGTCTTCAACGATGACTACCAGCCCTCATCTGACGACTTCACAAGCAATTCCGACACCGAAGCTTCAATAAATTTAAGTGTCCTTTGGCATTGTCTTCCACTTAACCTCAATTTCCAGTTTTGTCGCTTAGCATCTCAGCAGTGTTCTTCATTCGTTTATTGGTATAACTTCGACCTTATACGTCTATTCTTACCTTCGATCTTATAATTTAGAGTAAGAGAATAGCATTGTGGCTTTCATTATTCATTGATAATTTCACTCTAGAATTCGATATGCCTTAAAATATGAATAACTTTTTGGTGTTGTGAGGGACCACCCCTCACTAGACTCCAAATTATTCGGTGTGAGGTGGTGGTGTCAACTTGCGGGTTATCTCCGTATTAATACCTCGAGCGCTGACGTTTGAATTGTAGTTTCTCTTAGAGAACGCGAAGAAGAAGATTACATGACAACAAAAATATAGCGTTTCAGGAAAACGACGATTACTCCGAAACTACTATACGGATCGTATAAAGAAGACCTGTTTTATGTTCCTGTTGAAATTTGCTATTAGATACGTGTAACGTCGTTTTGTAAAGCAATAAGCATTATTCAGAATTATCTGTCAAAGTTGTGGTACAGAAAAAACTGCCTTGTCCAACATTTCTATGTTTTTTCTGGAAATAAATCAGCCTATGCAAGAAATTGTGAATACTTTTATAACAATTATAATATGCTTCATTAAACCTATGACTTCGTTTTACTTATACCCATACAAAAATAAAAAAATATTCGGTGTTGAAAATCAACATGAATATTGAAGTTTTTGGTTTGGTTTGGTTCAATCATAGACTAAAAAATGGCGACTGTATGAAAAATAATGAACCAACTAGTTAACGACAGAGAATCTTCTCCTCTTTTCGCACCACAGGCCGTATGATTTATGTGAGGTATCAAGGGTAAATAATTGGAAAACATCGGCGCCGATCTCGGCTGCGACAGATGTCCCCTTTGCCGCTCTACGGTAATTTCAATTGTGGGACAATTGTCCGGTTTGCCGCTCAAGGGGTTAAAATTCGATTTTAAGTATATCAGAAGGTGTTTATTGAAAGTTAGATATTGCCAGTTTGTAACGCTTCTCGAATAGGTTATGTTGACGCAAATGTATTGGCTATCTGCCTGAAGCTACGAGGGTGTATGTATGAGGATTGTACTTGTGCTCCTAGTATCTCGTACTGGGCACGGCTCGAGTCTGTGGGAATGCAGCCTGATGCGTCTAGCCTCGATAGTGGAAAGGAAGGAAAAGGTAACCAAGTACCAAAGTATGACGTCGCTATCTTGGGGGAACACCAAGAAGCCGGGGTACCGAGGTATGCCGTCGCTGTCTTGGGGGACGTGATCACTAGAGGAATGATACTTTGGTTGCTTTTTCGCCGGTTTATATAGGCCGAGAAATGATGCAATCCAAAATATTCCGAGTAAAAGTATTGTTTCATCGTGCTGCTTCATCGCTCCACAAGGTAGAATAATAGCTGAATTTGTGTCAGTGCATTTCACTGGAAATCAATGCATTTGTTGATTGCATTTAACTATACTTAAGGGCCGTTACAGTGCCAACATAGTGCCAAGCGCCTGGACAAAAAAAAACAGAAATCTAAAAAAATACGCAATAATAGGCCTAATGTTAACAAACATGGGGTGATATACTCATGAAGATATGTACCATTGCTTTCGAAACTCATCTAGCCTCCAAATCAAATTTCCAGACTTGGAGATTTGATCAAACTTTCAGATGCGTTTTTCTCGAAACTTGAAAAATGTCGATTGACAATTCAGTATTCAGTATTCAGTATTCAATTTATTCATTCCGAATATACAATAAAAGCATGAATTTTGAATTAAACCTAATTATCGCATATTAGAATTCGTCAGTTTAAATGTAGATATAAAACGATTAAAGCATAAATATTAATTCGACAATAGTGTTGACTAAAGTCGGCTTTACACGGCAGACAAATAAATTTTTTAAAAAAATAGAGCTGAATCCATGTACATGAGTATACATATAAAATAGACAATTATTATGAGAATATAGTCATCAAGCACTTTATACAAAAATAATCACACAATAGGAAGTATCAAAACAAAATTGGAAAAAGCAACGTATGTATATGATCAGGTATGTTACATTACACATTGTAATCTACATATTAAATATTAAATTCATAATATTATAATTAAACAATAAGAACTAAAATGAGGTACCTGAAAGTTACATATTAATGTTATTCCCATTTGAAAGAATTGGCATGCTCAAAAAAATCACCCAGCTTATAGAAAGCATGTGTGGATTGTAGCTTTTGTTTAATAAATCTTTTAAACGCCTTTGTTTCCATCTTTCTTGTGGAGAGTGGTAGCTGGTTAAAGAGCTTATAGCTCAAATATGCAAAGGACTTTTGTGTCTGCGTAAGGCGTACTTTAGGCAGGATAACGTCATCACGTCTGCGTGTATTGTGGGAGTGCATATTCCCGTTTACCTCTTGTTCGTTAATATTTGATTTAGCATATAGTAGACATTGTAAAATATATTGAGACGTAAAAGTCAGTATTTTGTACTTAAGAAAATATGGTTCGCAGTGCGTGTCACGGGATACTCCTGCAATTGCTCTTAGTGCACTTTTCCACAATATGTTACCACCCTCTTCATATGCTCCTACGTACATTCCAGTTGCATTTAATAATATTTGCTAGTCCCATTTTAGAGAGTAGCACGGTCACCCGATGATCGAGTGCGGGTTAAATGCTCCGTTCAAATGAGCCGCCCGCCTGACCTTGACAGAGATCACGAATCGTTCGTTGTTGTACGAGAAGTGCGCTCGCCTTGCTCCGAGCTTGGGCCACAAAAAAACAACACCTCCAACCAACCATCTCATACAATACGATTCTACAGCAGATTAATCTAATTGCCATGGCAAAACTGGTAAAATACTTCGTTTTTATTTTGGATTATAGACTGTATACCGGATATATTGGATATACACTGACGAGAAAAAAAAACGGGCCACCTGAAAAATTCTAATTGGAAAGAGTTGGAAATTTAAATGTATCGCGTAAATTATTAAAAAATCGCGTAATTACTGAAATACTTGTGCCTTTCGCGGGTTTTATTACAGAAAATGTCCTGCTCTTGCAAGATAATGCTCGTCCACACGCTGCTGGTTCTGTTACTCGGTACCACTGTTGGGCAAAATTTAGTCGACTAACGATTAACGATTGAATACGTTAATCGCGATTGACGACTAACGATTGATTTGGTTTTAATCGTCATTCGGCGACTAACGATTAATTAGTCGTCAATCGTTAGTCACGATTGACGATTAAACGTTTGCGATTGATATTCTCGACAGCGTTCAACTTCAGTTTGCGTTTTTTTTCGGTCGGTCCGGTCGGTTTAGCCAGTCCGGGCGGTAGGACCAACTCACTCAGCCACGGTCAGCCACTGTTATGCAAAATTTAGTCGACTAACGATTGACGATTGAATACGTTAATCGCGATTGACGACTAACGATTGTTTTGGTTAATCGTCAATCGGCGACTAACGATTGATTAGTCGTCAATCGTTAGTTACGAATGACGAATAAACGTTTGCGATTAATATTCTCGACAGCGGTCAATTTCAGTTATGCGTTTTTTTTCGGTCGGTCGGTCGGTTCGGTTGGTCCGGTCGGTCCAGCCGGATGGACCGACCGACCGGCCGGTCGACCGACCGACCGGCGAGAATGAATTGTCGGGTGGTATCTCAAATTCAAATTCAAAATTCTTTATTTATCTATAATATTACATGTATTTTTAAAACTCAAAGCCATCCTAACTAGGTCTCGCCTGTACTAAGGTAGGCTTAATATAAAAAAAGGTATAGTGGTTTTCGTAACTTGCTGTAATACATCTTTGTATATTATTATGTTACATTTGAGAAGATAGATATGTCTCCAAAATAAGAAAGCGTAATAATAATTAATTTAGGTATATACATATAAATATATACAAACATACATAAATAAATATATACTTTATAGATAAATATAATATAATACTAAAATATCTCACAAATCGTGCTCTATTTTAATATATATGTTATTAATGTCTCCGTTTCTTGTCGACCCATAGTCAAAAGTGACTTAGTTAGGTTTTTCTTTACGCCGTGACTATTTCTAGATTTCAGTCCTGCGGGAAAAACACTATTTATTTTGTTGAACAGTCGAGGAGCAATGTAAGAAAAGTGTTTTTGTGCAAAACTTGTTCTCTTTTTTTGGATTAAGTGCTGTCTGGTTGTTGTTACTCGTGTTCCTTTATGGTGTGTTGAATATAGACGATAATTGTCATGATTATAGTAGTAGAGGAGGACTACCTTAGCGTATATTTATCTGAAGAGCAAGTTAGTCACGATTGACGATGATTAACGTTAGTCGCGACTAAATAAATCGTGATTGATCAATCGATTGAAATATTCAATCAATTGATCCAAAACTGCTCGGTACCTTCGGGAGGTCGACGTGCAAGCAATGTGGTGGCGTGCCATGAGCCCTGATTTTAATCCGATCGAGCACGTATGGGACAAATTAAAAAGACGAGCGAGAAGTCGAAAGTTTGCCCTAAGTAACATGAGCGAACTGAAAGAGGCCATAATTTAAGAATGGTATGGTATTCCTCAAGAAAACTTCCGTGATAAAAAGTAAAGGGGGAAATGCCTCCTACTACTTAAAAAAATCGCTTGTCTGTAAAGTCGGTTTACTGACGATAGTTGCACGTGACAACGTCATAAGAAAATACTGATGGAATGGTTGCATTTGAAGCAGTTTCATTTAAGATTCTGGTATTGTTTATTACAAACACCCAAAAATATATGCTTTTATACTCACCGATTTGACTACAGCATGTAAATGTATTATTGTATAGCAGTATAATTGTATAATTGTTTATTGTTTAAAGTTTATTGTTTTGTTTAATTTGAAAGTTTGAAATCTCAAACTGTTAAATAACGGTTTGAGAAGCGCTTGAGCACGCTGCGCCATCTAGCGGTAGGTAATACGTCGTAAATAAACAATATCAGCGACATTTTACTAACCGCTAGATAGCGCATCGTAATGATAGCTTTTCATACTTTTTTTTTTTAAATAAAAGTTGCTTATTTCGTTGCACTTTGTTGTACCCACAAGAACATTGTCCGTTCAGTAATAACATTCCGTATATCAAGAATACATATAAAATTACGTCAAGAATTCAAATCAATCTAGTGATTTTCATTCGTACTATTTTAGACTGAGGTTAGTAAATAATTCTTGTCGCAACCGGTAGATGGCAGCATTTATATTGAATAATAAATATAATAAATGGAACGCCTCAGAGCGAGGTAACGCCGCATGAGTCATGTTTTTTCGTGCGTGCAGCAGGCTCCATCGATTTATAAGACGTTGTCAAGTCAAAAATAAGTTATATTGTATTGTGCCTTTTTATTTGATTTATTCATTAATTTACGCGACACATCTAACTTTTCGATTTTGTTAAAAAAAAAAGTTTTTTGCGTCTTTCGGAAATACCCGGTAACCCTTGGTATTTTATATTTGCTTAAGCTCTTTTACAATAAATGGCATCATCAAAAATATATAAATATTTTGATTAAACCCTTTCCAATTAGAATTTTTCAGGTGGCCCGTTTTTTTTGCTCGCCAATATATTTTTTCTTTTTTTCTGACCCTCGCCACACGTGCCACTCGAATAGGACTCAGGAAGTGAGCTCGCCTTATCATAGGAGTGCCTAGCAAGGCGGGCTCGGTTGCACATTACTTAGCACATTAGAAAAATATGCATCTAAATAATTTATGGGCTTTTAACCTTAGCTCAGATAGATGTATACCTACATTTAGACGGTATAACCTACGGTTAAAAGTACCATAAATCGTTTATTCCTGAATTGACTGATTTTTTTTTTGTGCTCTTGCATTTGAATGTGTATGTAGCCAATAAATAAAAATAAATCAATAAATCAATGTTGTCACACTTTTTGTTTCATCTTAAAATAAAAAAATCAAATAGTCGAAAACTTGCGTAATGTTGTTGGCTTAGTATTCAGCTGCATGAAGGCGCGTAATAATTTTTAAAATATTTCCTAGTTTTTCTGTGAACGGGTACAAGCAAAATAATGACCTATATCTCGCACACATCACAGTCAGCGCGTGTATGATTTAGGAGCCGAGTGAGTTACGTCATTTCTTCGTTTGTGCTAAACGCATTAAAATTAAAAATACATCCCAACTGGCTATACAAACGGGGTAAAACAATGAACGGCTGTTGAGACTGACGTTTCCCGCCGAAACAGAATAGAACCGGTCGAGTGCGAGTTTGACACGAGCCGAGGAGTATACACTCTTTTCCTAATATATATGAATGACATTACATCTGTCACATCGCGAGCTGATCTGATACTTTACGCAGATGACACATGCGCAGTAATAGAGAGCGAGAGTGTACCATCGTTAACCAGCAATACCCAACTTGTGTTGAATGAGTTAGGTGCATGGTTTGACGCTAATGGCCTGATACTCAACATTAACAAAACTAATGTTATGTATTTCAGCCTTAGACCTACTAAAACCGAAATACATGTGACCGTCAACAACGAAGAATTAACTCAGGTATCCTCAACAAAGTTCTTGGGATTCGTAATCGATAATGAGTTACGATGGCACCTACATATTGATGCTTTATGTGATAAATTGGGAAGAGCGTGCTATGCACTCTATCGCATCGATTCATTTCTCGATTTAGCTTTGCATACGTTCATTCACTGCTAACGTTATGGGGGCGAGCGGCCGACAGGCAGAGGGCTTTCGTCATGCAGAAGCGTGCAGTCCGCAAAAGAGCGCGTGTGGCGCTTGATACGCCAGCTAGGCCTCTGTTTAGAGATCTCTGCATCATGACGCTGCCGTCCATTTATATAATGGAAATAGCGCTGTTCGTTCGCAGAAATCTAGCCGATTTTGAAGTGCATCATCACTATCCAACAAGATCCCGTAGCATGCTACGTTCGGTAAGTCATGCATTATCCAAGTCGGAGAGGCTAGCCTATATCGCCGGCCCAGCGGTTTACAACAAACTCAGCGAGCACATTAGGCAGGCGCAATCTCTTGACGTGTTTAAGAAACGCCTTAAGAGGTACCTTACAGATAAGGCGTTTTACTCACTGGAGGAATATTACTAGAGTGAATTCTAAAATGCATTGGTGGCTAAAGTATTTAATGATCTCTGCATTTTGTCTTGTATTTCTTCTTTTTACATTATTCTTGTGTTTTTCCTTCGATCTGTTCTGTTTTGTTTATTTTATCTTTTATTTACGATAAAAAAATGTTTGTTTGCTAATATGTATGAATGTTCTGAATCTGTATCTGACTTGCATACCAGTATACTAATAGAATGAATATGAATATGAATAATATACGCCGCGTGTCGGTCATTTTTATTTAGTCGGTCATTTCAGTCAGACTCAAAGAAACTCACTTTTCCTTCGCATAGGATGTGATTGTGACGGGACCTAACGTTTCAGCTGATGGCAGCTAGCTTCTCAGCTACCTGCCATCAGCTGACGCCAGGCAGCAGAAGGCGGCAGCTGATAGACCCAGAGCAGACTATGACGCATGTCTTAGGATCGGCCCAGCTCTCAGGTCAACACCTTTTCGGTGGCCTCCACGCAGAAGTGCGAGCCCGGTAAGGATTATATGCCTGCAAGCCAGTTCCCCCTGGGAATCGCCCTTCGGGCGCTCCTGGACGGTTTCTGCATCGAATGGGCATTTTGACTGATAACCGGGGGCGTCTGGAAACGGCTTTGTTTCCTATACAGCGGGTGTGGTTGGTTGTTAAGGCGACTACCTCTCTCAAACAGTGAAAAACTGTCATTTTGCAATCAAATTTACGTTACTCCCGCGTGCATTTTAATAATAATGAAAATATGAATCTTGTAGCAAATTTCTCAACCTTTAGTACTACATTGCCGAATTCCAATGTTTTGATTTTTTTCCTAATAAAAATAAATAAAATCTGAAGTCATCACCTTTTTGTAATTAGCATTTTTCTTGGAGTCTATAAGGGTAAACGTCTCGAAACTATATTGGTAATACGTACCAAGTAAATGTATAAAATGTAACATTGCCAAACTTTTATTTTTTTAAATTTTTCTATCAAAATCTTCCAAAAAACAAAAAAATGTATTATTTGACAAGCGCGATTTAGGTAGAATAGTCAAGCAGTGCAAACGAAAATAGGCCTTCCGTCTATGGCGCTCCGCTGCACTTTCGTGTGGCAAGTTCATTGCGCGTTTGGTCGTAAGGCAACGCGGGCGTGTCAGGTCCTGCGTCGCTTTTTTAAGTTCCAGAGCGAGATAGCAACAAGAGCGAGATGGCAACAGACAGTAGCGCTTCTCGTAGCGGCCCAGGGATATTTTTACTTTACTGTCAAAGAAAGTATTGCGGACGCACTTCTGTGTGTGTACTGTGTGTATTCTCCGACGATAGCGCCGAAACGCTTCATCCGATTGAGCTGAAATTTGGCATGCAGGCATCATTTGTTCATGGCATGAGCTGAAATGATTGTGGTTGAAATCCGTCCAACCTTACGGAACTGCTCTCGAAACGACCAATCGGCTACCCGATACCGGGTGAATAGCCAGGCAAAGGATATCGTCGTCGACTAATAGGACTATCAAATATCGTTAAAATTTCCAGAGGTGACGGGTTCGCCCGTTGTGGTTGGCACCTTCAAGTCTGTTTCTAAGGTCGGCCTCCTCGAAGAGGGACTAACTTACAGTCGTTCGTTAGTTCGTTCGCTAACATGTCCGGACCAGGTTAGGACAGGCCAGAGTCCTACCCTGGCTCGCACTTTTGCGTGGAGGCCGCCGGATGGGTGTTGGACCCGTGCGTTTGACCGACCCTATACAACTACGTCTAAGTGGCTGCAACAGGGCCCATTAGCTCCCCTACAGACGTTGACAGTTAGGATCGGAGTTTCCGATTCGGAGATACCTCGGGCGGAACTGGGCGGGTTCTGCATCGTGCAGCGTTAGCCAATCGACTGTGCACTTCGGCAAATAACCGGGGGAGTCTAGAACCGTACGTTTCCTAAAAAGCGGGAGTAGTTATTGACCTGATCTCTTCTTGAAGCGATCCGTTGGCCACCCGATCCCGTGCGATGTTAAAGGGCAAAGAGCGCCACGATCCGCGATAAATTCGAACTAAATTACCGCTAATATTAGGTAGAGCTAATATTAGGTATGTATTGAATTGCTTAGAAATAGTGTTATATACATCCGCTTCATTCCTTCTCAGTATAAAAATGTTTGTAACCCTTGCTTTTGCAGCTGCCCCGCTCACTCGCCGTTCACACGCGCAGGATGATCACGTCAGATACCGGTTTCCATACTGCATTTTCACTAGTCAGTATGCTCGCCTATATCGTCTGCCTACCCTGATCGTACTAATTCTATTGTTTTATATTTAATAATTCAATTATCACTCACAATGCTACTTACTAAATAAAATTAATCTCCGTGTTCCTTCCAAACTCAATAGATTTAACCCTGCTCTTCATGTTCCTCATGCTGGTACAAACTATAGGCGAAATGCATTTCTGTGGCGAACAAGTGACAATTTCAATGATTTGACTTTGATCAACTCTTTACGAGTATTAACTCAGCTATGCAGCAGCTGAACAGTAAATTCTTTAGCATTAATTGTTGAATAATTTTTGATGTATTTTTAACCGATAGCTTTAAGTGAAAGGTCACATGTTTCTACAACGTTACTTAAACGTGAAAACCTTTAATTGGCTCTCTGTTATCCTACTCCTCTTTTTGTTAAATTATAATTAGCTGTTAGGTTTCCTAAAAATATTTATTTATTTATTTATTTATTTATAACGTACAAGAACAAAAAAATACAAGGACATGCATACTGTTGTACATGAGGAATAATTAAGAACAAACATTATTATAGCTAAAAACATAAAAGAATGAGGCGAAATCGTGTAACAAAAATCGTAAGTTTTGGCGTGACATGCAGTGTCCAGAAACGTGTAATACACCTTGAGACACGCTAAGCACGATTATTTCTGTATTCCGTCAGGTTCCTAGACAAATGTAGTGTTTCCCAGCTTTTCCTTGGTGTATGACGCCGCGCGACATGTATCGCGCGCAATCTTCGTCTTCCAGCATGTTACACTCCTGTTTCGTGTTCTTCCGTGTTGCCCAGAAGTCTCAAGCATGTTTTTATGTATCTTCCATGTTTTCTCGGCGTCTCCATTGGACCTAAGACACCACCTCCTTGACACAAAATCCATTGCACCTTTTTCGCCATCTTGGTAGCAAGTCAACAGGGCGGAAGTGTGACGTCACTTTAGGAAGTTCAGACCGCCAACATTTCAGCAAAACAACTGTTACCAACTCAAGTTAAAAAAAAATGATTTAATATTAATAAAAATGATTTAATATTAAAAAAACATGCTTAGGTCCAATGGAGACGCCGAGAAAACATGGAAGATACATAAAAACATGCTTGAGACTTCTGGGCAACACGGAAGAACACGAAACAGGAGTGTAACATGCTGGAAGACGAAGATTGCGCGCGATACATGTCGCGCGGCGTCATACACCAAGGAAAAGCTGGGAAACACTACATTTGTCTAGGAACCTGACGGAATACAGAAATAATCGTGCTTAGCGTGTCTCAAGGTGTATTACACGTTTCTGGACACTGCATGTCACGCCAAAACTTACGATTTTTGTTACAATCGCACAACCAACTAGACCTAGAAGGTCTGTCTCTGGCTGTGCTGTGTTATACCAACTGTATTTTTGTAACTCGCGAACTGACGAACTGACGATTTTAAATATTTCTAAATCTAACAAATGTGTTGTTTACACAAATTAAAGTAAAATTTAAAGTAGAAAAAATAAATATATATGTTTGCAATTAAGGGCTAAAAGTAAAGTAAACTTTACATTATATACAATAAATTTAAGTGGAAAATAAGTAATAAAATATACAAATATATGAATAAACACTACATTCTAGTATATATGATTAAGAAAATGATATTATGTAATATTGCACAATTTTACAAATACATATTTTTTTACATATTTACCCCACAGTATTAATAAGGTCTTTAGTTTTTGAACGCCCAATATCTAGAAGCCAGTTTTTTACTTTACCTTTAAAAGTTACATAATTTTTCACGTTTTTCGTGGTTTCACATAGTGAGTTATAAACTTTCGGGGCGATAAAAAAACATTGTCTTCGGGCAAATGTGCAATAAATAAATAAATAAATAAATAGAGGCCGCACAAGCGACTTCGAATCTGTGACCAGACTGGGGTATTGAGAAATCGTACCAAATCCTGTTGTTTCAGCCAGGGGCTTTCTCCAGACTTTAGATGCACTCCAACAAATACAAGGTATAACTGTATTGCTCACCTAGTTATTTCGCCTTAATTCTGGAATATTCCTTGGTCTGGACTGCTCTATGACGTCAATTAGGTCGTAGGTACATTTGCTTCACTTCCCAGGTTACCACACACCTTTCTCGCCAAACTGTTCGTCGCGAAATGTTAACCGAGAAGTAAACTTAAGCACAAGAAAACCTTTCCTCGACAAAACGTCCGTAAAATGCGTTTTTCGTGCAAAAAAACTTATTCCACCAAACTTATTTCTGCCGCAAAAGAACTGAGAGAGCTAAACTCAATATGACCGATTCGACGCGTACGCGAATGACAGCTCACTTCATCGTTTTCGGATTTCGCTTCTACGGTTAAACCTGTAGTAAGGAGCGAGGTTTGCCCGCTTGTCATTACCCAGTTCCTCGCTATCAGGCGTTGGACTCTCACGGGCTTTACTGTGGCTTTTTTTCTCGAAAAAGTAATTTACGCCCAGTCCATGGAAGACAGAACGATACAAGGTCGTGATAACTCCCTGGGGTGACGGGTTCGCCCGTTGTGATTGTCACCCCTCTTCTACTTGGATTTCTGTATTTTGAGTACTTTTTTAATATCTCCTCTCGCTGCTTAAGTAACGCTGTAATTTTTTCGACCAATAATAAATTGATAAAATTGAATTTGAAAAAAACTGTGCCAAAAACCACCTCACTGCAGAACACCGAAGCTGTAACAGGATTCGATCTTTATATTAAGTAGGTACACCGAAGTGCATTGCATTAAGTTAAACGTTTGAAGGTCGATAAGTTGGAAAGATCGGCGGATTCGGCCGTGAAGTACCTTTATAACTTGGCCGAAAACACGTTCACCTTATCGAGCTTATTACATGTCCATTACTTGCAGTTGCATGTCCGGCCGGAGGCCACGGAAAGCCTCGTCAAGAAGACGTGGTTATAGTTTAAGAGGCAGCGACAAAAAGTGAAAGAGTTTTGTAAACGCTGATACTTTCAGGTAGCGAACGGTTTTGTGCAGCTTGGGCCACAGTATTCAGTATTCAGTATTCAATTTATTCATTACGAATATACAATAAAAGCATGAATTATGAATTAAAGCTAATTATCGCATATTAGAATTCGTCAGTTTAAATGTAGGTATAAAACGATTAAAGCATAAATATTAATTCGACAATAGTGTTGACTAAAGTCGGCTTTACACGGCAGACAAATAAAATAAAAAAAAAAAATAGAGCTGAATCCATGTACATGAGTATACATATAAAATAGATAATTATTATAAGAATATTAATAGTCATCAAGCACTTTATACAAAAAATAATCACACAATAGGAAGTATCAAAACAAAATTGGAAAAAACAACTTATGTATATGATCAGGTATGTTACATTACACATTGTAATCTACATATTAAATATTAAATTCATAATATTATTATTAAACAACAAGAACTAAAATGAGGTACCTACCTGAAAGTTACATATTAATGTTATTCCCATTCGAAAGAATTGGCATGCTCAAAAAAATCACCCAGTTTATAGAAAGCATGTGTGGATTGTAGCTTTTGTTTAATAAATCTTTTAAACGCCTTTGTTTCCATCTTTCTTGTGGAGAGTGGTAGCTGGTTAAAGAGCTTATAGCTCAAATATCCAAAGGACTTTTGTGTCTGCGTAAGGCGTACTTTAGGCAGGATAACGTCATCACGTCTGCGTGTATTGTGGGAGTGCATATTCCCGTTTACCTCTTGTTCGTTAATATTTGATTAAGCATATAGTAGACATTGTAAAATATATTGAGACAAGATCGACACAAGATCCATTTTGTTGTCGGATCGGCTCAACTCACGATTCAGCTCCTATTCAGAAGCCTCCTCGAGTGGAAGGCTACCCCTGGTAAGACTCCCATGTCTCATGCCTCAGAGCTGGTGGACCGGTTTCTCCCGGCGGGATTGCATCCCGGCGCCACTGGACGGTCGGCGAAGCCAATCGGCTGTGCATTCTGACTAATTTCGGAAGGGGTCTGGAGACTGTGGTAATATACGTACCGACGACCGACTTACCATACCCTACTTTTCAAAGAGTGGTTATAAATTGGCTGCTAATTAAATCTAGGAAAGACTGCGAGGCATTATTGAAAGCTCTTGAATGAACATATTTCTATTTATATATATTATGCAAATTTACGGCTATATTTTGATTCTCATATACATAACGTGGCTACGAAGGTGCGAATCCTTGGATATGTTTTCAAAGAACTGAGGAATATTCTGGATTCCAAAACACTAAAAACTGTTTATTATGCTTTATGTGAATCGCTTATTACTTACGGCATAATTGGATGGGGTGGATGTGGTAAAACCCTGCTAGAGCCATTACAAGTTGCGCAGAAATTTATATTAAAAATTATTCTACGTAGACCATATCGCCATCCCACTATGAACTTTATAAGGAAGCTAAAGTTCTTGATTGTAGGCAACTTTTTCTAAAATCTTCCCTCTTAAGGCTATTTTTGGACAATAACTCAAATTTAGGAATAATTCAGAACCGGCGACCAACGAGACAAGTTGTAGAAAATAGCTTAATAATACCCAGAAGGAAAACATCATTTGGTCAAAGACATTACTCTTTCATTGCGCCTAGATTTTACAATCTGATCAATATGGAAATAAAAATGAATTTGACATTTAGGGAATTCAAAAATAAATTAAAGAAATGGTTATCGAATCATGACAGACTAACCATACATCAAATGATAGAAATAATAGTATAATAAAACTTAGGTGCACAAATTATTAACATATTTTTAAACTTATATGTTAAGTATTTTTTAACATTGAACTATGTAACTACCAAAAATTATTTGACTTTGACAATGCATTATACTTTTAGACTAGGTATTTTTATATTAAATCCTATATTACTTAACGTAATATTAAATATTAATGACTGTTTTTTTATTTTCTCACATATAACTTTATTTATATTATTTAATCGAATTTTATATTATATTTATTGCCGATTTAATAATGGAATTGCATTTTATTTATTATTATTTTTTATTTTATTCTGAAGACCACATTTTAGGGCAATTTAGTGTCATTAGCTTTTTACTAAAACTTGTACATTTGTAAGCAACCAAGCAATCAAGCAAACTTGATTGTAATATTGGAGTCCTGTCCACCCTAGAGCGGGCTAGTCCCAGTTGGGTGACAGAAACAAATAAGCAAAAGGTTAAGGTTTTGCCATTCGGTTCCTGTTATTTTTGTAAGCTAATCAATGTTTTATAGTAATTAATTCTTAAATAAATAAATAAATAAATTGTATTGTAGTACCTACATTCTTAATTAACTTCTATATTATATAAAAAATGGCATTGCAAATTGTCATTTTCTTTGATAAATAGTTATCAAGGCACTTTTGCATATGTAAATATACTCGTATTATCATAATAATATATTTCACATTTTTAATTATCATATTATATGTATGTACTTATTTATAACAATTTTTATTTATACTTTTAATATATATTCATGTTAAGTTTATGCGATTATCGTATCTATGTATGTATTATATTACTTGTAAGAATATTTATTTATGAATATTTAAACTACCTTTCGTTAAATTTGGTCTCTTCAAAAATTTTTAATTTTAGAAAAAAGTAATTATTAAATGTAAATACCATTGCAATATAAAGTTTAAAAAAAAATAAAAAAATATATAAACCTAAAAGCGGATATATCATGCTTTTTCGGCAGGCAAAATACGTTTTCTGTTGGTACCACCTCGATACAGGTTATTCCTAGTGAGGTGGTAAACCACAAACTATCATTTCTGAATTTCTTTCCGAGTTAGGAAGTAAATTGGAAAACTGTTTAATTAATTATGAAATATTAGGCTAAGAGAATGTTTTTGTAACTCAATGTATTTTTATGGACTTAAATAAATAAATAAATACTGTTTCCTAAGCAGCGGGGGTGGATGTTGACCTGTCGTCATGCCACTCTTGAAATGATCTTGGGACACTCGATCCCGTGTAGCACTGACTGACTGAATTCAAACTGAATTACCGCTGTAATACAACAGGTAGAGGTTGCGTAAGCGGCTTCGGACCCGTAACCAGTCGAGAGGACGGAGGTATCCTGAAGGTTAATTCCAGACGGAGATATCCTGCAACACTGGTAGTCAGGGGGCGAGGCTGCCCGCTCGGTACCTTTCCCGGTACCTCGCCGTAAGGCGTTGGCCTCTGACGGGCAGGTGGCGGAGCTTGACGGTGGACTGTTTTGTCCTAAGTCTTCTGCGCTCATCTCACGGGAGACAGAACGTACATTTCGTAAAAACTTCCTGAGGTGACGGGTTCGCCCGTTTTGCAACCACTCCAATTTGTCTCCAACTCTCATTGCTTCGTTTGGCTAGTGTTCATTTTAGAGACCGAGAGTTATGAGCGAGTTATGAGACTGGAGCGCAATATTCAGTCGTTCTTACCCCTGCCAACTTGGAAATTAGATTAATTCTCGTTTTAATTTCGCCAGAGGCTGTTTCTAATTGAGTTTTGAAAGTTAAGGCTGCGGTGCACCTTTACATCTAGGTGTCTAGAAGAGGCATCACAGGGGATTGGTTAATTGCACATGGCCATATTTAAATTCTTTTGCGGTTTATTATTGTTGAGGCGAGAGGATTATGTTTCCCCTGTCTTGTCGCGGACAGATGGATCGGATCCTCCGGGGATGACCTTCGTGCGCTGGTGGGCGGTTTGCGCATCGTGCGGCGTTAGCCAATCGACTGTGCACTCCGGCGAATAACCCGGGGGAGTCTTCTGTGTGCGCACTTCTGTGTGCGTATCCCTCCGGGAGCTAAGGGGCCCTCGCTAAGTTGGCCACGAAGACCCATTCTGTTCAGGGTTGGTCACACTCACGGGTCAACACCCATCCGACGGCCTCCACGCATGAAGTGCGAGCCTAGATAGGACTTTGGCCTAAGGGTTAGTTTCCCCTAGGAATCAACCTTCTGGCGCTCTTGGACGGTCTGCGCACCGTGCGACATAAGCCAATCGATTGCGCACTCTGATTTAACAGTCGGGGGAGTCTGGATGCAGTACTGTGTCCTATAGAGCGGAGGTGGTTGCGGACCTTACGGCGACTGCTCTTGAAACGACCATCGGCTACCCGATCCTGGGTGAACAGCCGCGCAAAGGATGCCGTGGTCCGCGATAGATTCGGTATACACCGTTTCACCTCTTCGTAAGGGAGAGGACCGCGCAAGCGATGTCGAACTCGTAACCAATCGAGAGACTGGAGTAATCTGGTCGCAATTGGAAGTAAGGGCGTGAGTGTAAGCCCGCTGGGTAACACTCCTGGCTATCTCACGGTTAAGGCGTTGGCCTCTTGCGGGTTTGTGGCGGAGCTTGACGTTGGACTATGCAGTCCAAGTCTTCTGCGCTCTTTCCAAGGAGATAGAACGACTAATCGTTAAAACTTCCTGAGGTGACGGGCTCGCCCGTTGTAGCTGACAACCCTAGTTGCGTATTCCTCCACGATAGTGCCCAAACGTTTGATCCGATTGAGCTGAAATTCGGCATGCAGGCATCATTTGGTCATGGCAAGAGTTAAAAAGATTGTGTTTTAAATTCGGGGGGGGGGGGGGGGGGTACTAGTCGTGTATCAATCTCGAAATATTGGACTTAGAGAGACTTGAAATACAAGGATGGCATGTTGGACTGAATTCACATTGGGCCCGATCGCGTTTCTTTGTGAACTAAAACTAAAATTAGTCCAAGCGAACGAGACAGCGCAATACGTTAGAGCGGAATATGAAACGAATGATCGTCGATAAATAGTACCTGCCGAACTTATACTCGTCCGAATAAATTCGAGCATATTTCGTGCGGTGTAAGATTTGACCTTGGCGGGCAGTTTCAATGCGAAAAAGTGACAACCGGTCATCTCACACTCCGCTCAAGCATATTGCCCTGTCTCGTTCACACGAAATATTTTCGAATTTAGTTCACGAAGAAACGTCAATTTGGTTGGAATATCCCATATACAAACAAGCTGCACACGTAATATTTTAAATTACGATATACAAATGTATGGGAGAATCAAATATTTAGATTTGATATCGCGCAGAGATCGTTCGAATTTAAAATCTTCATCGCGTTGTGTCGCTCGTTCGAGATTCAAATGTTTAACGGCGAAGCGCGTTTGCAATTCGATAAATTAAATGAGACAACAGAGTGAAACAGCCGATTTTTTACATTTTGCTAGAAAAAGGATCGTTGATTCAATTTATTCTGAAGCGTATCTTTGGGGCGCGCGGTAAGATGGCGGCGTTTGAATTGAAATGAAATGGGACTAGGGCCGACCACCTGTTCGTCGCGCGGCCGCGTCCGCGGGATGGGAGACGGGGCCCGCGATGACGTCATCCCGCCCCTCGCTCTGACGTCACGGCGGGCGCCGGAAAGTGGGGGGCTTTTCATCCCGAGAAGCGATTCCCTCTTCCCGAGCGTCTATTGACTGAGCCCGCACAGAACAGCGCCTTTCAACCGACCCGCGACACCGACACGCGGTCGGGGCGCCGCAGCCTAGCTTTTCCGACGTCTTTCATCGCAATGCACACTTTGCATTCTGCTAGTCTTACATATTCGTATAACTAGGGTTGTCGACTACAGCGGGCGAGCCCGTCACCTCAGGAAGTTTAAACGATTAGTCGTTCTATCTCCCTGGAGTGAGCGCAGAAGACTTGAGGACAAAACAGTCCACCATCTAGCTACTCCACAAGCCCGTAAGAGGCCAACGCCTTAACCGCTAGATAGCCAGGAGTGCTACATGGCGGGCTTACCCCGGCTGTTCACCCAGGATCGGATAGCCGAAGGTCGTTTCAAGAGCAGTCGCCGTAAGGTCCGCAACCATCCCCGCTCTATTAGGAAACAGTACTGCTTCCAGACTCCCCCGACTGTTAGTCAGAGTGCACAGTCGATTGGCTTACGCCGCACGGTGCGCAGACCGTCCAGGAGCGCCAGAAGATTGATTCCGAGGGGAAACAGACCATAAGGCCAGAGTCCTACCCAGGCTCGCACTTTATGCGTGGAGGCCGTCGGATAGGCGTTGACCCGTGAGTGTGACCAACCCTGAACAGAATGGGTCTTCGTGGCCAACTCAGCAAGGGCCCATTAACTCCCTCCGGCTGTTCACATATTCGTATACCTACTGTAAAACTATACTCCAAATCACCGCTAACATAAGGTAGAGAAACACACAAGCGACCCCAAACTTGTAACCAGTCGGGAGGCCACAGAAATCCGGCCATAACCGGTATAGTCCAGTCAAGTTTTCTGAAAAACGAACTTTAAAGGTGGGTATCCATTAAGTTCGCGCATGAACTCTGCTCCGCGCATCTGCAACTACATAACATTACATTTTTGTCGTGTCCAATTGACGGCTAAAAACCGCTCTTGGACGTGTCAAAATAATTGGTGAGGTAGTAAGTCTCGTTACTACTCTTCACTGAAAATACATAAGTAGTCAAGAATTAACTACTAGATTGTCAAACTATAAATATAAATAACCAAAATAGAAGCCTAATATTTGAAGTAGTTAGTAATTCGAAAAGATACGTAGTGAAATTATTCATCGTAATATTCAAATTGTCAGTAAAATGTTAAATAATCAAATTAAATCTACGTTATGCATTTTAAACCAAAAGTACAGATATAAGACCATATAAAATAATCAGACAATAAGGCTCTACTTTTTAAAGTAATTTAAATAGGCACAATATTTGAACAATCACGGCCCTCAAATTCGACCAGATTATAGAAAGGGTGGCCTATCAGTTTTTTTTTATTTTATGACCTCCAGCTGTTTAAATTTTGTAGGGAGTAGATTATAGAATTTAATGCTAAGTTACAAGTAGCTTTTCTGTACTTTTGCCAGTCGCATTCGGGGTACGCATAAAAGGGAGATACCGCGGGTATTATGCGAGTGAATGTCTGCATTAATTGCAGTTTCTGCAACAACTCTGATGCGAGACGGCGCGTGCATCAACTAAAGAACTAACAGTTTTTTTTATTACACTCATCAAAAACCTCTTACAAGAACTCAATAAAAAAAATCTAGAGTCTATCTAGATGATCACAAAACATTTATACATATTATATTTCATTTAATTTAGTTCAAGGACATCATTTTATCTTAAGTATATTCATTATAATAACTATATATCATACCTAAAATTAAATATAAATATATTTATATACATACATAATATATTTTTATCTATTTTGTCTCTCCCTTTCACCTCACTTCCCATCCTGATTCCCCCCATTCTCAACCGGAAACAATATAAAATTATATTACGTTCATTTTGAATACTTTATATTCGGAATCACATTAATGGATTTTTGTCACTTTTAAATAGGTTTTTATTGCATTGTATGTAGTTCTGTTTGGTTCCAGAATAAAATAAAATAAAATAAATAAAATAAATAAATAATGACATAACCACGAATTTGGACTTAGTTTGGGGATTTCAATACTGTAAAGCAGAGGTTCCCAAACTTTTAATTTCGCGTACCACTCACGAAATTATAAATCAGTAGCGTACCACTGAAGTGTAACAGTTAAAAAAATCCTTCAAAATGGTAAAGTAATAAAAACTGCAACAACTGTTTATGACAATATTATGCTTATTTATTAATTATAGAAAAAATACAATACTCTTAGTGCGAAAAATGGTGCTGCATGTTCGAGACAAGAAAGGAAATATTTGGCTCAGTTGTACAGGGTGGCCCAGAAAGACCGAAGTGGTGTGAATTCCTTATAACTTTTTTATAATATTTTTTTTTTCTTTCCTTTTCAGTATTTTGTAAAGAAGACTTGGACAATTTATAATGGAGCAATACACAACTGAACAACGTGCCCAAATCGTTGAAATTTACTTTTCAAATCAACGGTCCATTGTGTTGACTCAGCGTGCATACCGTCGTCAATTTAATGTGCGGGTTGCACCCTCTCAGTCAACAATAAACCGTCTGGTTGCAAATTTTCGACAACAAGGAGCAGTAAGGAACCTTCCTGGTCCCGGCAGACTACGAACTGTGCACACGTTTGACAATATTGAACTGGTACAGGAGAGTATTCGGGAGGATCCAGAAGCATCAACCAGGAGACGTTCGACACAACTTGGCCTCTCAAGAGGGTCGCTGCAGCGAATTTTGCATACAATAACAATGCTTCCATACAAAATTCAACTTGTCCAAGATTTGAAACCGACAGATTACCAGCAACGACTTGACTATGCAATTTATTTCCAGCAAAAAGCACAAGAGAATCATAATTTTATTCATAACTTAGTTATGAGTGACGAAGCCCATTTCCAACTAAATGGGTTCGTTAACAAGCAAAACTGTAGGATATGGGCTACGGAAAACCCGAGAGTACTTCATCAACGACAATTACACCCAGTTAAGTGTACTGTTTGGTGCGGTGTTTCTTCAGAAAGGATCATTGGCCCATATTTTTTTGAAAATGAACGAGGTGTCGCCATTTCCATCAATGGTGATCGATATCGGGCCATGTTGGAAAATTTTGTAAGGCCACAATGGCTCTTTTACGCGACATCTTTGGTGAAAGAATAATTTCGCGTAGAAGCAATTTTATTTGGCCTCCGCGTTCACCGGATTTAAGCGCTCCAGACTGTTTCCTTTGGGGTTATTTAAAAGGGAAAGTTTATGTTAATAAGCCTAGGACTATTGAGGAATTAAAAACCAATATTCGAGACGAAATTAACAACATAACACCGGAAGTTTTGCGAAAGGTCATGGAAAAGGTGTTGGAAAGAGCACATTTGTGCGAAGCAGAAAATGGCCACCACTTGCGGGATATGATATCATTTTTCATAACTAATCTAAAAATATTCCCTATAAATTTACTGTATTTAAAAAACAAAAAAATTAAATAATATGTCTTAAATAAAAAGTTATAAGGAATTCACACCACTTCGGTCTTTCTGGGCCACCCTGTATTTAATTTTAAGCGCCAATTAGGGTCTATGTTAAGCTTATTACGATATTTGTTTTTTATTATCAACATAGCAGAAAATCAGCTCTCACAGAGATACGTGGTTGTAAATGGAATCGGAAACAGTAATGCTTTTCTGGACAGCGATGGATATTCATTTCACAACTCCAGTTTGTTGAATTCCGCTTGCAAACCTCCATCGCAAGATAGTTCTATCAGAGATTCTATGCTATTGCTATTCATTCCGTGCAATTGTGTAAAATTTCAAAAAGTCGAAAAGTTGGAAAAGTCGAAAAAGTCAAGAGTCGAAAAAGTCAAAAAAGTCGAAAACGTCGAAAAAGTAAAAAAAATCGGAAAAGTCGAAAAAGCATTCATATTTCATCATGTAAATTAAATACATTGAATTTATTTGAATTACAAACGACTTTAATTTAATCACCAAACGAAACTCAAACCGTACATGATTCGGCCATAATATAGATTTCAATGAATTGGATTCGGAAGGTTGATTAGGATCAATAAACGCTTATGAAGAGTTACAATCAAATCAATTTTAGGTGGTACGAAGTTCACCGGGTCAGCTAGTTATTAAATAATAATGACCTTTTTATAACTTAACCCCTCGCGTACCAGACGGCCCGAAACGTCCAGAATTGATATTTACCGTCGAACCCCAGACGGCCCGAAATGGCCAGGCGAGGCCGACCGCTAATTATGTTAGTACAACTTTGACTAATAATTATGAATAATCTTTATTGCTTTACATAACGACGTTACAAATATCTAATAGCAAATTTCAATAGGAACATAAAACAGGTCTTTTTTAGACGATCGGTGTGACAGTTTCGGAGTAATCGTTTTTTTTCTGAAACGCCATCTTTTTTTTGAGACTCGCGAATTTTTTACGGGCCGTAAGGCACACATTAAAATTCAAACCGCGGGCCGCGAGGGGTTAAATAACCTAAGACTATTCTGTTTAAGTTTAAAACTATTCATTCTGTTTGTCATACTCTATTTAATGGAATGTAAGTTCCATTTAATGCCCATTTGATAATGGAAATGCATTTATATATTTTTTTGAGGGCCACCTTTTAGGGCAATTTACTATAGGATCAAAGAAACGATAAGTCAAATCCTGAAAACTCACGCGATTATTTCCTTGATTCGGTTAATACGTTGATTAAAACTGTTCGGCTTACCTGGAACAAAGAAAGAATTAATTTCAATGACAGCTTTTAGGAAAAAAAATAGCCCAAACATCACAGAAGAGATCGAATGCCATATATTAGTCTATTTGAACATTAAAGTGCGTAACCCTTGTTATGGAACCCTTGTTACGAGGTGTATGCATCGAGAATAGAGGCCATCCAAAGAAAATTTCTGCACTACATAGAATATAAATATCGTATACGTGATCCAGACTACTATTCTCGTTGTATCCGCCACCATTTGCTGCCATTGGCTTTGCGAAGAAACATAGCTGACATCTCACTTTTACTACGAATTTTAAATGGCTCGATTGATTGTCCTGAACTATTATCTAAAATATCTCTCCGCACTCCTAGCCGGGTACTTAGAAATAGGGCACCCCTTCATGTACCTGGCTTTAAAACCAAATACAGGCGTAATTCCTATTTTATAAGGGTATGAGAAACTTTCAACATCCTGAATGCTGACATTGATATTGACCCCTTTTTCACGAATATAGATACTATAAGGAAGCAGGTTGTAGGGCGACTTTGTGATGACCAGGCTTAGCATTTTCTTCTTTTATTACAGTCTTGTTTATGTCAACATGTTTTCTAATGTACAATTTAGTATCTTCTTGTTTAATATCTTCTTTATACCTAATATCAGTTCTAAATTCACGTTATTATTATTGTCATTATCAGTGGTAACTTGTAAATGGCTCTAAGCTTCCTATTATTGTTCACTACAAAATTATTGGCTGTAAGTTATTTATCCTTAAGAAAATAAAATAAAATAAAATAAATAAAGTAATTATTATATATTGAAACCTGTATAACATTTTTTTTAAATCGGTTGTGTCACCCCAAGACTTTCCCGGTAAGCAGACAAACCGCGCGCGATAAATACCTAACCCCCAACCCACCACCCCAACTTCCCAACCCCTAACCCCAACCTACCCACAACCCCACCCCCAACCATCTCCCAAAACCCCCTTCCTAAACCTCCCCCATACGCCAAACACCTAATCCACCACATTCTACCTTTCTATGACCGAATGATGCATGTATGTCAAATTTCAGCTCAATCGAATGAAGCGTTTGGGCGCTATCGTGAAGGAATACACACAGACACACAAAAGTGCGTTTACAATACTTTCCTTTGTCAGGAAAGTAATTGATACCTTTATGTAAATAGGCATGTTTAGAACGACATCTTCCGAGCCCGGCCTCCCACCACCGTTATAACATACGCAGTGGCGGCAGCGGTATGCGGCCTACCCGCAAAACAACGGATTGACAGCTCTTCAGTCTACCCTTGACAACGGCGGCTGCAACGTCACCGAAACGTCGGGTGCTACAAATTTCACGCGGTAAATTCGTATTCTATCCTATTTATAATAGAAATCTTCCCTGCTGGATCATCATTTTCCTTTCGGATAAAATTAACGGAATTGCATATCATATGTCGATCGAATGCAATAACAAGACACACACTCACACACATGTTACGCGCGCACATACATATACTTTATTTTTATTTTATTTTATTCAGAAAACAGAGAGTACAAAAAACATATTTGTTTCCACCAATTAAACAGTCATATAGTGCGTTATTCTATAGAAAAGAAAAGATTAAAATATACAAGCATTTTTTAAAGTGAAAAGTAAAATTATTAATGTTTTTTAAATAAACAGAAAATATTCTGAAAAGTCATTGCTAAGTTACTAAACAGTCTAAAGTATTAAAAGAGTAAATATAAATTAAATAGAGCAGAAAAAACAGTAAATAGATTCATAAACATGTATATTAATATGGTAATAAATTAATTTATTATTAAATAGATAGTAATAAGAAAATAAAACATATAATTACGTAAACATAGTAGGGTTGGTTGTAAGATAATAAATATCAGATAATAAAGTCATATGATATTAAACCCCACAATTGTGAAATTAACAGAGAGCAGAGACAAACATACAAACAAACGAACATCTTTATCATGTCAAGTCGGGCCTTGGTTTTCTTTGGAAGTGGTTGCTCCATCGTGGTTTTTGCCTGGCGACATCCTTGGCTCTGTTTCCAGGATGCCCGATATTGGCGTTGTTGGTTGCGTTGAATCTAGTTGGTGCACGAACCTGATGGATACCCACCTTTACGTGCAGCTCAATAAGATGCATAGTAGAGGAGTATATAGGTAAGTAGGGAAATGAATGAAAATATATTAAAAATAATTAAAAACACGACTGCCGTTACAGCAAGTGAACCAATGTATTTATAACTAGCTGACCCGTGTCCAATTCGTTGGACGGTAAAACTTATCACTTGTGATGAAATTATGAGTGTGGTTCGGTTAGTACTGAGTGCTATGATTTATTTCCTGACTGCCAAAAGAAGGGTTATATTTTTACTGCATATGTATGTATGTATTTGCATGCCAATATGACTATATTACCGTTATTTGTGAGTGTCTTCTTCTGAGTGTCTTATCTCTTTAACCATTTATGCAGTAAAAGGGATATGATATGCGGTAAAAGGGAAAAGTTTTTTGTTTTAAACACTTGAGACGATAAATTTACTTATTTTGATATGAATTCATAATTGTTGATAATATGACCAATAAACATGACCTAACGATTTAAATTATTTTTTTAATATAAAAAACTACTTTTTGTGACTTAAATATAAAATTTAGACATGCTGTCGCTGACTTTTTTGTAAGCATTACCAAGCTCTACAACTTTTCTCTAGAACTCAATCATATATCTCTCATCGTTAAAGCAGCGTTCGTAAGAAACGTTTTCATTCGACCGTTTTTTCTCCGACTTACTTTGCAAATCCAACTACCACAAAGTCTTTTCATTTTTCGGATTAATATATAGCCTATGGCACTCACAAATAACGTGGGTTTCTATTGGTAACAGAATTTTCAAAATCGGTTCTGTAGATCCAGAGATTACTTCCTACAACCTCACAAACTTTACCTCTTTATAATATTAGTATATATTTAATTTTTTCCGTTTTTTTTTATGTTTGTGGTTTAGGTATTTATCCACATATATAGATGTATATTTTCGGAATGTAATTAAACAGACCTTTCATTTGACACTAAACACGATATATTTATGTAAATTTATTGACATTTGGACATTTAAACAACTACTTACTTGATATTTCAACAGTTAACCCTACGACACTCGGGACGACGTAACGATTGTAACAATACCACAAACTTCTAAATCAGTTCGAGCGTTTATAAGTTATGGTATAATAAGCTGGCTACTGGTGGAATAACCTGGTCTACTATTCCTTCAGGAGTCCCTCAGGGCTCCATATTAGGCTCTCTATTATTCATTTTATTTATCCGGGATACAGACGCATGTTTTAAGAATTCTGTTTATCTTTTATTTGCTGATGACATGAAGATTCTTAAAGCAATAACTACTCCTGGTGATGTCTCCCTCCTGCAACTTGTTACGCGAGAATAGCTATTGCACTGCCAAAAAATTAGACCTCAATGTTTCCAAATGCTCTACCATTACTTTTAGTCGTAAAAATAACCCTTCTTCCTCTTCTTATTCTCTCAATAACTCTGCTTTGAGTAGGGTAACTAAGATTAAGGATCTGGGTGTTACACTCGACTCTAAACTGCTATTTGATGCCCACATCGACAGTATTGTTGCGAAAGCGTTTAAAACCCTAGTATTTATTATACGATCCAGCGAACACTTCGATAACATAAAAACCATAAAAATTCTCTATTGTGCTTACGTCCGCAGTCATCTTGAATATGCATCCCAGGTATGGAACCCTTGTTACGAGGTGTATGCATCGAGAATAGAGGCCAGTCAAAGAAAATTTCTGCACTACATAGAATATAAATATCGTATACGTGATCCAGACTACTATTCTCGTTGTATCCGCCACCATTTGCTGCCATTGGCTTTGCGAAGAAACATAGCTGACATCTCACTTTTACTACGAATATTAAATGGCTCGATTGATTGTCCTGAACTACTATCTAAAATATCTCTCCGCACTCCTAGCCGGGCACTTATAACAAGGGCACAACTTCTTGTACCTGGCTTTAAAACCAAATACAGGCGTAATTCTTATTTTATAAGGGTATGCCAAACTTTCAACACCCTGAATGCTGACATTGATATTGACCCCTTTTTCACAAATATAGATACTATAAGGAAGCAGGTTGTAGGTCGATTTTGTGATGCCCAGGCTTACCATTTTCTTCTTTTATTACAGTCTTGTTTATGTCAACATGTTTTCTACTGTCCAATTTAGTATCTTCTTGTTTAATATCTTCTATTTCACGTTTTAAATTCACGTTATTATTATTGTCATTATCAGTGGTAACTTGTAAATGGCTCTAAGCTTCCTATTTTTGTTCACTGCAAAATTATTGGCTGTAAGTCATCCTTAAGAAAATAAAATAAAATAAAAAATAAAGAAACGGAAAAGTGCATAGATGAACCCTGAACAAATTACAATCCTTTTCTTGCTGGGCAGTCGTGTAAATTTTGTTTTTCGCAGTGAAATCCTAACTGCAATTTTCCCTAGATCTAGATCATATTCAACCTCTGACTTATCCCCCCCTGTCACACTGCAATAATAACAATAAGACAGTTAAATTAATTGGGAAGAGGTAGAACGTGATATTTCAAAATAAGCTGCATTCGCCTTAAGGATAGCAATTCGTCGTTCCGGCGTGGTTGAAATAGATTTTCTGCGAAATTGCACGTAGCAGCAGCAAACCGCTGAATTGCGTGGTGCGGTAGCAGTAGTATGAGAGCACGTTGCAATTTCAACTACGTCATCAGGAAGTGTGGGACTTTTTCACCTTTATTTTATTTATTTTATTTTATAGCAAACTTACAGATAGTAAATATATGATACTAGTATCTTAAAAACATATTAAAACGAAACAAATTTACTATCCTATGAATAGTTTGCAATGGTTGCATTACACATTAACATAGAAATAACATGAACACGTTGATAGTAGAAATAATATATAATAAAACTAATAATAATATAAGGGTAAGAAAAGAAATAATTTAAAAAGTTGTTAATAAGGTTATTTGGATAGAGCAAAATAGAAGTATGAGTAATTGGATAATAATATTTATTATATATAATATGATATAATACAATAGAATGTTATAATATAATAATCATACAATACAGTACATTAGGATGGCAGTTAGTGAAATCTTAAAAAGTAGGTATGATCGAATCTTTTATTATATTTATGGAATCATAAAATACATCGAAACCTTTACACGATTTATCAAAAACGCGACACATTCTGGGAAGAGGTCTATTCGATACGATGTTGTTATTGCAAGCGACAACCGAAAATGTTTGAGAGCTCCTCGTTAGTCGCGGTAGCACACGAAATTGAACTTTTTCTAGACTAGCTGGGCTGTCTAGTCGATTGTGCAAAAGCTTATGGAGACACGTTATATCAGTTATAGTCCTACGTGTTCTTAAGTCTATTAGGTTGAAGTGAGAAAGCCGCTCTACATAACCTTTCAGAGTATTTCTGAGGCCACATTTGTTCGAAAGCATACGAGTGAATTTCTTTTGGACTCGTTCAATTCTATCGCTGTGAACACTGTAAAGGGGATTCCAGATCACTGATCCATACTCTAGCACCGATCTAATCAATGATGAATAGACGAATATTAGGGATTTCGGATGTCGAAATGGCTTCGTTGTCCTGAAGACAAAACCAAGAAGTTTACTTGCTTTTTCGACAATCCCATAGAGTAGTTGTGTTTTAAAATATTTCGATTCCGGCTAAATGATATAAAATGGCATTTCTCGACATTTAGCTGCATATAATTGCGCGTGCACCACACGCTCAATGTATTCAGGTCATTTTGAATTTTGTCGCTGTCTGAAGGACAGGAGATTCAACTAAAATTTTTGAGGTCATCCGCATAAAACAAATGTGGGCACTCTAATTCATCGCAAAGGTCATTTATATAAAAGAGAAAAAGCAATGGTCCCAAATTTGAACCTTGCGGTACACCAGAAGTTATTGCAGCCGGTGAAGATTTAAAACCAGATTTTAAGGTAGACAAAGGTTGGCCGAAGTACGAGACCGTGGAAACTTAATGCTTCCAAAACTCGAAGAGTGAACATGGATCGTGTTGATTGGAAGAGTACACCATAGAGAGCAATTATATGAAAAAATCCAATTTGGCGTCCTGGCAACCACTTTAACTGAACATTTCACATTCTGTCCATTGCACACATTGCACAACAGAAATTCTAAACATTGCTTTGAAGTGAGTGAAGGCGAGTTTTTGCATCTTTGCTGTAAGATAATTCCAGAATCGTGCATCATGGACACAGAAAGAGTAGAGAAGACAAGAAGAGTGCGCTTTCTTCGGCAATATATGCGATAAAAAAGATTAAATTCTTAGCTGGTGAAATCGCTGCATTAACTGCGTATCATGCCTGTTTCCATTCTAAAATGACTTATGGTATACTGATATGGGGGAATGCCACAGACAGTTCTAGGGTTTTCATTTTACAGAAAAGTGCACTAAGAGCAATTGCAGGAGTATCCCGTGACACGCACTGCGAACCATATTTTCTTAAGTACAAAATACTGACGTTTACGTCTCAATATATTTTACAATGTCTACTATATGCTAAATCAAATATTAACGAACAAGAGGTAAACGGGAATATGCACTCCCACAATACACGCAGACGTGATGACGTTATCCTGCCTAAAGTACGCCTTACGCAGACACAAAAGTCCTTTGGATATTTGAGCTATAAGCTCTTTAACCAGCTACCACTCTCCACAAGAAAGATGAAAACAAAGGCGTTTAAAAGATTTATTAAACAAAAGCTACACACATCCACACATGCTTTCTATAAGCTGGGTGATTTTTTTGAGCATGCCAATTCCTTCAAATGGGAATAACATTAATATGTAACTTTCAGGTACCTCATTTTAGTTGTTATTGTTTAATAATAATATTATGAATTTAATATTTAATATGTAGACTACAATGTGTAATGTAACATACCTGATCATATACATACGTTGTTTTTTCCAATTTTGTTTTGATACTTCCTATTGTGTGATTATTTTTTTGTATAAAGTGCTTGATGACTATTAATATTCTTATAATAATTATCTATTTTATATGTATACTCATGTACATGGATTCAGCTCTATTTTTTTTAAATTTTATTTGTCTGCCGTGTAAAGCCGACTTGAGTCAACGCTATTGTCGAATTAATATTTATGCTTTAATCGTTTTATATCTACATTTAAACTGACGAATTCTAATATGCGATAATTAGCTTTAATTCATAATTCATGCTTTTATTGTATATTCTGAATGAATAAATTGAATACTGAATACTAATACTGAGTAGGAGTAGAAATCAGTATTGTGACGAGGAATTTTGAGTTAATTGTCCCAGAGTGACCGAAGTAGAATTTTTCTCCTCCATAAAAGAGCGGTACGCAGTTTATATAGAGTCTCACCAAGAAGTTCTTGTAAGCCGCTATTTGTAGAATCAGGAATAATGACTATTTTCTTCTTACATCTACCAAAATATTATGTACGCTCGTAGACACCTAACAGAAGCTCCGTTGACTAATGATTTTCATCATCACGATACGAGGAACAAATCCAATCTCCACATAAACCGACAGCGACTTAGTAAAGTGCGATTCAGTTTTATTTACCAAAATTTGTCCTTCTATAATAAGATTCCAGAGCAAATGAAAAACCTTGGAGAGGACCAATTTAAAAAGATAATTAAACATAATTTGGTAAGAAACCCAATTTATGGTATAAGGGAGTTTGAAAATTCTTTTCTATGTTGATGATTAATGAAATGCATAAACTTTTAAACATAATGGTATTATGATAGCTGACATTCTAATTTTCATATAATTTATTATACATCTATTCATTTTAAAAAAATACGAAGGCATATTGCTGGATTGACAATAAAATATATATTTTTTGATTATTCTACATAGAATTTGCATTTCTATTTTAATATATTATTCTCCCTGACTCTTAAATCACATTAGTATATTTTTATTATTTGTATGTAGGTAATATTGAATATAATATTACAGCCATGACAACTATCACGATAGTTATGTTTTAAACAATTAAATTTTGAGCATTTAATTTTGTGACGCATCCAAATGTAGGAATGCCTATCTACCGGAGTAGTTGTTTGTATTGTATTGTATTGTAGTACGAGACCGTGGGAGCTTAATGCTTCCAAAAGCTGAAAGAGATAGGATCGTGTTGATTGAGAGAGTGCACGATAGAAGAGAGCAAGTATATGAACGTTTCCACTTTAGCGTACTGCCAACCACTTTTACCCAACATTTCACGTTTCGTCCATTGCACAAAAAAAAATATCAACATTTTTTCATGAGCTGCTTGGACTATTTACGATTGTAACAAGTTGTGTGCCGAAGACATGGGGTAAATGGCAGCGGGATCTCGGCATGGCAGTTGTGTCGGGGACAAGCGGTGGACAGATCGAAGCGCATCCGGTCCAGATATCGCCGCGTGCGTCTGGAATAGACCTCGCTAATAGATCGCTTCGATTCATCATGATTTACGCCAATTTACGCGAATCCCTAGGATTCATTTAATATTAATTTCATAGATTAATTAACGCGATCCTCTGCGTAAATAGATTGCGTTTCAGACGCCAGCGTCACACGGTGGTGTATATCTGTGAAACTAATTCTAGAGTAAAGTTCTTTGCATTAATATTATTGTCATACATTGCAATACTTTATTTTATTTTTAATTATAAAGCAATTCACAGAAAATATAATTTACAACTTAAAACCGGCTACGTAACGACCAAATTTGGTTGCACGTCAGAACACCGTTGGCTACGTAACGACCAATATTGGCGGCATGCTCCCGGAGCGCACAGTAATATTATTTTCTAATTCGAACGCATCCTAAAATCTATACAAAATATCTCATTATTACCATAGATACATAGACAGCCGCGAGAATAATTTCGGGCGTCATTTCGCGGATATTTCTGGTAACATTCCATTGTTAAACATACTTTTTTTTTTGTTGGCGAATGTTCGTGTGCAAGTGGGTGTAAACAACTATTAGGAAACATATATGGAAAACTAGAAGTTGGAAGTAGAGGACTAAGATAACGCAACTTCCAACATTCCTATGACAGTTACTGTGATTCTGGGAAGTCTTGCCGGGAAAGTCCTTGGGAGGCATAACCGTTTTTTTTTTCTTTTGTGCTCCTGCATTTGCATGTGCACAGTATACCAAACAGTAGGTTTACTCTCGAGCTACAGGGCATATCGGGAAGAGGATGCGAGGAATGTTGGCAGAGGGGTACGTCTCGACGAACGCAATTGGTTAGCGTTACGCGCACATAAAGGCTGGCGATTTTTTCGAACGTTTGCATATCCGCGTGAGCCGAGTAGCGGGACATCTGGCGGCCATATTGAAGCCCTTGCGACTCGTAACGTATTCGCGTTGATTTCAATTTTGTTTTAAGATAAGCTACTGTCTGGTATCGGTACTGTGGTATAGGTATAGGAGCTAAGGGGCCCTTGCTGAGTTGGCCACGAAGACCCATTCTGTTCAGGGTTGATCATACTCACGGGTCAACAGTCATCCGGCGGCCTCCACGCATGAAGTGCGAGCCTGGGTAGGACTCTGTCCTTAGGGTTAGTTTTCCCTAGGAATCAACCTTCTGGCGCTCCTGTATGGTCTGCAGTGCACCCAGCATCGACTGTGCACCCCGACACCCTGAGGTGACGGGTTCGCCCGTTGTAGTTGACAACTCTATTTGTGGAATGTGTATGTAAAAATAAACTTAAAAAAATAGGCGTGACAATTTACCTGAAAAATATGAAAAGTGGAACCAATTTTGTATGTTTTCCCCTTGCTAAATATAAATTATTTTCTCTCTGTCTATACAACGAAACGAGAGATCAGTCGGCGGATGGCAGATTCGATCGGCCGATTGCTTCGCCTCTCACTGCTGCGACATGAAAGCATTTCTTAATTTCATTTTAAAACGGCGACCATTCATAAAATGTCAGACTTCAAATGCGAAACGTGATTGAAACGCGATTTGGGTTACGAGAACCGACGGGTGACATTCTACATTCCAGCTACATTGTACGGTACAGTGTGTGTGTGTTTACTTTTTATACGACGAAAAACATTACACTACATCACATTTCGTCGTGGCCAATTAACGGCAAGAACCACTCTTGGACGTGTCAAAAAATATCTTAAAAATACCTCCGAAAGTTACTCAGAGAGGCTTAACTGTCATAACCAGGGTTGGCTTGATTTTCCCCAACCCGAAAAAACCCACTGGGTTAAATTGGGTAAAACCCACCTGAAAAAACCCGAGGGTTTTTGACGAATGTGGGTTTTTGAAAAAATACTTGTTTATAATAATTAAATCAATGAACGGATATAGTATTTATATTATATTTTATCAAAAAGAAGAAAAAAAAGGATGTATTTCTGACACACCCAGTCTGTTCCGTAATTTACTCCAGACCACCCCATTGGATGTTGAGAAGTCTTTCAATTGATGCAGAACTGGCCGGAAAAGTGTAATGCCGACTACTTTTGGCACGATTTATTAGATAACTTATGGATAATATTGTTGCGTGGATAGGCAGCAGAAGATGCAAAAACACGATAGAACACTCTACTTGATTTATTACAAAACTATTACAATACTCTTCAAGCGACAAAGACCCTTATACACACTTCAATATACACTATTTAGTTCTAAAATCGTTTGCACTACTACTCAATACTTTCGCGCCGAAACAGCGCCACTAGCGGTTGTTAGTATAGTTAACTCTTATCCTGTTGTGAAAATAAAGGGCATCTCCCCGACAACTGACAATAACGATTTTCGGGGGAATTCCCTTCATGGTAGTGTTACAACTTTATTCATTAGTAAATAGATTTGGATTGGGAGAAAAAATGCAATAAAATGGTAATAAAATAAAATTGAATGTAAAACTAAAATATATTTATTTAAAATTCTCATTAACTCCGAAAAAAACCGAAATTCCCCAAAAAAGCCCGAAAATCCCCGAATTAACCGAGTGGGCAGATATTTTTTGATAAAACCCGGGTTTTTGCCAACCATGGTAGGGGTAGAAAAGGAATGAAAACGAATTTACCGCGTGAAATTTGTAGGACCCGACGTTTCGGTGACGTTGCAGCCGCCGTTGTCTAGGGTAGACTGAAGAGCTGTCAGTCCGTTGTTTTGCGGGTAGGCCGCAAACCGCTGCCGCCACTGCGTAGGTTATAACGGTGGTGGGGGGCCGGGCTCGGAGCGCGGGAATTTTGAAAATCCGTCTTGCACACAACACTCACTGTATCCTGTTTTACGTCTTTGCGTTCGGCGTTCGGCGGCGGGAACATTTTAAGAAGAGGGTTCCACGTAGAAGAGAGTTTGTAGTCGTCGTCTCGATTGAAGTTCGGAGTTCTTCTTATTTCAATGGCTTCCCGGACCATGCGAGGAAAGTAGAATTGTTCTTTGGATAGAACAATGAGATTTTGAAACTGCATCCAGTGGTTACTTCCGCTATCCAATATATGTTCGCAGATCGCCGATTTTTCTCGCTGAAGTCGCGTGGCTATGGGCCGTTTCGTTTGTCCAACGTAGGCTAGACCGCAGCTGCATTCGACTTTATACACACCCGGGGTTTGCAGTGGTATTACATCCTTTACAGGCCTCAAAATTTTGGGTCGGTTTGAAGATCGTTTTTATATCGAATCTGTTTAGCATCTTACTTATTCAATCTGTCACGCCCTTGACGTATGGTAAGAATGCTCTTGATCTGCTCGGTTTCTGAGTTTCGTCTGTATTAGATCGTGTGCGTGTCTCGTGATAGTTACCGTATCCATTTTTCCTAAGGACATCATTGACATGTTCCATCTCCTTCGGAAAATTCTCAGCGTCGCATAGATCGCGTGCTCGATTCACGAGGGACGTTTGCACTGAACGTAGATGGTAGGGATGATGGTGTGAGCTTGCATGTAAATATCGTCTATCCATTTTTCCTAAGGACATCATTGACATGTTCCATCTCCTTCGGAAAATGCTCAGTGTCGCATAGATCGCGTGCTGGATTCACGAGCGACGTTTGCACTGAACGTAGATGGTGGGATTCGTTTTCTATCCTATTTATAATGTCAAACAACCGCGATAGTCTTCGATTTTATAGAAGGGGAATGGTTTGCAGTTTATATATATTAACATAGATATACACATAATAATAATAATAATAAAAGCCTTTATTCGCTGACCGTATTATACAATTTTTCCTTATGTGGTAAAACAATATATTTTATTAATTTTTTAATCAAATTTTTAAATAAGGTTTCATATTATTCTTCAGCAGCCAGTTTTTTGGTTGTTCTTCGACATAGGCCTCCCCCATTTTCTTGCATTCATCTCTGTCCCAAGCCAACCTTCTCCATCCTTTCGGTAAGTCATCTTCCCATCTTTTAATTTGAAGTCCTTTTTGTCTTTTCCCATTTCTAGGATACCATTTCATTACGTCCTTCGTCCATTTTTCTTTGTTGGTTCTCATGATGTGACCAGTCCAGTTCCATTTTAGTTTTCTAATTTTGTTTAAAACATCGTTCACCTTTGTTGTTTTCCTTATTTTTGAGGTCGTCCACCTGTCCTGTAGCCTTATGTTTAGCATGCTTCGCTCCATGTTTCGTTGGCAGATATACACATACACATTCTTAAATACATACCTAAATATAAATAAATGGGCCCGATTGCGTTTCTTTGTGAACTAAAACTAAAATTAGTCCAAGCGAACGAGACAGAGCAATATGTTAGAGCGAAATATGAAACGAACGATCGTCGATTAATACTACCTGCCGAACTTATACTCGTCCGAATAAATTCGAGCATATTTCGTGCGGTCTAAGATTTGACCTTGGCGCGCAGTTTTAATGCGAAAAAGTGACAACCGCTCATCTCACACTCCGCTCTAGCGTATTGCCCTGTCTCGTTCACACGGACTAATTTCCGATTTTAGTTCACGAAGAAACGCAATCGAGCCCAATACATACTTAAATACAAAAAATAATTTATTTATTTATTTATATTTCACACACATTTAAAACACTAGGTTAATAAGATTAAAATCTACCTTGCTGGAGTGATGCCCGTACTAAGGTAGACTTTTATGTATTCTTTTTTCCTTTTTTTTTTTAGTTGCTAAGAGTAACTTAATGTAGCATTGTTTTATGTGGTAGCTCTATATTTACACAGATATTACATATACTTAGTCTATTTCACTAACATAATATACATAATAATATTAAATAATCATATCTACACATATACATACATATATACATTTATACATATAATCTATACATATACATATGTTTTACATCTATATATATATATATATATATATATATATATATATATATATATATATATATATATATATATATATATATATATATATATATATATATATATATATATATATATATATATATATATATATATATATATATATATATATATATATATATATATATATATATATATATATATATATATATATATATATATATATATATATATATTCAAGGGAATATATATATATATTCAAGGGAATCCTTCGTCACGATGTAAGTGGCTTTTATAATTATTTACTTTATAATCATCTTATTGATCAATTCTAAAAAGAATATATACACAAAACTATCAAATATATATATATATATATATATATATATATATATATATATATATATATATATATATATATATATATATATATATATATATATATATATATATATATATATATATATATATATATATATATATATATATATATATATATATATATATATATATATATATATATATATATATATATACATAAAAGTAGTAATTTTATGTAGTTAGGTATTCTTATACAGCACTATAATTAACTAATTTCTCCGTTTCGTTCCTTCCTAGCTCAATCAACCTTTCCGTCATAATGTTTCTTCCTCGTATGGTATCTAACTTCACTTTTAATTCCGAATGTATTCTATTGTGTAGTCGGACAGCTAGAAAAGAAAAATGTCGTTGGGCGAATTTAGTTTTCTTAAGGGGGACATCATGTTGCATGGCTGTAACTGCGCGTGTTCTGGTAGTGTGAGATTCAATAATATGCCGCTCTGTGTGGGTGTAATAAAATATTGTTGATACTTTCACAGTCTAGTACTTGGAACTCTTTAAATAAGCGGTCGCTGGACAACCTAAAAGGCTTTTTATTGATTACCCTAATTATTGGCTTTTGAGCCTTAATCAAGGGATCTAGAGCTAAAAGTGACGCGCCACCCCATCCAATGATCCCATATAGAATACTATTGACTAAAGCATAATAGATGGTTTTGATTAAGGGTTTTGATATTACACTCCTTAGTGCCTTAAATATGTGGATAAGTTGGCGGACTTTGATGCAGTATCCTGTATGTGGTCTTATTACTACATAAATAATTCAACTGATCGGTTCAGGAAGGTGATTAAAAATCCTGGGAGCGACTCAATTTCACCACGAAGAGAGGGAAAATGTGGCTGAAAAAGAAAAGCCATCAAAAAAGGTGATGTGTTTTTGTTGAGGAACAGTAAAATAAACCCCACAAAGACCAGCGACGACTTACAGAGAGAGCTAGCTGTTACTAGGACAAGTGCACATGCCTCGACAGTGCGGCGTCGTTGGTCGAAAGGCTCGAAAGACCCTTAAGAAGCAACACTTAACTGCTATGATGAAGAAGAAAGGATGGTTTGGGCGCAGAAATATAAAGGGTGGACCCAAGATGACTGGAAAAAGGTGTTGTTTTCAGATGAAAGCCATTTCTTTGTCCAGGGCATGCGTCATCAGTTTGTTCGCCGGACCGATGGTGAATCACTTTCATTAGCTCACATTCAGCAATCTGTCAAACACCCAGAGAAGCAAATATTTTGGGGCTGTTTCTCCTTTAATGGTACAGGACCATTGGTACCCATCATAGGGATGATGAATAGCGAAAAATACATACAGGTTTTGCAAGATAGAATGGTCCCTGAGCTATCAAAAATAAATTTGGAAACCCCCATTTTCCAACAAGACCTGGCACCTTGCCATGCATCGATGATTGTGTAAAAATTCTTCACTGACAATGGGATAATCGTTTCTGATTAGCCTGGCAACTCCCCAGACATCAATCCAATTGAGAATTTGTGGTCCATCTGGAAGACAAGGCTCAGAAAGATGAATTTCACAACGAAAAATGGCATCGGGATCCAAAAATTCAAAACAACTGCAATTCGCTGGTACAATCAATGCCGAAACGCATTTATATGGTGCTGCAAGGCAAGGGTGGACATATCAAATATTCATTTTATGACTTTGTATCTGATTGTATTTTTTGTAAGAATAAAACACATGTTTAAAGAAAAATTGTTTTGTCCACATTAATTTGCACAAGGGTGTATAGTGTACGATAGGGTCAGTATGATCGTGAGACAAATCGTTCGACCAGTGTGTCAACAAAACGATGCAACTCAAGCAAGTTACGCCGTTTTGCCATCACTCGGCATAGCGAATTGGCACAGTAATCCTGTAAGCGCATAGCTCACCGGTTTGCTTTATGTTTGTTTTCTGTAAGCGGACGCCCGCCGCATGCCTCGATCAATTTGATAAACGAGCTTCGCTAGCTTATGACACGTGGCCGCATCTTTCGCGCATCAAATTTGCAGTATCTGCGCGTATTTTGACTGCATATTTTCCCTTGCCAATGCGGACGTCGTCAAATTGTGGAATGTCTCAGTTCATCTTCGGTATGGGCTATAGCAGCAGGAAATATGCATTTTTTTATATTTACCAAAAAAGCGTAATTTTGTAGTTTTATACCAGGGAGTCATGTCATTCATCAATCAATTATGTCTAATTAACGTGACTCCCTGATATACAATACAAAATTAGGCATTTTTGGTAAATATATAAAAATAATAAATTAATAGTTAAAAAAACACTAAAAACACGCTTTTATAAATGCACGTAAAATAATATCTTTACTTATAGTTGTTTTGGACATAACCAGCAACCGACAACTCACATCAATATACATCGTATATAGATATATCAATTTTATTTTATTTACACTCTCCATGTACACGTCTATATATATATTATACAGGCACCTATGTCAATATTTACACTATTTACACTCAATATTTACAAGTCAATATATAATAGGTTTGTTATAACCTTGAAACCTGATCGTGTTCAAAGTCCATTACCTGACCTTTCTCACAAGTGCAAACACGACTATGATACGATATTCCATCATGGAATGCCAGTTCCTGTCTTCCGGCTTCATCATCAGACCTTGAAACTTAATTGTGGTCAAAGTTCATTCCAAGACTTATCTAACAAGTCCAAACACAGCTATGATACGATGTTCCATCATGAAGTTCCAGTTCATATCTTCCGACTCCATCATCAGATCAGGTCGACAGTACCATATTATTGTATTGTCATCAGAACTAGATACAGCTGCCAATTTTCATAACGCTACGATCCTTGGAAGATGGTTAAATTAGTTACCTTAGATTCCATTACATAGTTACATACAGGTCGACCTAATAAAAGCGTGTTAAAAAAGCATATTTCCTGTTGTTTACGATCCCCTCCAAGCCCGCAACGCGATGCTTGACAAGCATGCTTGATCGTCTAGAGCCCCTAAGGCGCTGGCTTTTTGGGGTCGCGGTAATGGTGGACTGTTTTCGTCTCTAGTCTTCTGCGCTCACCTCACAGGAGACAGGACGATCTAATGTCGTTAACACGATTGCTTTCTAAGTCTCTTTCTCCTAGTGCGTCCCGCAATGGGAGAAAGAATGTTCTACAATCGTTATAACTTCCTGGCGTGGCGGGTTCTCCTGTTGCGATTAACAACACTCCAAAGTCCTTCAATATGCTTACAATATACTGTAACACCGTCGCAATCAGCCTTCGGCGTCCAAATCTGTAATATGTCTCTCGCTGTAAGGCGGGACTCTAAGGGCCAGGCCACAGAGTCCTACCCGGGCTCGCACTTCTGCATGGAGGCTACCGGATAAGTGTTGACCTGTGAGTTAATGGGCCCTTACTGAGTTGGCCATGCAGAACCATTCTGTTCAGGGTTGGTCACACTCACGGGTCAACACCTATCCGACGGCCTCCACGAATGAAGTGCGAGCCTGGGTAAGACTCTGGCCTTATGGTGAGTTTTCCCTGGAAATCAACCTTCTAGCGCTCCTGGACGGTCTGGCTCCTGGACTCTGACTAACAGTCGGGGGAGTCTGGAAGCAGTACTGTTTCCTATAGAGCGCGTGTGGTCGCGGACCTTACGGCGACTGCACTTGAAACGTCCATCGGCTACCCGATCCTGGGTGAACGGCCGGGCAAAGGATGCCGTGGTCCACGATAGATTCGGTATACACCGTTTCACCGCTTCGTTAGGGAGAGGACCGCGCAAGCGACCTCGAACTCGTAACCAATCGAGAGACTGGAGTAATCTGGTCGCAATTGGAAGTAAGTTTTATTAATCAAAATTTGTCGTTCTATAATAAGATTCCAGAGCAAATGAAAAGCCTCGGAGAGGTCCAATTTAAAAAGATAATCATAAATAATTTGGTAAGAAACCCAATTTATGGTATAAGGGAGTTTCAAAATTCTGAGTCTATTTTCCATGTTGATGATTAATGAAATGCGTAAAGTTTTAAACATAACGGTATTATGATAGCTGACATTCTAATTTTCATATAATTTATTAAACATCTATTCATTTTTAAAAAAAATACGAAAGCATTATTATAAATAGGATAGAAAACGAATTTACCGCGTGAAATTTGTAGGACCCGACGTTTCGGTGACGTTGCAGCCGCCGTTGTCTAGGGTAAATTGAAGAGCTGTCAGTCCGTTGTTTTGCGGGTAGGCCGCAAACCGCTGCCGCCACTGCGTAGGTTATAACGGTGGTGGGGGGCCGGGCTCGGAGCGCGGGAATTTTTAAAATCCGTCTTGCACACAACACTCACTGTATCCTGTTTGTCACTGTATCGTCTTGTACACGATCTAATACGGACGAAACTCAAAAACCGAGCAGATCAAGAGCATTCTTACCATACGTCAAGGGCGTGACAGATCGAATAAGTAAGATGCTAAACAGATTCGATATAAAAACGATCTTCAAACCGACCCAAAATATAGCTCGATTTTTGAGGCCTGTAAAGGATGTAATACCACTGCAAACCCCGCGTGTGTATATACAGTCGAATGCAGCTGCGGTCTGACCTACGTTGGACAAACGAAACGGCCCATAGCCACGCGACTGACAGAACACATCAAAGCTGTTAAAAACGTTCAGCGAGAAAAATCGGCGATCTGCGAACATATATTGGATAGCGGAAGTAACCACTGGATGCAGTTTCAAAATCCCATTGTTCTATCCAAGGAACAATTCTACTTTCCTCGCATGATCCGGGAAGCCATTGAAATAAGAAGAACTCCGAACTTCAATAGAGATGACGGCTACAAACTCTCTTCTACGTGGAACCCTCTTCTTAAAATGTTCCCGCCGCCGAACGCCGAACGCAAAGACGTAAAACAGGATACAGTGAGTGTTGTGTGCAAGACGGATTTTAAAAATTCCCGCGCTCCGAGCCCGGCCCCCCACCACCGTTATAACCTACGCAGTGGCGGCAGCGGTTTGCGGCCTACCCGCAAAACAACGGACTGACAGCTCTTCAATTTACCCTAGACAACGGCGGCTGCAACGTCACCGAAACGTCGGGTCCTACAAATTTCACGCGGTAAATTCGTTTTCTATCCTATTTATAATGTCAAACAACCGCGATAGTCTTCGAAAGCATTATTGCTGGATTGACAATAAAATATATATTTTTTGATTATTCTACATAGAATTTGCATTTATATTTTAATATATTATTCTCCTTGACTCTTAAATCACATTAGTATATTTTGATTATTTGTATATAGGTAATATTGAATATAATATTACAGCGATGACAACTATCACGATAGTTATGTTTTTAATAATTAAATTTTTAGCATTTAATTTTGTGACGCATCCAAGTGTAGGAATGCCTATCTACTGGAGTAGTTGATTGTATTGTATTGTAAGGGCGTGAGTGTAAACCCGCTGGGTAACACTCCTGACAATCTCGCGGTTAAGGCGTTGGCCTCGTACGGGTTTGTGGCGGAGCTTGACGGTGGCCTGTTTTGTCCAAGTCTTCTGCGCTTACTCCAGGGAGATAGAACGACTAATCGTTGAAACTTTCTGAGGTGACGGGCTCGCCCGTTGTAGTCGACAACTCTAGTTGTGGATGGCTTCGTCCAAAAGTCTCTTACGCTGACTGCATACGTGACAGAACGAACTGATGCCGCTATAACTCCAATAGGTGGAGGGTTGGCCTGTTGTGATTGACACCACGTATATGCCCTTCAATAAACTTAGAATATATTGTAACAACGTCGCAGACAGCCTTCAGCGTTCGTATCGAGGACGAGCAAAGCATCGAGGGGCGGCCAAGCGCGTAGCGCCACTAAACAACGAGCTGCTCCATGCTGCTCCTATAACCATGTATATTATAACCGCGCAGTGACTGTTTAGTGAGCGCGGAAGCAGGATTAATTAATTCCGCGGGATCGGGGACGAATCAGCGAGGCGAAGCGCCGCGTTCTTGCGTATTAAATCTCAAGTTATTTCTGGGATAGCTTTTACACAAATAATGTCGTTTCCGCGAATTACTAGCATTAACTCTGCGAGTACGGAATACCTACTTACTACCTACCCGAACAGGTAGATAGATACGCAAGTGAATATTGGGTAGGACAAAAAATCATTGCGTTTTTTTTTCTATGTAAATGAAAGGTGATTTTTTTTATTACAAACAAAAACTTTATTTAAGAACTAGCAGACCCGTGCCCACTTCGTTGGGCGGTAAAACTTTTTACTTGAGATGAAATTATGAGTGTGGTTCGGTTAGTACTGAGTGCTATCATTTATTTCCTGACTACCAAAAGGAGGGTTATATTTTTACTGCTTATGTATGTATGTATTTGCATGCCAATTTGACTACATTACCGTTATTTGTGAGTGTCTTTTTTGTCAGTGTCTTATCTCTTTAACCTTTTACGCAGTAAAAGGGAAATTATATGCAGTAAAAGGGAAAAGTCTTTTGTTTTAAACATTTGAGAAGATAAATTTACTTATTTTGATATGAATTCATAATTGTTGATAATATGACCAATAAACATGACCTAACGTTTTAAATTATTTTTTTAATATAAAAAACTACTTTTTGTGACTTAAATATAAAATTTAGACATATGCTGTCGCTGACTTTTTTGTAGGCATTACCAAGTTCTACAACTTTTCTCTAGCCCCTTGAGTATGATACGACCAAATCTGGTTCTGAAACAATTATCCGTTGAGTATGATACGACCAGATCTGGTTCCGCGTTTTTTTCACTTCTTTGACGTTTTCATATTTATTCATAATTATCTAATTGTTTTACAAAATGATATTTCAATATTCTATATTCGAAATTTCAATGCAATCATTGTGCAGTTGTTCTTTTTATGATTGGTGTAGTAGTTTCGTAGTTATAGTACTTTAAGGTCGATGTCGCCGAAAATCCTGCAAAAGAGACAGATGCATCCATGAAAATACCCATTTACTCCAAGGGCTAGAACACTATCATATAGCGTTCGTAAGAAACGTTTTCATTCGACCGTTTTTTCTCCGACTTACTTTGCAAATCCAACTACCACGAAAAAGTCTTTTCATTTTTCAGATTAATATATAACCTATGACACTCACAAATAACGTGGCTTTCTATTGGTAAAAGAATTTTCAAAATAGGTTCAGTAGATCCATAGATTACTTCCTACAACCTCACAAACATTACCTCTTTATAATATTAGTAGAGAAGAGATATATTATAGATAGGACAAAAACGAATTTACCGCGTGAAGTTTGTAGCACTCGACGTTTCGGCGAAGATGTCTAGGATAGACTGAAAGAGCTGTCAATCCGTCTGTCATTTCAGTCTACCCTAGACAACGGTGGCTGTAACGTCGCCGAAACGTTGGGTGCTACAAACTTCACGCGGTAAAATCGTTTTTTATTCTATTTTTTAATGTCAAACAAGCGCGATAATCTCCGATAACAATATATTGTCCATTTTACAGGAAGCTAATGGCCCTTGTTGCAGTTTAGCAACTAAGACACAGTTTGTATAGGATCGGTCAAACGCACGGGTCAACACCCATCCGGCGTCCTCCGCGCATAAGTGCGAGCCCGGGTAGGACTCCTATCTGCGGGCCGGTTTGCGAACCGTGCGGCGTCAGCCAATCAATCGATTGTGCACTGCGACCGACAACCGGGGGAGTCTGGAAACAGTACTGTCCCCTATAAAGCGAGGGTTATTTATTATTATTATTATTTATTCCGTAGCCGGCGATTGGGGAGGGGGTCGCCCTCGCAGCCAATGCGCTGCTGTTGGTGCCGCTGGATCTCGTACTCCATTCACGATTCGCTTCCATTCTTGACGATTTTTTTGCCACGTCTCGAGCATCCCTAGCCGATAACCGTTGATTTTTGAGGTCGTCTTTGATGTTATTTAGCCAGGTTTTCTTCGGTGCCGATCGCTGAATTCTCCATTCTGTCGGACGGTCTCGCCAAAGAAGTTTACGTGGCAAGCGATTATCGTTCATTCGGCAAACATGGCCGAACCATCGTAGTCGACGTTTTTGTACTTCTTCTTCTTCGATCGAAGAAGTTCTTTCTCTAATGGTCTCGTTTCGAATTCGGTCGCGGAGTGAGACACCGAGAATCTGCCTCGAGCATCGCATTTGGAAGACTTCGAACTTTTTGAGGTCCGATCGTCCGATAAAGCGAGGGTATTTGTTAACCTTACGGCAACTGCTCTTGAAACGACCAATCGGCTACCCGAACTCGGGTGAACAGCCAAACAAAGAAGGCCGTGGTCCGCGCAAGCGACCTCGAACCTGTAACCAGTCGAGAGAGCGGAGTAATCTGGTTGCAACTGGGCGTGAGTGTCGGGTAACATACCTGGCTATCTCACGGTAAGGTGTTGTCTTCTTACGGGCATGCGGCGGAACTTGACGGTGGACTGTTTTGTCCTAAGTCTTCTGCGTTCACCTCACGAGAGACAGAACGATCAAATTTCGTTAAAAGTTTCTGAGGTGACGGGTTCGCCCGTTGTAGTCGACAGCTCTAGTTGACCGCCATAGTAACTAATGTTAGTAATTAAATGAGCTCTCTAACGACCTATGTCTGGTCGTTATAGGTCGGTGGGGACGCATCCCATTCATTGTTGTCCATCCTCCTTTAAATTGGAATTTGTATTATTTGCATCTAATTATTTTTTAGTTTTTGTTTTATAAAATTACATTTTCTTATTTATTCCGATCGCTCATTCATTCTTATAAATGTTAAGGTTAATATAAATATATAAATGTGTATATAAATAAAGAACTAATATTAAATAAAGAAAATAAAAATATTTAAGTTTATAGATGAGTAAAATAAATAAATATATAGATTAATATATTTAATAACTAAATTGACCAGTAAATTAAGTAGCCTAAAAAGGTTTCTTACTATGCACATTCAATTTATTTTAAACATAATCAACCGAATTATATTTCTTGTCAAGTATCAGGTGACAGATATGGACCGAAGTTTGATCCCTCAAATTATCGCCCGATATCAGTACCTTATGTTTTAGCCAAAATTTTGGAAAAAATAGTAATTACACAACTCTGTAATCATCTAGAAACCAATCACATGCCATCCGAAAACCAATACGGCTTCAGATTCAAAATGGGAACACAAGATGCAGTACTAAATATGTAGGGGCATATCACTAGGTATGTAGACGCTAACAAAAAGTGTATTACCGTACTTCCTGACCCCGCGCAAGCCCCTGACACAGTATCCCATGAAATGCTCCTAATGAAACTTGGGAAGTATGGTATTACGGGTATCGAACTAAACTAATTATCAGATCGCTACGGCGTCGTTTGCGGGGACCGCGACCTAGCGAAGACGTCGCTGACTTGAACGGAGCGAATGCGGCTGAACCGACGTTTGTCAAACACGAGACATAACATTGCGCGCGTGTCCGCCGGGGTGATGGAAGCGGACTCGATTAGCGATCTATGGGCGTGAGTTATTTATATTTGGGTACGGTCACGAAACGCTACAGGAGATGACGGACAGCGTCATTCTACACTCCGCGACCAACGACACCAACCAACTCGACCGATTCCGCCTCAGTTACGAAATAAAAAAGAAGAACATTTCCCCGGCAATTAGCCAGGGACTTATTTGATCAACCTCCAAAAGGACTACGCCAACCACCGTATCTATATCCATATGGATAGCAAAGCAGCTCTTATGGCACTAGCCTCGAATAACATTAATTCAAAGCTATTGCAAAACTGCATATCACTACTGAATTCCCTGGGCGAAAAGAACATGGTAATTCTAAGATGGGTTCCCGGCCATGCAGGAATCGAGGGAAATGAAAAAGCCGACGAACTTGCTAGGACGGGAGCAAAGGGAACGTTATACGGCCCTGAACCTTGTCGTGGCGTACCAAAAAGCCTTGCAAACCTAATGCTCAAACAAATGTGTTTAGAACCATCCGTCAACCACTGGAACAACAGGCCAGGGTTGAATCATTCCAAAGCGCTTATTAAGGCTTACGACCGTAAGACGGCCCGTGAGGCCCTATCGCTAAATAGGAACAATCTACGCATACTGGTGAGGGCGCTCACGGGACATTGTGGCCTGAACAAACACATGTTTAACCTCAAGCTCAGAGACACAAAAATGTTCAGGTTCTGCCAAGGGTCAGAGGAAACTCCCCAGCACCTCATGTGCGAGTGTGGCCCGCTGATGCGTCATTACCTGCAACCTGAGGAGGTAAAACAATCTGGCGCCAAAAGCCTGCTGCGGTTCTTAAATGACACACGAGGCTTAGCGCAGAACTATAGTAGGTGGCGAACACAATAGATCAGCAATGATCACAGTGTTACAAGGCTCATAAAGACCTTAAAAAGCCCCACTCAACAAATTAAAAAAAAAATTGATCTGAATATTCATTTACAACTGCGAATAAAATCGATGAGGGCCCTCTCTCGGTCGGCGGACAAACGCGGTTGGGTTCCATTGCGACGCCTCAGGCGATTCTCGACTAAGAGCTGGGGCTGGGTCAGGCGCAAACCAATGGCGTTAATATTTGATTAGAATGTTTAGTTAAAATATTTAAATAAAAAGTTTGTACTTTACATACGGTAGCCCTCACCCACCCGACCTCCTCTCCACCCTGCACTGAGTCTCTGCGTGGATGTTTGCGCGCATGCTATGAGGATCTCTATATACGGATCTCGTCTATATAAGGGCACATAACCCGTACAGGCATTGTATTTGTACACGACTGCCTAACAAAAAAATCGGTTGTGTCACCCCAAGACTTTCCTGACTAGTATCCGGGGAGGTGCGAAAAAACAGCGACATTTTTTACTCTAGTACCCCAAATTTGTATGGCAGGTACCCCAAACGTTGGTCGTAAGTACCCCAAAAACTAATAGGTTCTTCCGATGGTTAACAGAAGCTTCTATGCCAAATTTTAACTTAGACAGATTAAGCGTCTGGGCGCTATCGCGGAAACAATTTTTTCGCCGGGAACCCCAAATTTGTATGGGAGGTACCACAACCGTAGGGCGTAGGGACTCCAAAAGGGTTCCTCCGACGGTTAACAGAAGCTTATATACCAAATTTCAGCTCAATCCGATTAAGCGTCTGGGCGCTATCGTGGAAGAATACATACATACAGACAGACATACAGACATACAGACATACATACAGACAGAGATCGGTCTGGAAATAGTCTCAATCGTCTCAGGGAGTCTCAAAATATATATTCCCATCTTCATCTCAAAATTTTTTTTTAGCGCGATCACAATACTTTCCTTTCCGATAGGTCGTCAGGAAAGTAAAAGGAGTGTAATGTGTTCAGGGTTCATCTATGTATGTTTTCCGTGTCTGTATTCCACCATAACTTCCAGAAGCTTGAACCGATTCAGAAGTATATGTCCATTGACCGGAACAAATAGTAGTCGGATGGCGCAATATCTGGGGAGTACGGCGGGTGAGATAGGATGTCCCAGCGAAGCGTTTCTGGGAAGTTCTTGACCTGCATCGGGACATGTGGTCGAGCATGGTCATGCTGGAAAATTACCTTGTCGTGCCTTTTAGCGTATTCCGGCCGTTTTATCTTCACATCATCGCGCAAATTCTTGAGCTGAGCACGATAGCGATCGCCCGTGATGGATTCTCCCGATTTCAGCAGATGACACCCTTTTGGTCCCACCGAATGCAAAGCATTACCTTGGATCCGTGGATGTCTCTCTTCGGCGTGTCGATGGAAGTGATTCGTCGGGGTACGAGCGATATTAATTTCGTTTGGGATTCTCGTAAAAGATCCACTTTTCATCGCCGGTGATTATTCGGTGGAGAAAACCTTTTCTTTTTTGACGGCGAAGGAGCATTTCACAAGTCATGAAACGTCTTCAACTTGCGAGGAACCCAATGCCCTTCCTTTTGAATGACTCCCATAGATTTTAAACGTCTCGAAACGGTTGAGGGATGAACATTAAGCACTTCACTTATCTTTTCCAGCGTCAGACTCGAATCTTCATGGAGTATGGACTACAATTCGGCTTCTTCAAATTTTTGCTCCTGGCCTGGGCGCTCTTTGTCTTGCACGTCGAAATCACCACTTTTGAATCGGAGAAACCAAGTCTCAACAATCCTTTCTGTCCGAGTAAATTCCCCGTAAGCCTCCAGCGGCAATCTATGACATTCTGCGGCAGTTTTCTTAAGATGAGCAGAAATCATTGCTTCCCGCAAATGACGTTTTGTCGGCTCAAATTTCGATATCTTCGTAGATAACAAAATTACCGTTGTTGACACTTCAACGAAATGACACAGACTGAGAATTGAAGCCTAATGATGACGCTTTCACATGAAGTATTTTGCAATTTGGTAAATGACTAGAAATATAAGTTACGGTATTTCTTAGGAAATAGAAGTTTTCAATACAAGGTCCTAATAGATCTTTCCAATAGTAAATAGGTTATTGTTTAACCTAAAAGCGGTTTTAATGTACTTCCAGAGGAATGACAGGACTGCGATATCTAAACTTCGGGACCATGGACATGAGACTAGACATCGTTACAGACAACCTGAGGTAAAAATGAACACGACATATGGACAACGACATTATACTTTTCTAGCTCCGAGACTATACAATAAATTGAGAATGGACGTACCGACGACCGACTTACCATACCCTACTTTTCGAAGAGTGGTGATAAATTGGCTGCTAAATAAATCTAGGAAAGACTGCGAGGCGTTATTAAAATCTCTTGAATGAACATATTTCTATTTATATATATATATTGTGCAAATTTAAGGCTATATTGTATTATATTGTAGTAGGTACCTAAATTCTTAATTAACTTCTATATTATATAATAAAATGGCATTGCAAATTGTCATTTTCTTTGATAAATAGTTATCAAGGCACTTTTGCATATGTAAATATATACTCGTATTATCATAATAATATTTTTTCTATTTTTTATTTTTTAATTATCATATTACATATATGTATGTACCTACTTCTTTATAATAATTTTTATTTATATATACTTTTAATATAAATTCATGTAAAGTTTATGCGATAACCGTATCTATGTATGTATTATATTAGATGTAAGAATATTTATTTATGAATATTTGAACAAAAATACCTTCTGTTTAATTTGGTATCTTCAAAATTTTTAAATTTTAGAATAAAGTAACTACCCCCATCTTGTAATTATTAATTGTAAATACCATTTCAATATAAAGTTTTTAAAAAATATTAAAATAAAATGAAAACCTAAGAGCGGGTATATCATACTCTTTCGGCAGGCAATATACGATTTCTGTTGGTACCACCTCGATACAGGTTATTCCTAGTGAGGTGGTAAACCACAAACTATTATTTCTGAATCTCTTTCCGAGTTAGGTAAATTAAAAAAAAACTGTTTAATTAATTGCGAAATATTAGGCTAAGAGAATGTTTTTGTAATCAAATATATTTTTTTATGGACTTAAATAAATAAAAATAAATAAAATAAAATAATGCAGAAGTGTGCCCAGCGCCCAAAAGTTTTCGCATATTGCCCTTTGAATTTGTGTTTTGCATATAATTATCGGATCGCTACCGCGTGTGATTGTAAGGCGCTGTTTGCGGTGGCCGCGACCTAGAGAAGATGCGCCAATGGGCTGTCGAATGCGGCGGAAGCGACGTTTATCAAACACCAGACATAATATTACGTGTGTGTGTCCGACGGGGTGATGAAAGTGGACTCGATTAGCGATCCATCGGCGGGCGCTATTTATATTTAGGTACGGCCACGAAGCGTTACCAGAGATGACGGACTGCGTCATTCTACACCCCACGACTAACGACACCAAGCAACTCGACCGATTCCGCCTCAGTTCCGAGAGCCGGACCGCCGGACTGAGAGGTTACGGAATGAAACAGAAAAAAAACGTTACCTCACCCCCAAGAATTTCGGGGCATATAGGGTTTCAACTAATTGTAGTGGGCGCACCCGTCATCTCAGGAAGTTTTAACGAAATGCCGTTTTATCTCCCATGAAGTGAGCGCAGAAGACTTGGACAAACTTATGAATTCCCCCCTCCCCTCCCGTCTCCTTTGCTTGTCCTTATATTTCACTCCTCCCTTCAATATCGAGTTGGCATACGTTACTAATCACTGAATTATATTTTATACTATGATGACTTTTTTGTAAGTGTATTTATTTATTACTTGTAAATTTATTTGCCCACATAAACCTTCAGTCACAATAACCCTGGCGGTATGGTCGGTAGATATTGCCACTTGGCAATAGGCCCACCACATTGTATTCTTTTGTGTGTGCAATAAAGCTTTTCAAACAAACAAACAAAACAGTCCACCGTCAAGCTCCGCCACAAGCCTGTAAGAGGCCAACGCCTTATCCGCGAGATAACCAGGTACGTTACCCAGCGGGCTTCCACTCACGCCCTTACTTTCAATTGCGACCAGATTACTCCGGTCTCTCGACTGGTTACGAGTTCGAGGTCGCTTGCGCGGTCATCTCCCTTACGAAGCGGTGAAACGGTGTAAACCGAATCTAACGCGGACCACGGCATCCTTTGCTCGGCTGTAACACTCCTGGCTATCTCACGGTTAAGGCGTTAGCCTCTTGCGGGCATGTGGCGGAGCTTGGCGGTGGATTGTTTTGTCCAAGTCTTCTGCGTTCACTTCACGGGAGAGAGAACGACTAATCGTTAAAACCCTGAGGTGACGGGTTCGACCGTTGTAGTTGACACCCGCAGTACGGGCACTTAATATAAAAAAACATCAAAACAAGTTGGCCCTTAAAAACTAGGTGTTTTTAAGCTATTGCATAGCTTTTATCGCGGGCCTGGCCAGCGCGGCGACCGAATGAAGAAATTTCTTAACGAATATTAATGATTTTAAACTGATAATTACGTCTAAACGAGTACTGCTTACGATTCGAAAAAAATATATGTTAAACAAGAACATTTTTCTAATATTCTTAGCTTGAATATTTTAGATTTTGTTTATATTACATAGTGTAATTAATTTGTGAAATTAGGTCTAACCGAACACAAAAACGACTACTACGCAAATACTATCTGGCGTATTATTATGAAACCTGCACCATTTTAAAGATAATTTAATTATCTACCTTTTTATCTACGATTTTTTCGAATAATCCGTTTTTTTTGCTTTATCGAATAAAAAATTCGTGCGCGGTGCTCTATCGGAGGACCTTTAAATTATTCCGAATCATTTGCTACCGCAGCCGCAAATGATTCGGAATAATTTCAACGTTTTCCGATAGAGCGCAGTTATCTGATATCAGAAAAATAAAATAAATAAAATAAATAAATAATTATAATTGCATAAGTTGTTAAAAATGCTATGCAATAGCTTTACCGTGGCAGTCCCCGAGTGCCACACGTATTTTTTTTTTCACTTTTGACTAAGTGCGAGCAAAACAAGAGCAACGCTAAATAAATTATTCGCTCGGAACTCGGACAAAACGGGACGATTTACAGGGTTAGCCTTCCGACATTCTAACCGCTCACGCTGTCTGTTCCATTAAATGTGTCACAAATATTGCTCGAATGCGGTTGGCGGTACCTCTGACCATGGACATTCGAGCTTCTGGGAAGGTACACTCTAACGCTACACTGTACACTATTAAATAGCATACCTCGTTTAGGTATACCTGTGCAAACATATGTAGGAGCCTACGGCCCCACATACCCACAACAAAAAAGTTAATTTCACAGAATAGAAAAACTGCAGACTCGCTCAAACTTACACGAGCAGCTGCAGTTAATTTCCAGCTAAATTTGGCAAATATTGCCCAGGCAAGCGACACATGCGTCGCCCCACTCGTAGCTATTGCATCACCGATCACCCTATAAAACGCAGTACATTTCATTCGATCGGCATCATTCCTTTGGCAGACAGTTGCCCCTCTACATCATTACTTCGGCAGACAGTTACCGCGCTCTACGCATCGTCCGGACAGATATCTCGACTACACACTTCGCTCCTCGACTACACACGCACCGCCACAGCGGCGAACACAACTCAAGGCGTTAAGAACTGGCGACTTCGACCCACTTCTCTTCAATCTTCTGAATAAACTCTTCTACACGGACATATACGACTCTCATTAACGGAGCAACCTTCATGCTGAGAACCACCCTTCGCACACAAGCAATTGGAGTCTAGTGAAGGGTGGCCATCCTCACACATACAATTATTATACCAAGAAACAGGGATACAAGAAAATGTCTATGCAGGTAAATAATGGCAACAGAGGTGATAATAAACGCTTAAAGAGGCTCGCCAAAAAAGTTGTACCATTTATTATATCGTCGCCTTACAATTATAACTTGATAACTCGAAAATGGAATTTTTGAGATAAGTATGCCAGAAGATGTTAATGGGAGTTAATGGGCCCTTGCTGATTTGGTCACGAAGACCCATTCTGTTCAGGGTTGGTCACACTCACGGGTCAACACCTATCCGACGGCCTCCACGCATGAAGTGCGAGCCTGGGTAGAACTCTGGCCTTATGGTTAGTTTCCCCTGGGAATCAACCTTCTGGCGCTCCTGGACGGTCTGCGCACCGTGCGGCGTAAGCCAATCGACTGTGCACTCTGACTAACAGTCGGGGGAGTCTGGAAGCAGTACTGTTTCCTATAGAGCGGGGGTGGTTGCGGCTCTTACGGCGACTGCACTTGAAATGACCATCGGCTACCAGATCCTGGGTGAACAGCCGGGCAAAGGACGCTGTGGTCCGCGATAGATTCGGTATACACCGTTTCACCGCTTCGTAAAGGAGAGGACCGCGCAAGCGACCTCGAACTCGTAACCAATCGAGAGACCGGAGTAATCTGGTCGCAATTGGAAGCAAGGGCGTGAGTGTAAGCCCGCTGGGCAATCGAGAGACAGGAGTAATCTGGTCACAATTGGAAGTAAGGGCGTGAGTGTAGGCCCGCCGGGTAACACTCCTGGCTATCTCGCGGTTAAGGCGTTGGCCTCTTACGGGCTTGTGGCGTAGCTAGACGGTGGACTGTTTTGTCCGCAAGTCTTCTGCGCTCACTCCAGGGAGATAGAACGACTAATCGTTAAAACTTCCTGAGGCGACGGGCTCGCCCGCTGTAGTCGACAACCCTAGTTGCCAGAAGATGTAAAAATATCAACCATATATTCCCTTAATCTATATTTTATATTCCCTTAAACAGATAACTGAAATTCCTCCGCTCTTGGGAGGTAACGGTGGTTGATAAGTTGAAAATGAGCTCCAGCTATAATACTGAATATAGATATGTAGACTTATCTAGCTTAAAGTTTGCAGCACTGACTGCTATCGTAGTGCAAGAGCTCGATATCCTCACTTATCTAATTTTAGGTTAGTATTTAGGTGCACTGATTAGCTTCCACAAATCTAAAACGGTGGACGACTTGAAACTTTAAAAAAACATTCAAACGCATTTATCTTAGAACTACTACGAGTTATAATTGTAAGGCGACGATATACGGTATTAGATTTCTCAACTCCATAGTACATTCTGGCAACCATTCTGTGCCAACAAAATACAGTTGGCGCTGATAGCATTAACGGTCAAGTAGTAGTAGTAGTAAAAGGAGTAAGGGGCTTGTATCCATCCAGCCCTTGATGTCACCTGGATCTATAAGATCTTTTGTAACTACCCCCTTTGTGGTTGGGTCAGTGATCTGCTAGAAGCCGGTACTGTTTACCAGTCCATACAGATCAATGACGTTCAGGTTGGGCAGGTCGCTGGGTTCGAGAAAGGCTCGTCCCAGTCAACTGTGTCTTTTTGCGGCGAGGCCTAGGCAGCGACCGACGATATGTATGCTGTCTTCGGGTTCTTCGCCACATATTCGGCAGTCCTTGCTCTCGGTCAAGCCAAGGTTGAGTAGATGTGCTTTAAGGGTCGTGTGTCCGGTGAGGAGACCGATAGTGGTTCTAATGTTCTTCTTGCTCGTGTCAAGTAGAGCCTTCGTTTTCTTAGGAAATGGTTGCTCCATCATGGCCTTTGCCTGGCGACATCATTGGCTCTGTTTTCAGGATACCCAATGTTCCTGCTCCAAGCAGTCCCTCATGATTTTCTTACCTATAGCGAAGGGGGCTCCACCGGGCATTCCAGTGTGCCCAGTTTTGCCAGTCTCTTCGTTGCCGGTATGCCTTGATGGTCCGGTGTCCATCTTAAGGTGACTTTTCCCAATTTGATGAGCTCTTGCATTGCAGTCCCAGACCTCATAAGATTGTGGTGGCTTTAGCCAGAGCGTCCAATGCTGCTCTGCTGTCAGAACGGATGAGGATGTTCCTATTTTTTACCTCAAGTCGACTTTGGATTTAATGCATTCCAATATGGCAAACACCTTGGCTTGGAGAACCGTGGCATATTGTCCATATTTTCAAACGAATAGCAAATTATTTAACAATCTACATTAACATTGATAATGACGGCTTTCTTATAGCACTGCTTAACAAAAAGGAGTGTACAAAATGTGTTCACGGTTCATATATTTCCGTCTGTTTCTTCCACCATAACTTCTCTTTGTTCCACCGTTATTGTTAGTGGTGTTATGCATCGTGAGTGTCATGAATGCATCAAATATTAAAAACACATCGATCAGAAATAACAGTGCAGCGCCATCTGTGGCCTTGTTTCGCGACTTTTGTGTTATTGAACGCCATTAAATGCCGCCGAATTCAACGACCCCGATTCATTAGCAAGGTGAAATAAAACAGCTGGTCGATTCTCAAACTTTTCTAAATCATTTGAAATTAAATGTAATTTTAAATTAATAGTACATATTATATTATTTGTTTAAACAATGTGTTATCAAAAGTTGCTTATTTGCTTGTACTGATTGACCCATTTCAAGGATGTCTTTATTAAAAATATACGTGTGGCACTCGGGGACTGCCGCGGTAAAGCTATTGCATAGCATTTTTAACAACTTATGCAATTATAATTATTTATTAATTTTATTTATATTAGTTTTTATGATATCAGATAACTGCGCTCTATCGGAAAACATTGAAATTATTCCGAATCATTTGCGGCTGCGGAAGCAAATGATTCGGAATAATTTAAACGTCGCGCACGATTTTTTTATTCGATAAAGCAAAAAAAACGGATTATTCGAAAAAAATCGTAGATAAAAAGATAGATAAGTAAATTATCTTTAAAATGGTGCAGGTTTCATAATAATACGCCAGATAGTATTTGCGTAGTAGTCGTTTTTTTGTTCGGGTAGACCTAATTTCACAAATTAATTACACTATGTAATATAAACAAAATCTAAAATATTCAAAGCTAAGAATATTAGGAAAATGTTCTTGTTTAACTTATATTTTTTTCGAATCGTAAGCAGTACTCGTTTAGACGTAATTATCAGTTTAAAATCATTAATTTTCGTTAAGAAATTTCTTCATTCGGTCGCCGCGCTGGCCTAGGCCCGCGATAAAAGCTATGCAATAGCTTAAAAACTCGCCTGATCAGTGGTATCGCATAAGAAATATAATAGACAATATAAAGTTATTAAATTATTATTAAAATCCTAGCTGCCAAATCACAGTACGTAATTGAGCAATCTAATCTATTTATACTAATATTATAAAGAGGTAAAGTTTGTGAGGTTGTAGGGAGTAATCTCTGGATCTACTGAACCGATTTTGAAAATTCTTTTGCCAATAGAAAGCCACATTATTTGTGAGTATCATAGGCTATATATTTATCCGAAAAATTAAAAGACTTTTTCGTGGTAGTCGGATTTGCAAAGTAAGTCGGAGAAAAAACGTTTCTTACGAACGCTGCCTTAGCTGTGAGAGATATATGATTGAGTTCTAGAGAAAAGTTGTAGAGCTTGATAATGCTTACAAAAAAGTCCGTAAGCATATGTCTAACTTTTATATTTAAGTCACAAAAAGTAGTTTTTTATATTAAAAAAAATATTTAAATCGTTAATGGGTCATATTATCAACCATCAAAATAAGTAAATTTATCATCTCAAGTGTTTAAAACAAAACACTATTCCCTTTTACCGCTAGAATAACGTTCGCCGTGATTTTAATGGATATTTATCGGGTTGTGAAGTTTTTTGTGTTTTTTTAGCGTTTTCAGTTGGAATATAAATAGATATGTAAGTAAATTTGATTCTAAAACACTATCAACCGAATTCAGTGATGTTATGTACATTTTATTCCAATTTTACCCGTATTTTTGAGTTGAAAACTTGGGTGAGTTGGGAAAAAATGGTCTGCCTAATTCGTTGACAAAATAAATATTACTTTGTTTTTCGATGAAATATATGAAGTTTTCGGCGTATTTGTAAATTAATGAGGTTATTTTTTTCGATATTTTTTTTCGCTGAAATCATCAAAAATTTTATTGGTTTTTATGAGCTAATATCTAAATATTTTTGTATGTAAATAAGCAAAACGAAATATTACCTTTGATAGAGAATCTAATAAAGATCACGATAGCATTTACAATTTCTAAATAGGGTACCGTATTTTTCCGTAAGACAGTACAAGTTAGAAATGCCCAGTTTTTTCAACTTTTTTGACTTTCTCATATTTATTTATAATCATATACCTAATCGTTTTACAAAATGATATGCCAATATTCTATATACGAAATTTCAATGCGATCATTGAACAGTTATTCTTTTTATGATTCCTATAGTATTTACATAGTTATAGTACTTTTTGTCGAGCGCGGCGATATTGCAAGAAATTCCAATAAATTTCAGCGGTCTGCCATGAAATTATGCCGCTACTCGAGGGGAATAAGCACTGCGTACAGGGCGTTTTTATCATCGCCCAGGTAGTAAGGAACTTCTACCTGAAAAGGGAGGGGCATTGACAGTGAGACCAACAGACGACCGTATCAAGTCAGTATCTAACGGTTCCGTGCAGCTTGGGCCTGATGACCTGTTTGTTAATTTGGGTAGGCACACGTTCAACTCCTCGGACTAATCTGGAAAGGACTCTGTGAACCCTGCCACGGGTGGGTCGCGGACAGGTGGATCGGTTGTTCCAATCTAGGGGAACACCTCGAGCGATAATGGGCGGTTTGCGCACTCCGGCGAATAACCGGGGGGGGGGGGGGGTCTAGAATCGTACGTTTCCTAAGCAGCGGGGTGGATGTTGGCCTGATGCCAGCCACCTCTATTCTATTGAATTACCGCTACCATCGGGTAGGGCCCGCGCAAGAGATTTCGAATCTGTGGCCAGACTGGAGGACGGAGAAATTCGGCAAAATTTGGTAGCGAGGGCGTGAGGTCGGCCCGCTGCGTTTACTTCCCAGTGCCTCGCGGCTAGTCGTGTCGACGATGGAATGTATTGTTCCTAAGTATAGGGAGCTAATTGGCCCTGTTGGAGTTGGCCACGAAGGCCCCATCCGGCGGCCACGCATGAAGTGCGAGCCTGGGTAGGACTCTGGCCTAAGAACCAGTTTCCTCCAAGAGTCAATCTTCTCGCGCTCCTGGACGGTTTGCGCACCTTGCGGCATCAGCCAATCGATTGTGAATTCTGACTGACAGTTGGAGACGTCTGGAAACAGTACTGTGACGTCTGGAACAGTAGAGCGGGGGTAGTTGTTCACCTTACGGCGACCGCTCTTGAAACGACCATCGGCTACCCGATTCCGGGTGAACAGCCGGGCAAAGGATGCCGTGGTCCGCGATAGATTCGGTAGACGCCGTTTCACTCACTGCGCAAGCGACCTCAACCCCGTAACTAGTCGGGGGAGACTGGAGTAATCTGGTTGCAACTGGCAGTAAGGGCGCGAGTGTCGGCCTGCTGGGTGTCTTACCTAGCTATCGGAACTTGGCGGTGCTGGACTGTTTTGTCCTAAGGGAGACAGAACGATCAAATGTCGTTAACACTTCGACAGCTCTAGTTGTCCCTAAGTCTACGTTCCAGGGTTGGCTTGATTTTCCCCGACCCGAAAAAACCCACTGGGTTAAATTGGGTAAAACCCACCTGAAAAAACCCGAGGGTTTTTGACGAATGTGGGTTTTTGAAAAAATACTTGTTTATAATAATTAAAACAATTTACGGATATAGCATTTATATTATTTATTATTTATTGTATCATAAAGGAAAAAAAGGATGTATTTGTTGAGAAAAGTCGTTCAATTGATGCAGAACTGCACGGACAAGTGTGTAATGCGGAGAAAAATGAGCAAAATCCATGGGGCAATTTGCTTTGGTCAATCAACACCTCCATCTTTTCCGTTTTTTGGACCACGAATTTCTACAATTTACTGGGTAAAATTTTCGAGACTACATTTTCATGGAATAAAGTAGACGGGTATTCATCAATGTCCTTGATTGAGAATGCCAAAACGCTAGCCATGAACTCAGGGTAATGCTTCGTTACCCATTATTCGGCCATTTTCTCTTGATCTGGTTTCAGGCGCCGACCGTAGTATCGCGGATCCATCATGTTCGCCAAGAAGTGAAAAGGTTGCATCGCATCATTGAACCTCGCACTTATGGCCGTCCTGTAGGGCTCAAGTTCATGACTTTCCATCAGATCAAGCCATACTTCAACTGCATCAGATATAGTTGTATCGTCAGGCTGTAGTTTGTCCAGCGCCACGGAAACCCTTCAATTGCTTCTAAAGATGGATGGCTTGTGTATGAAGCCCAACATTGTCAAGCACTCCCTTCATGGTAGTTACAACTTTATTTAGTATAGTAAATAGATTTGAATTGGGAGAAAAAATGCAATAAAATTAAATGTAAAATTAAAATATATTCATTAAAAATTCTCATTAACTCCGAAAAAACCGAAATTCCCCGAAAAAGCCCGAAAATCCCAAAAAAAATCGAAATAACCCAGTGGGCAGATATTTTTTGATAAAACCCGGGTTTTTGCCAACCCTGCTACGTTCACTTCATGGGAGAAAGAATGATCTAATATCGTTGTAACTACCTGGGGTGATGAGTTCGCCCATAAAAAGTTGACAACACTCAAGTATCGAGCCTAAGAGTTATGTCTGTATATTAACAATTATATAGGGTGAAACGGAAGATTTTGCATATCTGTATACCTACTAAACGGGAATTGTCTTTAGCTACTAGTTTAAAATGCATGTCAAAAAATGTACTAGTAACACCACACCACTATAGGTACATGTAGTATCCAGAAAATCTATGTTGCAATCGCCTAGGTATTTTGTACCTACTTAAATAATAAATTCATTGAGGGTAAAATAGTGAATTTCGTTTTTTTTTATTGCGGTAAGATCCGTTTCTCACAATCATGACTTAACTAGGAGAGCATCGATATTCTTTCATATTAGTTTTGTCCCTCCCCCCCCCCTAGTCAAAAAAAAATCTAAATCTTTTTAAAAAATATTCAGTAGAATCATTTTTTACATTTATTTTTTATGGATTTTAGCGATATTTATATCAAAAAATACTTTAAACCCTGTTTTATTTATTCATAAATACATTCTTCCAAAATAATAATCCACAAGTATTTAAGAAAAACCGCTGAAAATTTCTGAATAAATTTAAAAAACGAAACAATTTTTCATAGAAAATGGTTGAAATAAAAGGTGAAAATAAATAAATATTTGCAATCTATCGTAGTTTATTGATATTGTGATTTAGGGAAACGGATCTTCCGAAAAAAAAATGAATTCCCAGAGTAAAGGGCTCTCTAGAGTAGACGATCAAGCATGCTTGTCAAGCATCGCGTCGCGGGCTGGGAGGGGATCGTAAACCGCAGGAATTACGCAAATATTTTTTTTAATATTTACTACAAATGCCTAATTTTGTAGTTTATACCAAGGAGTCACGTTAATTAGACGTAATTGATTGATGATGACGTCACTGCCTGGTATAAAACTACAAAATTAATCATTTTTAGTAAATATTAAACAATATATTTGCATATTTCCTGCGGTTTACGATCTCTGCCCAGCCCGCGACGCAATGCTTGACAAGCATGCTTGATCGTCTAGAGAGACCTTTAGCGACTTGGCAAAAATAATCGACCTTCTATCTCACACAACTTTAGCTATGAATGGTTAAAATAAGCACTGCGTACACGGCGCTTTTATCATCGCGTCCCGGGCTGGGGGCATCGTAAACCGCAGGAAATATGCAACTATTTTTTTTAATATTTACGAAGAATGCCTAATTGTGTAGTTTTATACCAGGGAGTCAATCATTCATTAATCAATTAAGTCTAATTAACGTGACTCCCTGGTATAAACTACAAAATTAGGCATTTTTGGTAAATATTACAAAAACATATTTGCATATTTCCTGCGGTTCCCCTCCCTGCCCGCGACGCGAAGCTTGTCAAGCATGCTTGATCGTCTAGAGATCCCCTAAAGTTGACAATTATTATTTTTTTTACGCGGAAGGAAAGATTCAATTCTTATCATTTAGAAACTGAAATAATTATTATTTAATATTTTTATTTTGTTTATGCGTTTAACTAAGCGTTAAACACCTACTATAGCGGTTGGTTAAGCTAGTTTTTTTTTAAACAATTCATAAACACATGACACGTGTCCAGGGTTCATCTATATATGTTTACCGTTTCTGTACTACTCCATAACTTCTAAACGCTTTGACTGATTTAGAAATATGTGGTATTGTTAGAACCGTTATGTCATTCCGAGTGTCATAGAGTACCTTAATTATCCAAATATCAAGAAAATAGTTGTCTAAATGTCCAAATATCCAAATGTCAATAAATTAATATAAATATATCGTGTTTAGTATTAGGCCTGATGTATATTCCGAAAATATACATATGGATAAATACATAAACCACAAATATTTCATAAAAAATCGTAATGAAAACAATTATAAATACAACAATTCACTTTCAGTAATGGCGGTTGTGTTTTTTAATCTTTTTAATTTAATTACTTGTTTACATTATAAAACCACTATAGTTTTTTAGAAAACTGCTCTACAAGATGAGATGAATATATTTTGCGAAATCTACTCGATTCGGTACCGCGTGGGGTGGGTCGACTCGACTGTCTGGCCGAATTATCGATTTTTCGTCTGAAGCCATGTGTCACGGATTCATCCGATGAGTTCTCACAGAAACATGTAAATACGACGATGTTTTGATCTTTTATTCGATTGTATGCAACATAACGAATAATTGCACGATAAATACGGCGTAAAAAAGCGTAAAATTAGATCATGTTTACATAAAATCGAAAGGGTGACCTCTTGTGAGAAACGTGAAAAAGACGGCTCTTCTGAAGATGCTTTCCACGCATTTCACAGGAGCATGTAAATACGACGATGTTTTGAACATCTATTTGATTGTGTGGAACATTTAGTATGATTGCGCGATAATTAAGGCGTAAAAAGCGAAAAATTGGATTGTTTCTGCATAAAATCACGAAGGGGACGCAGTGAATCAGACTCATCTCTTGTGGTATACACGAAAAAAGTCGCTCTTCAGGCATTTTCTCACAGAAAAATGTAAATAAGACGATGTTTTGAACATTTATTATTGTATTGTATGCAACGTTATGAAAGATTGCAAGGTTTTTACGTCGTAAAAAAGCGTAAAATTACATTGTTTTTACATATTGGCGCACCTCTCGCGAGAAACGTGAAAAAATCCTTCTCCTGGGGATGATTTCAAGACGGGTTTCATTTTTTCGGGTATGGTTCTCACGGCGTAAAAGAGCGAAAAATTACGATATTTTTAAAATCTTCAGAGGGGAAGCGGCGAATTCAGTTTTAGGCTGACCTCTTATGAGAAACACGAAAAAGATGGCTCTTTTGAAGATGATTTCCAGGCGGGTTTCGATTTTCAATGGAGGATTCCATCGGCGTTTTTTCGTCTGGGGGTTCAAAAAGGATTCAACGGCCGCGTCGAAGGACAAAGTATTGTTTTTTTTTACCTTATTCTTACGGGCGGCGGTATGTTGAAGGCCGGATAGAGCTTGGCGGCCGCCGACGGGTTCTCAAACAGCATCTTCACTCAACAAAAACACAACCAACAACAACGAAAGGGCCACAGTTCTCCGCGGCGGACAACCCGCGCGTACGTTTTCACACGCGAATTTATTCGCGGCCGGTAACCACTCGACGCGTCCGATTTCGTAAATAAACAATTCACAATCCGGCTTTTTTTCGTATGACGGCGACGCAACAACCCGCACGACCGTTCCAGCAAACCTACACTACTGCTATGAAGTGAGTGCTGCTGGCTGCGGTCGGCCGCCGCTTGGTTCTGCTTGGTATTCACGTTGGTGCTACCAGCTAACACATAAAACCACTGAGGGTCGTCAATAACTACATTGGCTCTTTATTTTTGTTTTTGGTTGAACAAAATACTAACTATACATATCTGCTATATTATATTTTCTGGATTATTTAAAAAAAAATTTTTTTTGTGCCACTCTACACAATAATAATTTCAACCGGTCAATAATGTAAGTCTTGCAGTCTCTATCTCCTACGGGATATACGTTCTGAGAATACATGGCACCTGAAAAAAAAAGGTTAAGAAACCACATCAAACAAATATATAAATTTTTTTCAAAACCGTATACATAGTTGTTTAATCAGTACAAAATACTTTTGATAGAAAAGTACATAAATCTACACCAATAATAAAGCTGAAGAATTAATTTTTTTGTTTAAAATCGCAATCTTTTAGCATTTGATAGCCCAATTCTCGAGAAAGTTTATAGGCTATATAACATCACATTACGGCCCTTCGGTGCCAATCAAAAAGAACGTTAAGCGAAAATGAAGTAATATAATGAGCTATGAATTCCTTATCCCGATCAGATTGCAGCGAAAGCCAGTATATAAGAATACCAAACGAAAATATGACTAAAATATTGTCTGCGGAGGTTTACTCTAAATGGTCTAAATTATGTATAAATAAACCGACTTCATTTAAATTAAACGGCGGGTGAAACCGCGGCGCACAGCTAGTAGATTATAAAATCCAATGAACAGAACCAGTAAATGCGGAATCGTTATAATGTTTTAGTAGATAGTCGCTTAAGTTTAAAATATTTTAAAAAAAAACGGTACTAAATGTTTTTGAAGAGTCTCATCACATAATTTTTAATAATCTTATTAGATACTTAAAACTACACAGTCGCCGTTATAAAGTGAGTATCTATTGTTATACAAATACAAAATACAATTTATTATCGTAGAGAAAATAAAAAAGTCATAAAAATATAGTCATATAAAATGGTGAGAATGTCAAGACAAATACAAAAAATCAATATTAAAACTTGAGAGTGGCCATAAGCACTAGTAAGCAGGTACCCAGACCTTAAAGATGACCTACTTCTCTCTATCCCTGGTCACAGCAGTGACTCCCTCTAATTCGCTGTCGCCGTGCATGGAGCTTGTCTTTGGAATGCTTTTCCAAAATTGGAGAACCGCACCGAGCATAAAATATTTTGAAAACTCAGAAAGGATTTGGAATCTTCCAAGTAAATTTGTTTGCCTTTCCCTTCTTATTCTCCACATTTGTAAACCTTTGGGTCATTGTGTGATTTAGTTTATTTTGGTGTGGCACACTCCATGGCCACGAATAGTTATATATTTTTCTTGTAGTCATAATATGACATTATACAATACAACACAATACAATCAACTAATCCAGTAGATAGGCATTCCTACACTTGGATGCGTCACAAAATTAAATGCAAAAAAAAATATTATTAAAAACATACCTATCATGATAGTTGTCATGGTTGTAATATTATATTCAATATTACCTACTTAAAATAAAATACATAGTTTAAGTTAGTAATAATCCGCTAGGAATGTTCACAAATCGGTGCAGGCTAGCTTTAGAATATTGCCTGTGAGTATAGGTAAAATATTGCCTGTTAGAATAATAAGCTCGCCTATTCATTTTAATAAATCTTATCTTTGTATTTACATAAGTTATTCCTTTTTTCTAATTTTCGTTCTCATAAAATGTGTCATTACATAATTATATATTTTTCTTATAACTATTTATTTAATAATTAATTTCATTTATTACCATTTTAATATACATGTTTATGGATCTATTTACTATTTTATCTGCTCTATTTACTTTATATTTACTCTTTTAATACTTTGGGCTGTTTAGTAACTTAGGAATTAATTTTCAGAATATTTTCTGTTTATTTAAAAAACCTTTAATAATTTCACTTTTAAAAAAAATCTTTTATAAAGGATAACGTACTAAATGACCGTAATTGGTGGAAACATATAAATGGTTTATGTTTGTTATATTTTGATTTAGTCAATATGATTTTTGTAATGTCTGTTTCCTGAATAAAATAAAATTTTAAAAAAATAATAACGCTTACCGCGCACTGCGGTAAAATTACGTGCGTCAGATTTTCGGAAAATCGGTGAGCAATGGAATGACGTGAAAGCGCGTGCACTGCGGAAAAAATCAGCCCGAATTGAAATTCTGTGGATTGCTGCAGATTCGCAGAGGTGTGCCACCGGACGGATTTTCCATACTGTAGAGTTATATTGAACCGCATTCCATGCGGAAATTATTTCGTTGATCTCCGGCAGAGACTTGCATAGGTAACGAATGTCTAATAAGTCCGAAAATTTCACCATAGTCCGCGGACTGCCAAAATGCGTGTTTTTCCCGTTTATTTTTATTACCCGAATTATATTTTTACCGTGCGAACCGGCTTTAACCGAAATGATCGCAAATAAAAATCACTTGGCAACGCCGTCTGGCACAAAGGAAGAACCGAAGCACGCGGCGACCCCCTCCCCTCCCACCCGCAACTGGCGCCCGGCAAGCCAAGTTCAAGCGAGCAGCTGCGACATGAAGTTGACGCAGGTTTGCTTGGAGGGTTTCATTTTTAAAACCCCTAATAGAAAAAATGGCTTCTTACATCGAAGATGTTAATTGTAAAAATCTAACATGAATTTAAAATTACAATTGCAGTTAAATTACAATGATTACATAGATGGTTTGAAGGAAAGTCGCTGTTTTGACAGCAGCGCTTGATTTGAAAGAGCGACGCGGCGGCCATTACGATTTTACTTTTTCGGCAGAGGAAATGTATTATGAACGCGTTTTTTTTACGAGATGAAGACGGATATATACATATTGACCTCTCCCGAAACGATTAATTCTTAGAAATCTAGCTATGGGAATGAAACTCACGACGGCATATTCTGCCGTCGTAAATGAAAACACAGTAGCTTGAAAAAAGACGTTTTGAGAAAAACGCGGTCAAATTTCAGTTTTATTTTATTTTTATTTTGTTTTTATTATTTTTTTTATTTTTTATTTTATAGCAAACTTACAGATAGTAAATATATGATACTAGTATTTTAAAAACATATTCAAACGAAACAAATTTACTATCCTATGAATAGTTTGCAATGACATGAACACGTTGATAGTAGAAAAAAAATAAAGCTAATAACAATATAAGGGTAAGAAAAGTAATAATTAAATAAGTTGTAAATATGGTTATTTGGATACAATACAATAGTACCTATGTTATACGACGGCAGTCGGCAGTCGGAAATTTCTTTGTAGGAAGGGTTAGTGCAACTAGGGCTATCAACTACAACAGGCGAACCCGTCACCTCAGTAAGTTTTAACTTTATTGATCGTTCTGTCTCCCGTGAGGTGAGCGCAGAAGACTTCAGGACAGTCCACCGTCTTGTTACGCCACACTCCCGTAAGAGACCAACGCCTTACCGCGAGATAACCAGGTTAATCCCATGTGCTATCAGCTAAACAGTTATTCATTAAGCAAGCGCTTCTTGCATTCTACAAATCTAGAGATGACCATGCCCGAACTCAAAACAATCTGAACACAAGAATGTCCGCGAGTATCAATTATATAATTCCGTCAGTCAGGACAACATTTGCCCAGAGACATATATTCTACACAGCCCCAAAATTATATAATTCCCTTAGTGAAGACATGAAAAATTATCCTAACATAAATATATTTAAAGCAAACCTTAATAGATGGCTACTTAACAAGGGATATGTAAAATCTGATCAACTTCTTTGCAACGCACGATAATTTATTTAGTATCACTTATCTATTTTTCTTAATTAAATTTTATATTTCATAAAATTGGTATATTTATGTGTATATACAGGTGGTGGGTCCAAATAATTTATTTTTTTTAAAAAACTTCATTTCTTAAAATTGCATAAAAATATGCACATCTAGAGACGGGCCAAATTATCGCCTAGTTAGATGTGCTATTGGCAGTAAAGGTCATGTAAGATGTGTTACACCTCCCTATATTAATTATTAAATAATTTATATAATTATTATATGATTACATGACCAATGAATGAACTGTATACCTAATCCTAAGTACCTAAATAAATAAAAATAATAATGAATCACTCAGCGGGCTGACACTCGCACCCTTACTACCAGTTGAGACCAGATTACTCCGGTCTCCTGATCGGTTACGGGTCTGAGGTCGCTTGCGCGGTCCTCTCCCTTACTTAGCGGTGAAACGGTGTTTACCGAATCTATCGCGGACCACGGCGTCCTTTATCCGGCTTTCACCCGGAATCACCCGGAAAATGGGTCTTATTTAATGAAGGCGACTTTTTTCGCATAATATAATTACATAAATGCATAAATACGGAGATCGGCCGCAACGGAAGTCGCAACGGAAACGAAATGTCGCAACGGAAAAACCACCAATCGGTGGTATTAGCATTCCAGCGGTTAAGACTATTTCCAGACTAAAGACTGTCCTTTAGTCTGGGAGCTAATGGGCCCTTGCTGAGTTGGCCACGAAGACCCATTCTGTTTCAGGGTCGGTCACACTCACGGGTCAACACCCATCCGATGGCCTCCACGCATGGGGTGCGAGCCTGGGTAGGACACTGGGTCAACCAGTCTCCCCTGGGAACAATCCTCTGGCGCTCCTGGACGGTCTGCGCACCGAGCGGCGCAAGCCAATCGATTGTGCTCTCCGACTAACAATCGGGGGAGTCTGGGAACTGTATTGTTTCCTATAGAGCGGGGGTAGTTGTCTACCTTACGGCGACTGCTCTTGAAATGACCATTGGCCATCCGATCCCGGTTCAGAGTCGGGCAAAGGACGCCTTGGTCCGCGACAGATTCGGTGCACTCCGTTTCACCGCTTCGTAAGGGAGAGGACCGCGCAAGCGACCTCGAACTCGGAACCAATCGAGAGACCGGAGAAATCTGGTCACAATTGGTAGTTAGGGCGCGAGTGCCGCCCGCCAGGTAACATACCTGGCTACTCGCGGTAAGGCGTTGGACTCTAACGGGTTGTGGCGTAGCTAGACGTCGGATTTGTTATGTCCAAAGTCTTCTACGCTCACTGCACGGTCGATAGAACGAACAATCGTTAAAACGTCCTGCGGTGACGGGTTCGCCCGTTGTGGTTGACAACTCAATATGTCCTTTAGTCTGGAAATAGTGGACTTTTACTTATTCCTTCACCGTTCATGCAGCTAGACTATGGAACCAGTTCCCGTCAGACATCAGAAACGCACCAACGCGTGCAACGGTTTCCTGAAAAAGCATTTCATGTCCCTAAATTCCTAGTTATCCTAGGTCTCATCCCATTCTCTCATATCCTTCGCTCCTTGCGAATTATTCCAAATCCTAATTTTATTTAAAAAATGGCATTTATGTTACTTGATTAATTTTAGTAATAAGTTTTTCTTCTTTTTTTTGTTAATTTTTAATTTATCTCTTGGCACCTAAATTTTTACACTTCCAGGAAGGTTGGCTGTAAGAGATTGTATTTTAGGCAATAAGTCCGCCTTTCGTATGTTTTTGTTTATTGTGCAATAAAGAATCTCTATCTATCTATCTATCTACTGTCTGTGAGTCATGTGTCTGCGTGTATTTCTCGATGATAGAGCCCGAACGCTTCATCCGATAGGTCATGGCAAGAGTTGAAAAGATTGTGGATGAAATCGGTCCACCGAAATCAGTTGAAAATTATTTAATTCAGAAAAAAAATATTGAATAAGAAAATACTACACCATTTTTAGAAAAATACAATTTTAATACCACGAAAATAATAAAATATACTACTTTGGCTATCAGAGGCACAATCAGTATCGAGTAAGGGGGAGGTCTGCTATGTTTGAATGTGTATATGTTATGTAACTAACTGTAAGTGTATATGTTATGTATATGTTATGTGTATATGTTGTGTACTATTTTATGCCATAATCTTAGTGTTAGTATTGAAAGTAATCTATTAGTCAAAAACCCTCTATAATCAATGGTACTACCTACTCAAAAAACAAAGGCAGTATATTTCGTATATTTCAAGAGCTAAGGGGCCCTTCCTGAGTTGACCACTAAGACCCATTCTGTTCAGGGTTGGTCACACTCACGGGTCAAGACCCATATGACGGCCTCCGCGCATGAAGTGCGAGCCTGGGTAGGGCCTTAGGGTTCGTTTCCCCTAGGAATCAATCTTCTGGCGCTCCTGGGCGGTCTGCGCACCGTGCGGAATAAGCCAATCGATTGCGCACTCTGACTAACAGCCGGGGGAGTCTGAAAGAAGTACTGTTTCATATAGAGCGGGGGTGGTTGCGGACCTTACGGCGACTGCTCATGAAACGACCATCGGCTACCCGATCCTGGGTGAACAGCCGGGCAAAGGATGCTGTGGTCCGCGATAGATTCGGTACACACCGTTTCACCGCTTCGTAAGGGAGAGGACGGCGCAAGCGACCTCGTTTCGTAACCAATCGAGAGACTGGAGTAATCTGATCGCAATTGGAAGTAGTGTGAGGTCGTGAGTGTGAGGCCGCTGGGTAGCACTCCTGGCTATCTCGCTGTTAAGGCGTTGGCCTCTTACATGCCTCTTACGGGTTTGTGGCGGAGCTAGACGGTGGACTGTTTTATCTAAGTCTTCTGCGCTCACTTCAGGGAGATAGAACGACTAATCGCTAAAACTTCCTGAGGTGACGGGCTCGCCCGTTGTAGTCGACAACTCTAGTTGTTAACTCTAACAGGATATAATAAATAAATAAATAAATTAATAAATAGCCCCTTCTAACTTTAACCATAACGTGGCTTATAAAAAACACTTGTAAAAACATATAGGGTCACTATAACACTATAACACTTATAAAAACATATAGGGTCTATAGGGCATATAGGGTGTATTACTAACATATTTACTTGTTGGTATATCATGTTCGTACATGTCCACTTTACTGTAAACGATTGTGAATTACAAATTAAATAAATATTACTTTACAATCGTAACCTAATATTTTCTAATGTTTGCTATGTGCTGAGACATTCGAGATCTTCCAGCGCCGTATTGATGCAGTTTATGTATGGAGATAATCTCGTAACCTTCACTTCATTATAAACAAAGTGTTCACAGACAGAGATAACATACAATGAGATTGCTTGCTCATCAAATCAAATAAAATTATGTTTATTTTCCAAACACCCGGTTAGGTTCTAGACCAGCGGTTTTCAAAGTGGGGACCGCGGTCCCCTAGGGCCCATGGGCAGGGGTCGGTAACCTGCGGCTCGCGAGCCGCATGCGGCTCTTTTGATGTAAAGTTGCGGCTCTCCTGTTCCATACCCAAATTATCAAAATCGTTTAAAAAATAACAAAATACATTTTAAAAATAATAAAGTACCCTAATTATTCATCTATACTAATATTATAAAGAGGTAAAGTTTGTGACGTTGTAGGAAGTAATCTCTGGATCTACTGAACCGATTTTGATGAAGCCACGTTATTTGTGAGTGTCATAGGCTATACATTAAAAAAAGTCGGAGAATAAGCGGTCTAACGAAAACGTTTCCAACTAACGCTGCCTTAACGATGAGAGATATATAATTAAGTTCTAGAGAAAAGTTGTAGAGCTTGATAATGCCTACAAAAAAGTCAGCGTCAGCATATGTTTAACTTTTATATTCAAGTCACAAAAAGTAGTATTTTATATTTAAAAAATAATTTTAATCGTTAGGTCATGTTTATTGGTCATATATGAATTCAGTATTCAGTATTCAGTATTCAATTTATTTATTCAGAATATACAATAAAAGCATGAATTATGAATTAAAGCTAATTTTCGCATATTGGAATTCGTCAGTTTAAATGTAGATATAAAACGATTAAAGCATAAATATTAATTCGACAATAGCGTTGACTAAAGTCGGCTTTACACGGCAGACAAATAAAATAAAAATAAAAAATAGAGCTGAATCCATGTACATGAGTATACATATAAAATAGATAATTATTATAAGAATATTAATAGTTATCAAGCACTTTATACAAAAAATAATCACACAATAGGAAGTATCAAAACAAAATTGGAAAATACTACGTATGTATATGATCAGGTATGTTACATTACACACTGTAATCTACATATTAAATATTAAATTCATAATATTATTATTAAATAATAAGAACTAAAATGAGGTACCTGAAAGTTACATATTAATGTTATTCCCATTCGAAAGAATTGGCATGCTCAAAAAAATCACCCAGCTTATAGAAAGCATGTGTGGATTGTAGCTTTTGTTTAATAAATCTTTTAAACGCCTTTGTTTCCATCTTTCTTGTGGAGAGTGGTAGCTGGTTAAAGAGCTTATAGCTCAAATATCCAAAGGACTTTTGTGTCTGCGTAAGGCGTACTTTAGGCAGGATAACGTCATCACGTCTGCGTGTATTGTGGGAGTGCATATTCCCGTTTACCTCTTGTTCGTTAATATTTGATTTAGCATATAGTAGACATTGTAAAATATATTGAGAAGTAAAAGTCAGTATTTTGTACTTAAGAAAATATGGTTCTCAGTGTGTGTCACGGGATACTCCTGCAATTGCTCTTAGTGCACTTTTCTGTAAAATGAAAACCCTAGAACTGTCCGTGGCATTCCCCCATATCAGTATACCATAAGTCATTTTAGAATGGAAACAGGCATGATACGCAGTTAATGCAGCGATTTCACCAGCTAAGAATTTAATCTTTTTTATCGCATATATTGCCGAAGAAAGCGCACTACACAGTTCATTAATATGGATGTTCCAGCTAAAATGATGATCGATCATGATACCTAGGAACTTTGTCGATTTGCTTAATTCTAGAGTACTGTTGTCTAGAGTTATATTAAATGGTATAGCAGACGATTTATATTTTGAGGAGAAGTGCATAGTTACGGTTTTTTTTGCATTAAGCAAGAGATTATTCTCTGTGAACCATGAACTTGCTAGGTTTAACGCATGATTGGCATTGGTCATTAGGTCGTTAAGATTGTTATCGTGAAACAGGAAACTTGTATCATCCGCATAGAGTAAGGTTTTGGTGTAGGCTGGCAAGCAATTGCCTATATCATTAATAAAAAATAAAAATAATAATGGACCAAGAATCGATCCCTGGGGAACTCCGCAGGATATCGGTTGAGGTGTAGATCTAAATCCATCTATTTCTACTACCTGTGACCTGCCTGTTAAATAGGATTTCATCATATTATTGGCTTTGCCCCGAATCCCATAACTGTTTAATTTATTGAGCAGTATTTCGTGGTCAACCGAATCAAACGCTTTGGATAGATCACAAAAAACTGCCACGGGTTGGGAAGAATTTTCAAAAGTGTCGGTAATGAAATTTACCATCTCCGAAATCGCCGAGGTGGTGGACATATTCTTCCTAAAACCATATTGATATTTATTTAGTATATCGAATTTATTTGCGAATAGATATAAGTAGCCTGTTACATAAAATTTTTTCGAAAATTTTGGAGAAAGCTGGAAGTAGTGAAATTGACCTGTAATTTTCAGGATCAGTTTTGTTCCCTTTTTTAAAAACTGGTACTCTCTTTGCTATTTTCATTAGATTTGGGAACACACCTTGTTTCATACAATTTTTTAAAATAGACCTCAAGGTGTTGGAAATCGTTGGTGATATATTCTTTATTAATTTAATCGAGTGTGCCCAGATATCCATTGATGTTTTTGTTTTAATGCCATTCAAGGCCTTATCAAATTCAATGGGAGTTATAGGGTGCAACAGTATTGATGCTGGTATCTCACCTTCAATTGTTGAAGAGGGTAAACTAGGAGAATTTGTCATGCGTTTAACAGCGTTTATAAAATATTCATTGAGTATATTTGCCGTTTCTGTAGGATCAGAGACTTTAGAACCATTGTGAAGTAATTGAATAGGTTCATTTGCCTTACTTGAAATATTTCTCCCCTCTCTATTGATGATACTCCACATAGTTTTGGTTTTGTTATTCGACTGCTTAATCTCTTCTTCTATAGTATTTTTCTTAGCCGCTACTACTGCTTTGTCATATTTTTGTTTACAGTTCGTATAATAGTCCTTAAGTAATAAATTTGTGTTTTGATTTAAATTATCCTGCAGAATTTGAAGCTTTCCCAGATCGTTTCTAAGCTCATTATCAATCCAAGAAGGCGTACCGCCTTTTTTGGACACTAGTCTGTATTTCGAGGGAAAGCAAGCTTCAAAATGACGATTAAAAACTTTTATAAAATTGTCATAGTCAGAATTTGGGTCTAATGAATCAGTGGTAAAGCATTCTTTAGTTAATAGTCTAATAAATGAGTTAATAGCGTTAAAGCCGAATTGTCTTTTCCACACATGCTTACTATTTGGGTTGGTCAAATTTGATTCTAAGTGGATCATCTGAGCATTATGGTCAGAAAAGGATATAATTACATTATCAATAGAGCAAAAATTTGCCGTTCTATAAAATATGTTATCGATGCAGGTCGTACTGAGTCCATTAATCCTGGTTGGAGTATTAAATGCCATTGTAAAGCCACATGATGTAAAAGAGTCTCTTAGCTTATTGCTATTGCCTGAGTTTTCTAGAATATTAACATTAAAATCACCACACACCACAATCTGCTTTGAGGAGTTTGAGAGTTTGTCCATAATCGATTCGAGGCAAGACATGAACACGTTAAAGTCACTGTTCGGTACCCTATAAATACAAATAACGACAAATTTCTGTTGTGTAATTTCTACACAGGATATTTCCGTGTTTCGTTCTACGGATAATGATGTTATATCATCCCTGGTTTTGACATTTATCTCATTTTTAACCATGATACAGCTACCGCCTCTTATGTGATCTTTTCGACAAAAATAGCTTGCAAGTTTGAAACGGTTAATATGTAGTAAATTGATATTATTTGTCTGCATCCAATGCTCTGTTAGGCAGGCCACGTGGATAGAGTATTTTTCAGCTTTCTGAGTCAGAAAAGGGTATAATTACATTATCAATAGAGCAAAAATTTGCCGTTCTATAAAATATGTTATCGATACATATTCTTATCAAAATAATTCAATTTATCGTCTTAAGTGTTTAATACAAAAGACTTTTCCCTTTCACTGCATATAATTTCCCTTTTACTGCATAAATAGTTAAAGAGATAATAAGCTCACAAATAAGACACTCACAAGAAGACACTCACAAATAACGGTATTATAGTCGAATTGGCATTGAAATACATACATACATATGCAGTAAAAATATAACCCTTCTTTTTGCAGTCAGGAAATAAATCATAGCACTCAGTACTAACCGAACCACACTCATAATTTCATCACAGGTAAAAAGTTTTACCACCTAACGAAGTGGGCGCGGGTCAGCTAGTTAGCTTATATTTTCATAACCGTTAGTTACTAATCGGTATGGCCGTAATGATGTAATTTTGACTGAATAAAAACATCTTCTTGTTGAAGACATGGAAAGCGGTAAATTAGTTAATTTTAAAAATCTGAAGCAATATCGCGATGAGACCAATGCAACTATTGACACGAATTACTTCAGCATAGCTATACAAGATGAAGGATGGATTCGCTGAGAGATTCGAGCAATTTAAAACAAACTAAAGTATATTAGATTAAAGTATATTAAAGTATATTATTAAAACAAACTAAAGTATATATATAGTTATAGTAAATCCTCTCAACACAAATACAAATTAGATCAACATTGATCTATTTGAAATTGATGCTGGATCGTTTCAAGTGCAATTGCTGGATTTGAAAACCAAAGACTTGTGGAGTGGCAAGTTCACAGAACTCAAGAGCAAGTTGGCAGAGTTGGAGGTCAAGAAATGCATGCACATCGCGCAGCACAAGTGGACAGCTCTAAAAGAAATGCCGAGAGTTTAGGCCCTCATATTTGGCTCATGGAATAGTCTTCCAGAATAAACAGTGTGGTCGAGAAGTTGGCATATGGGGTGCTGAAGATCTTCGGATCGACATATTCGTGCGAGCAAGCGATCTCTTGCGTGAATATAATAAAAAGTAAAGTTAGAAGTCAACTAACAAATAAAAATCTAGTCGTGCTTGAAACTTAAAACAACAAGTTATTATAAATGGGATAGAAACGAATTTACAGCGTGAAATTTGTAGCACCCGACGTTTCGGTGACGTTGCAGTCGCCGTTGTCCAGGGTAGACTGAAAGAGCTGTCAATCCGTTGTTGTCAAGCAGGGACTGCTTGGAGCAGGAACACCCGCATCCTGGAAACAGAGCCAGGGATGTCGCCAAGCAAAAGCCATGATGGAGCAACCACTACAAAAGAAAACCAAGGCCCTACTTGACATGAGTAAGAAGAACCTTAGAACCACTATAAGTCTCCTCACCGGACACACGACCCTTAGAGCACATATATTCAACCTTGGCTTGACCAAGAGCAAGGACTGCCGAATATGGGGCGAAATCACAACTACAATAATACATAAACCACAAATGTTTCATAAAAAACCCTAATAAAAATAATTATAAATACAATAGTTCACTTTCTGTAACGGTATTCGTGTTTATTTTATATTTTTAATTTCTTTATTTGTGTTGATTTTGAAGGGCTATCGATTGCATCCGTTTAAGAATTACTCTATGACATTCGGGATAATATAACGATTGTAACGCTACCACACACTTCTTAATTGTTATTAGCGTTTAGAAGTTATCGTGGAATAACGAGACGTGAAACATACATAGATGAACCCTGAACTCATTACCCAAACACCCCTTTTAAACACGCTTTTATTAGGTCGACCTGTATGTAACTAACTATGAAATGAATTTAAGGTAACTAATTTAATCATCTTCCAAGGATCGTAGCGTCATGAAAATTGGCAGCTGTATGTAGTTATGATGACAATACAATAATATGGTACTGTCGAACAGATCTGATGATGGAGTCGGAAGATATGAACTGGAACTTCACGATGGAACATCGTATCATAGCTGTGTTTGGACTTCTTAGAAAGGTCTTGTAATGAACTTTGACTACGATTAAGTTTCAAGGTCTGATGATGAAGCCGGAAGATAAGCACTGGCATTCCATGATGGAATATCGTATCATAGCCGTGTTTGGACTTGTTAGAAAGGTCTTGTAATGAACTTTGACCACGATTAAGTTTCAAGGTTTGATGATGAAGCCGGAAGACAGGAACTGGCATTCCATGATGGAATATTTTTTATTTTTTTTAATTTATTTAAATCCAAAATAAAAATTTACAATGTTGACATATATAATACAGTGTAGAAAAGACCAAATACTTAATCATTGTTTGCGAATCAAAGAAAGTACAGAATTGAAGGATTTTATCAGCTCCACTAGACTACAGTCTGTTCTGGAGTGATACCAGTCTTATATTTGTTACATAGTACATATTTTTCTAAACTTTCGGTTAAAATAATGAATATATTGAGCAACATAATTAAGAAAATTTGAAGAAAAGACATACGCGGTAATAATAAAAGAATAAAAGGATAATTACCTACATAGGTTATAATAAATATATACATTTATATATAAATACACACTCATACACATAAAAAATATATATACACATACACTCACACATACATATATATAAAACGTATCTACCTATATTAAATATATCCTTTATATATACGTATATAATAATATATAAATAAATATAAACAAAAATAAATTATTGCAAAAACTTTATTTTTTTATTTATTTATTTAAGAATTAATTACTTGATTCAACATTGATTAGCTTACAAAAATAACAGGAACCGAATGGCAAAACCTTAACCTTTTGCTTATTTGTTTCTGTCACCCAACTGGGACTAGCCCGTTCTAGGGTGGACAGGACTCCAATATTACAATCAAGTTTGCTTGATTGCTTGGTTGCCTACAAATGTACAAAGTTTTAGTAAAAAGCTAATGACACTGAATTGCCCTAAAATGTGGTCTTCAGAATAAAATAAAAAATAATAATAATAAAAAAATATTAAAAATATATAATAAATATACATAATACTACCAGTAATCCTGTCGGTATATCGTTCGGTGTGCCCCAAGGCAGTGTACTCGGGCCTATTTTATTTCTAATTTATATTAACAATATTTGTGATCTAGTAGGAAAAACTATATCATTTGCCGATGACACTACAATTATATTTGAAGGTGAAAACTGGAAAACGACATTTGAAAAAGCCAACAAAGGCATAAATATAGTTAGAGATTGGTTAGATAATTCGCTGCTCAGTTTAAATATAGAAAAAACAAAATTAATCACTTTTAGTATTAATGTTAAAGGTCAACCCTCATTGGAGCACAACGTTGTTATACACACATGCAACAGACAGAATGGTTGCAACTGTCATATTTTAGAAAGAGTGGAATCATTTAAATACAGTAGAGCCTCGATAATCCGTACTCAGGCTAATCCGAACGTCGCTATAATCCGAACTGCATACCCCACCCCACTTCCTCGCCTTCGCCTCGCTGCTATGTTGTTTATTAATTAGTCTGCAGTTACGACTGCCACGTTGCGCGTCCATTCCACGTTTTTCTGCTCTGTACTCGTGCGCGGCGTGTTTTTTGAGGTTATAAAGATGGTTCCAACACCAAAACGCAAACATAAAACTTTGACTATAGCCGAAAAGTGCACCATACTAGACAGTTTAAAGGACGGAGTGTCGGCAACTTCTCTTGCTTGTAAGTATGGCGTTGGAAAATCAACAATTACAGACCTCAAGAAAAATGAGCAAAAATTGAGATCTTTTATAGCTAAAACTGAGAAAGGACCAGGGTTCAGAAAAACTCTAAAATTACCAGAGAATCCAGTGCTAGAAGAAGCACTGTTCACATGGTTTTTAGAACAAAGACGACGCCACATTCCATTGTCTGTTGAGGTCGTAATGGAAAAAGCGAGATTCTTCCATAAAAAACTAACAGGTTCGGATTTTTCTGCAAGTAGAGGATGGCTTGATAATTTTAAAAAACGTCATGGCATACGTCAGCTGAAAGTGTCAGGTGAGAAAGTCTCTAGCAATACGGAAGCTGTTCAACCATTCCAAGAAAAATTCCTAAACGAGATAAAAGAAAAGAACCTTTGCCCTGAACAAATTTACAATGCCGACGAATCAGGATTGTTTTGGAAGGTTCTGCCGGACAAAACTTTAGCCTCTTCTGCTGAAACTAGCGCTCCTGGGTCGAAAGTGTCTAAAGAGCGAATAACTTTTATGCCTTGCGCAAACTCTACAGGGAATCACAAATTACCATTGCTAGTTGTGGGGAAGGCAAAAAAGCCAAGATCTTTTGGATCTGTAAAATTACCAGTGCATTATGAAGGGCAGAGGCGTGCTTGGGTAACCAGAGATATTTTTCTCGAGTGGTTTAGAGGCCATTTTGTTCCTGAAGTCAAACGCCATTTAAAAAAAATGGGACTGCCACAAAAAGCATTGCTACTCTTAGACAATGCCCCTGGACATCCAAATGCTGAAGATTTGACAACAGAAGACGGCAACTTCTCTGTACTGTACATGCCTCCAAATTGTACGCCTTTGATCCAACCTATGGATCAAAACGTAATCCAAAATGTCAAGATAAATTACAAAAAGAAACTCCTGATTCAAATGTTCGTGCAGCAAGAAGCCGATGAGGCTTTAACCTTGCATGATGTTATAAAAAGCGTCACAATTAAAGACGCCATTTTTTCGCTAGCGCAATGTTGGGATCATGTATCATCGTCTCTTATCGAAAAATCTTGGAAGCCTCTTTGGCCTGAAAAAATAAATTCAACAGAAGATAGATCAGAAGAAAATGATGACTTCGACGTAGAAGACGATCTCCCGCTCAGTCTTTTACGTAATCGTGGTTATACAGAAGAAACCATTTCCACTTTCTTGTCCATGAGTGAAGAGGAGAATTGCACAGATCCTATAACTGATGATGAGATCATAACCCAAATAACGCAAGAGAATGACGAGTCTTTAGCTGAAGATTATTTTGCTTCAAATGTCAAGAAAATTACTCATTCACAAGCCATATCATCTTTGAACACTTGCTTGGAGTGGGCTGAAGAAAATGACCTGTCCTTATCGGAAAAGATGATGCTACGTAACTTGAGGGACAAAGCTTTTTTCTGGTCCATCAACAGGACTCGCCAAACTAAAACAGATCAGTTTATGACTAAATAGACAATTTACACCTTACGTATTTTATGGTACCTAATTATTATGTAAATGTACGGTAAGCAACGAGCCGGGCTTTTTATTTGCATTACGACTGTAGTCCTTACGCTGCTTGTAATAAGAGCGTTCCCAAGGTCAATATGTAAAGCCCAGCTCGTTGCTTACTGTACCTCTTAAACTATGTATATAATTAAACACTATTTTAAGAATAAAAATGTTTTTTTTCTCCTTACATACTATAATCCGAACGCTTCGTGAGTCCGAACAGGGGTTAGTTTTTGCTAGTTCGGATTATCAAGGCTCTACTGTATCTCGGTATCACCATAGACAATAAACTAAGATGGCAAGAACACACGGATAAATTAGCATCTAAAGTTCGTAAACTAGGATACACTTTCAAAGAGGTAAGAAATATTTTAGGCCCAAAAACACTAAAAAGCGTTTATTATGCATTGTGTGAGAGTATCTTGAGCTACGGGATGATAGGATGGGGCGGTTGTTCTAAAACCATTCTTTACCCCTTAGATATTGCACAAAAGTCGATTTTAAAGATTATCATGCGAAAGCCGTATCGTTATCTTTCGGAAAATCTTTTCAATGAATATAATGTGTTAGATATTAGGCAACTATATTTAAAAACATCACTATCATATATTAAGTTCAATCAGATAAATATTTTTTCTCAAAATACCCTATCAACGAGGTTTTCCGAAGATAATAATATGATAGTACCCAGAAGGTATACTACTTTTGGTCAGCGAACCTATACATTCATTGCCCCAAGGTTTTTCAATGCTCTTCCTGGCGACATAAAATCAGCACAAAATAAGACCTACTTTAAAAGGCTGCTTAGAAACTGGCTTGTAAAAGAGGGAAGACAAGGAATTTTAAAAATACTGGTCATTATAACCTAACCCGGACATTTGAATATTTTGAATCTTATATTGTATTATTTTATTATTATTATATTATTTATTATTATTATTATTATTCTTGTGTTTTAACGTATATTAAGAGATAATTTGTTTTAGTTTTAACACTATTTTATCTTAGTTAAGTAAAATGCAGGACTATTTTGTTTAAATTCTTATTCTAATTTTAACTATTTTAAATTGTTTTGTTTTTTTTTGTTTTTTTATGATTTGAATTTATTTGCTGTCATTTTAATTTTCCACTTCTAACTTTAATTTAATTATTTAATTTAATCAAGTATTTAGCCATTTTTAATATTGTTTTGCAATTCCATTTTTGTGCATACATGGAATATATGCCACTCATATAAACACGGTATTTGTGCAAGCACATTAAAAAAAAAACGTTTACCTTAGAACAGGTCCCGGCCTAGTTAGGTGACGTTGCCACTAGACTATGCATTGTATTCTTTTTTCTGCTTTTGATTCAATTTCGTAAGTAGTCCTAAGCTGAAATTGTTTACTTTTTAATTATTTGCATTACTTATATAAATAAAAAAATAAATAAAAATAAAATGCAATTCCATTATTAAATCGGCAATAAATATAATGTAAAATTCGAATAAATAATATAAATAGAGTTATATGTGAGAAAAGTAAGAAACAGTCATTAATATTTAATATTATGTTTTAAGTTATATAAGATTTAATATAAAAATACCTAGTCTAAAAGTATAATTCATTGTCAAAGTCAAATATTTTTTGGTAGTTAGTTCAATGTTAAAAAATTTTCTTTATTATTTTAAGACACGATTTCCATGAGCTGCCTTTCGCATTCGCCTCTACATTTTGCACGTAACCATTTTGTGACATATATCGTATCATAGTCGTGTTTGCATTTATAAAAGCGTGTGTTTAGTGTTTTTTACTTTTATTTTTTTATTTTTATTTTTCGGAAAACTTACAACGTGTTACACTTAATTCTAAGACATGTTATACAAATCCAAGGCCAATTAAATGTTTTCACAATTAAACTAAATCTTTTGTTACAGCGCAATGAGCTATGAAAAAACATGCAGATTTAAGTAAGGGGAAAGGGATAGGGAAGCCGTCATGAGTTATGTAGATGCATTTATTATTACTTACATACGGACAAATCGGTTGGGGCGGTATGGCAAGAACAAATCTTGACCCACTGGTCAAAGCGCAAAAGGCTTTGCTCAGAGTCATTAACAAGAAGCCATATCGCTCCCCGTCAGACGACCTATATACAGACTTTAAAGTACTTGACGTACGCCAACTATACATACGCACTGTTTTGGTGCGCTATCGAAGGGACCTCATGAAGAACACGGATAAAGACAAACCAGAGCACAAACACAACACTAGACACAAAGACAAACAGATTCAACCAAAAATGAGGACTGTATACGGACAACGACACTACGCATATCTCGGACCTAAACTCTATAATATATTTAACTCGTACGCAGGACAGATCTTAAACATAACCGACAACCAGTTCAAGAGACGGGTGTCTCATTGGCTCTCAAATTATACTAGAGAAGAATGCGAAAGTATGATATATTAAAATATTTTATTTCTAACCACAGATTATAGGATTTATAGATGTAAATTATGGATATGTATACAGATATACAGATTATAATATGTTATATTTTATTATGTTATACTATTATACTATTATATATAAATATGCTACATCATTTTATATGTAATAACATATGATATTATATTATATTGTAATATGTTATATTATATTATTTATATTATATTATGCTAAATTATATTACGTATTGTTTTTTTTTAAAGACAGAAGAAGGACAGCAGGCAAGGCTACAGGCTCAGCAAATAATACCACAGAACTATATATCCATCACCCCAACACAGGCGTATACCTAGTGGGGTGATGTAATCCTGACAAGGTAATGCCCTTTCGCGATTTTCTTTATATGTATTCTTTTAAAATGTGTTAAAAAAAATTAACACAATCTTTTTTATGTAACTATAAAAAATAGGATAAATAAATAAATAAATAAATAAATAAATTTAAGATATAGGATGTTATATAACATACGTACATCTACGTGCACAAATAATAAATTTATATAAATAATACGATAAGGTAACAATAAAATGTAAAAGTATAGTTAATGTAGATATATATAATATACATCACAATGTATTTATAATGTTAATAAACATATGAACTTTTATAGAAAATATTATACTGGCTAGAAAGCATTGTTATAGTGTAGTAACCATTACCACAGCCTACGTACCTAACGGACGAAGAAATACCAACCAAACCCGAAGGCTGTTTATCGTATTTCTAATTTATTCGAAGCAAGTATTTGAAGATAAATTAAAAAATAATACGTGTGACACTCGGGGACTGCCGCGGTAAAGCTATTGCATTGCATTTTTTAACAACTTACGCAATTATAATTATTTATTTATTTTATTTTTTCTGATATCAGATAACTGCGCTCTATCGGAAAACGTTGAAATTATTATCGGAAAACGTTGAATAATTTAAACGTCTTCCGATAGAGCGCTGCGCACGAATTTTTTATTCGATAATGCAAAAAACCGGATATTATTCGAAAAAAGTACTATTCGAAAAAAATCGTAGATAAAAAGATAGATAATTAAATTATCTTTAAAATGGTGCAGGTTTCATAATAATACGCCAGATAGTATTTGCGTAGTAGTTGTTTTTGTGTTCGGTTAGACCTAATTTCACCAATTAATTACGCTATGTAATATAATCAAAATCTAAAATATTCAATACTAAGAATATTAGGAAAATGTTCTTGTTTAACATATACTTTTTTCGAATCGTAAGCAGTACTCGTTTAGACGTAATTATCAGTTTAAAATCATTAATTTTCGTTAAGAAATTTCTTCATTCGGTCGCCGCGCTGGCCTAAGGCCCGCGATAAAAGCTATGCAATAGCTTAAAATATCCAAACATTGAAAGTTTAGGGTATATGATCGAAGTGCTCTATTAAAATACATATTTTGACCATAATTGGTATTGACTCTCGGTAGATAAAATAAATCGCGAGCCCTTGTCTTATTATTTGGGATTCGGTAGGAGATTCTGCCAACAGAATAGGGACTGTCTATTTTATTATTAATTATTGGTCGAATTTCAAAATTTGCGTCTTGTAGAAAAAGTTGTTGTACACGATCGTCGGTCAAGGAATGGCGAAACCACGGCGGAACCGATGGTGTGTGAAAAAGGTCTGCTGCCGGAGAAACTGAGACCATGTCGAATGGCGGTCATGCGCTGCTGGGTCGCACTGAAAAGAAACCAAATCGATTCGCAATCGAAAGCCTTTCCAAGTCTGTTGTCGGCTCTTTATAAAGTGACCGCCATACGATGCGGTTTGTATCATTTCGAAGTGACTTACCGGCAGTATACCGGCAACTAGGGTTGTCGACTACAGCGGGCGAGCCCGTCACCTCAGGAAGTTTCAACGATTAGTCGTTCTATCTCCCTGGAGTGAGCGCAGAAGACTTGAGGACAAAACAGTCCACCATCTAGTTACGTCACAAGCCCGTAATAGGCCAACGCCTTAACCGCGAGATTATAGCCAGGAGTGTTACCCGGCGGGCCTACACTCACGCCCTTACTTCCAATTGTGACCAGATTACTCCGGTCTCTCGATTAATTACCAGTTCGAGGTCGCTTGCGCGGTCCTCTCCCTTACGAAGCGGTGAAACGGTGTATACCGAATCTATCGCGGACCACAGCATCCTTTGCCCGGCTGTTCACCCAGGATCGGGTAGCCGATGGTCGTTTCAAGAGCAGTCGCCGTAAGGTCCGAACTACCCCCGCTCTATATGAAACAGTACTGCTTCCAGACTCCACCGACTGTCAGTCGGGGGAGCTAACGGGCCCATGATGGGTTGGCCACGAAGACCCATGTGTTCAGGGTCGGTCATACTCACGGGTCAACACCCATCCGACGGCCTCCACGCACGGGGTGCGAACCTGGGTAGGACTCTGGCCCTGGTCAGTTTCCCCTGGGAATCAAACCTCTGGCGCTCTTGGACGGTCTGCGCACCGTGCGGCGCAAGCCAATCGATTGTGCACTCCGACTAACATCTTGCGGTGTCGACTACAACGGGCGAGCCCGTCACCACAGGACGTTTTAACGATTAGTCGTTCTATCGCCCTGCTGTGAGCGTAGAAGACTTTGGACAACTTTCTCCGGTCTCTCGATTGGTTCCGAGTTCGAGGTCGCTTGCGCGGTCCTCTCCCTTACGAAGCGGTGAAACTGAGTGTACCGAATCTATCGCGGACCAAGGCGTCCTTTGCCCGGCTGTTCACCCAGGCTCTTGAATGACCAATGGTCATTTCAAGTGCAGTCGCCGTAAGGTAGGCAACCACCCCCGCTCTATAGGAAACAATACAGTTCCCAGACTCCCCCGACTGTTAGTCGGAGAGCACAATCGATTGGCTTGCGCCGCTCGGTGCGCAGACCGTCCAGGAGCGCCAGAGGTTTGATTCCCAGGAAAGACTGGTTGCCCCAGTGTCCCCTGGGAATCAGAATCAGAGAATGCAGACAGAGAGTCCACTTTAAAACTACGTCAACACGCCCTTGAGCGTTCAGCACCTTACTGCGAGGCACTACGAAGTGGAACCAGCGGGCAGCCTCGCGTCCTCACTACCAGATCTATCCGGATTTCTCCGTCCTCAGTTACAAGGTCCGAATTCGCTTGCGTGGCCTCTATCTGATGCTAGCAGTAATTCAGTACGAATTTATCGCGGACCGTGGCAAACCCGTCTATCACTTGGGATCAGATGACCAACGAGTCGTTTCAAGAGTCGGTTTGATTTGATTTGGTAATGCACGTTAGCGTGCTTTACATTTATGTAAAGCACGCTTTGTTTTTGTGTTTGTAAACAAAATTGTTTGTTGGCAGTAGATGTAGATTTGTATAAGTAGTAAAGCTAGACAGTAGATTTGTATTGTCTCTAAGTCTTCTACGGTCATCCCACGACTGAAAAAACGATGACATCGTTATATCAGCCTGTGGTGACGGGATCGACCGTTGTATTCGACAGCGCCCCCACTGGTTCCGTCCGCTGGCCGAGATAGGGTGCTCAAAGATTTTGTTTATGAAATTAATATTGATATAAAATCAAGCTGTAGGTAAATCAGAATGTCTTGGTGTGGCACAGATATTACGTGCTTTTGACAGTTTTCCTTCACGACGTACTTTGTCAACCGTGTGACAAGTCTAAGCAGACTTCGATCTAAATTCGTCGCTTTCGTTGACTTTTACGGTCTCTTGTTCTGGTTTCTATCTACACACTTTTAACGCCTCTTTACCATAACAATGTCCGCCAAATTATTTGTGACAATTAGGTCAAGAGAACTATCTATATATATATAAATAAATCGTATGTGTCACCCCAAGATTTTCCAGGCAAATAGCCAAGGACTCTTTCATTTGAATATTATTATAATGTCTCAATTGAATATTATTAGCGGCAGCCAAATCAGTTTATTTTGCGTATTTTAACTCATTAATGACTTATGAACTACTATTATGGGGAAATGTCGCAACCAGTAAAAGAATCTTTCTTTTGCAAAAGATAGCACTGCGCAGCATGTATCAGGTAACGACTAGGACCTCATGCAAAGAATATATCAGATATATAGATAGATTAGATAGATTTTTTTAGACTTACGGTACTATCCGAACGTCTTATGTTTCTAGACATTTACGCCTAGCTTGTAGGCTTTACCATTGATTACTATAATAAATAAATACAAACGGAGCTGCCATGGAATTCACCGACCGGAGTCGGGCCCATCATAATACTATTTTTTAACACTTCTGGGGGGTGAGCAGTGGATTCCGGACTTTCGAACCGGCTGTGGTAGGTTTAGGACAGCTGTCTTGCCACATTTGAGTGTTCACCTTACCACCCATTCACTCCCCCTTCGAAGCCATAGAATTTGAGATGCGCAAATCGTAGTTTTAGATATTTTTTCTAAGAAAGAGTTGATTATTTTTCTGGAAAGGCCGAGATCTTTAAAGAGGTGAAATAGAGATTTAGCTGGCAGGCCACGAGCGCCAACTTCCACCGCGTGAAGGTGAACAGTGAAGTCGTTCCGGGTTACGGCATTTGCAAGATCATGGTATTTATTTAATTTGTACTCGTCGTCTTTTGGGATATTTGATTGTCCCCTCTATAGCAATACCCCTAGCTGTGCAAGGGGTATTGCTATAGAGGGGACAAGAACTATCCTCGGCAAAGCTCCAACGAGCGAGGTTACTGGGGTCTGGAAGTGTATGCTGAAAGGCATTCAAATAATATTTCTCTGGCGTCTAGTCATAGAGCATTACCTTCCAGTGCATTGGAGGCGGAATGCAAAAGTCCCCAATTGTTGTCCAATCATTCTGGCATTGAAGGCCAATAGCATGAGCCATACTCTTGCTGTCGTAATCTCCCCGCAAAAGAGACTTCTTCAAGTCCACGTCGCTCGTGGTTGTACTGCCATACCCCAGACCAGTGCTATTCTGGCTGATTCCAGGAAGGAACTTTTTGTGGAAGTCTACGCGGGCTTGTAGATCATTTGAATCACTACGGCCACTTATTACGTGCTTCGATATTGCCGGATCTTTGGAATTGCACAGAATCGAATTTTTGGTTATTCTGGAGTTGGCGTAGAGCAGAGAGGGCAGTTTTAGCGCTAGCCCAAAATTTTGTTTGGACCTGAAGAGAGTCGAGGGGTCAGCTGGTTTGGCTAAGGACAGCCAGGATTTTAAACTAGCTGTCATCAGCGCATCTAGACGGGACAGTTGGGTTTTGGTAAAATTGTAAATAAGAAAGGGCCATGACAAATGTGACGTTAGATAATTGTCATAGATCCAGGCCTTACGAGGGCCAGAAATGGCACTATATAATCAATGGCTTTACGTAATAGTAATAATAATAATAATAATAATATAACACTTTACAAATGGTTTTCATAGCTATGTTACACAAAAACGAATAGACAAGACCAATGTATAGCTTTAAAAATCTTAAATTTTATAATAGCCTTTAGAGCACAAAGTATCTTTAACAATTTTTCTAAATTTAGTGTCTGGTAAAAGGGTTAGTTCCTCAGACAAAGTGTTATAAAAAGGAACACCGTCTCCAATGAAAGATTTACTCACTTTTGCTAACCTAGAGCCCGCAATGGCTAGTTTATTTTTGAACCTGGTGTTCCTATTGTGAATGTCACCCAACCTACGGAACCTGTGCAAGTTTTTATGAATATACATTATGTTATCGAATATATACTGACTATCAGTAAGGCAAGGGTAATGACTATGTATTTGGCGTTCATATACCAGTGTTTAATGTATGCTCGCAGAAACTGCGAGTAGCTCTCTTTTATGCGTGCCCCGAATACGACTGGCAAAAGTACAGAAAATCTTACAAAACTTACTCCCTACAAAACTTAAACAGCTGGAGGGCATAAAATTAAAAAAAAAATACGTGTGGCACTCGGGGACTGCCGCGGTAAAGCTATTGCATAGCATTTTTAACAACTTATGCAATTATAATTATATATTTATTTTATTATTTTTAGTTTTTCTGATATCAGATAACTGCGCTCTATCGGAAAACGTTGAAATTATTCAGAATCATCTGCGGCTTCGGAATAATTTAAACATCTTCCGATAGAGCGCCGCGCACGAATTTTTTATTCAATAAAGCAAAAAAACGGATTATTCAAAAAAAATCGTAGGTAAATGATAGATAATTAAATTATCTTTAAAATGGTGCAGGTTTCATAATAATACGCCAGATAGTATTTGCGTATTAGTCGTTTTTGTGTTCGGTTAGACCTAATTTCACAAATTAATTACACTATGTAATATAAACAAAATCTAAAATATTCAAAGCTAAGAATATTAGGAAAATGTTCATGTTTAACATATATTTTTTTTCGAATCGTAAGCAGTACTCGCTTAGACGTAATTACCAGTTTAAAAACATTAATTTTCGTTAAGAAATTTCTTCATTCGATCGCCGCGCTGACCTTGGTCCGCGATAAAAGCTATGCAATAGCTTAAAAAAAACATCAAACTTAGACCGTCCCACAGACTGGAGAATTCAACGATCGGCACCGAAGAAAACCTGGCTAAATAACATCAAAGACGACCATAAAAATCAACGATTATCGGTTAGGGATGCTCGAGACGTGGCAAAAAATCGTCAAGAATGGAAGCGAATCGTGAATGGAGTACGAGATCCGGGGGCACTGACAGCAGCGCATTGGCTGCGAGGGCGACCCCCTCCCCAATCGCCGGCTAGGGAATAAATAATAATAATAAGGAGATGTTGATAGGCCAGCCTTTCTATAATCTGGCCGAATTTGAGGGCCATGATTTTTCAAATATTGTGCCCATTTAAATTACTTAAAAAAGTAGAGCCTTATTGTCTGATTGTTTCATATGGTCTTATATCTGTACTTTTAGTTTAAAATGCATAACGTAGATTTAATTTGATTATTTAACATTTTACTGACAATTTGAATACTACAATGAATATTTTTACTACGTATCTTTTCGAATTACTAACTACTTCAAATATTAGGCTTCTATTTTGATTATTTATATTTATAGTTTGACAATCTAGTAGTTAATTCTTGACTACCTATGTATGTTCAGTAAAGAGTAGTAACGAAACTTACTACTTAACCCAATTATTTTGATACGTCCAAGAGCGGTCTTTAGCCGTCAATTCGACACGAAGAAAATGTAATGTAATGTAATTACACTCTCCCCAATAAAGTTATTCTATTCTAGTCTATCGTTCAGTCTCCTTGGAGTGAGCTTAGAAGACTTTGGGATGATTTCAGCAAAACCAAGAACCCGCCAGAGGCCAACGCGTTACAGCGAGGCACTAGGAAGGTAAACAGCGGGCCACCTCGCCCACTGGCTACCAATTTTGGCAAGATATCTCCGTCTGGAATCAACCTTTGGGATACCTCCGTCCTTCCGACTGCTTACGGGACCGAAGTCGCTTGCGCGGCCTCTACCTGTATTACAGCGGTAATCTATACTAATATTATAAAGAGGTAAAGTTTGTGAGGTTGTAGGAAGTAATCTCTGGATCTACTAAACCGATTTTGAAAATTCTTTTACCAATAGAAAGCCACATTATTTGTGAGTATCATAGGCTATATATTAATCCGAAAAATTAAAAGACTTTTTCGTGGTAGTCGGATTTGCAAAGTAAGAGAAAAAACGGTCGAACGAAAACGTTTCTAACTAACGCTGCCTAGAGAAAAGTTGTAGAGATTGATAATGCCTACAAAAAAGTTAGCGACAGCATATGTCTAATTTTTATATTTAAGTCACAAAAGTAGTTTTTATATTAAAAAAAATACGTGTGGCACTCGGGGACTGCCACGGTTAAGCTATTGCATAACATTTTTAACAACTTATGCAATTATAATTATTTATTTATTTTATTTTTTCTGATATCAGATAACTGCGCTCTATCGGAAAACGTTGAAATTATTCTGAATCATTTGCGGCTGCGGAAGCAAATGATTCGGAATAATTTAAACGTCTTTCGATAGAGCGCCGCGCACGAATTTTTTATTCAATAAAGCAAAAAAACCGAATTATTCGAAAAAAATCGTAGATAAAAAGATAGATAATTAAATTATCTTTAAAATGGTGCAGGTTTCATAATAATACGCCAGATAGTATTTGCGTGGTAGTCGTTTTTGTGTTCGGTTAGACCTAATTTCACAAATTAATTACACTATGTAATATAAACAAAATCTAAAATATTCTAAGCTAAGAATATTAGGAAAATGTTCTTGTTTAACATATATTTTTTTCGAATCGTAAGCAGTACTCGTTTAGACGTAATTATCAGTTTAAAATCATTAATTTTCGTTAAGAAATTTCTTCATTCGGTCGCCGCGCTGGCCTAGGCCCGCGATAAAAGCTATGCAATAGCTTAAAAAATAATTTAAATTTTAGGTCATGTTTATGGGTCATATTATCAACAATTATGAATTCTTATCAAAATAAGTAAATTTATCGTCTCAAGTGTTTAAAACTAAAGACTTTTCCCTTTTTCTGCATATAATTTCCCTTTTACTGCATAAATATAACTATTTATGCTCTCTTTAACAAGAGATAATACGCTCACAAATAAGACACTCGCAAGAAGACACTCACAATTAACGGTATTATAGTCAAATTGGCACATACATACATATGCAGTAAAAATATAACCCTTCTTTTTGCAGTCAGGAAATAAATCATAGCACTCAGTAGGTACTAACCGAACCACACCCATAATTTCATCACAGGTTAAAAGTTTTACCGCCCAACGAAGTGGGCACGGGTCAGCTAGTGGCAAATAAACGTCACCCTACTTAAATTAACAAATCGATTTGAAACTTTCCGTGAAACAAAGCCGCGGGCAACAGCTAGTATTATTTATAACCAATGCTTAAAGGTAGGTGCTTCTCAAACTAAAAATATGTCCGTATTCAGGTATCCAAGATAGCAAATATGTTCATCTGTTTATTTTTGTGTTTTTTTTTCTAATTATTTTTTTGTGTGGGGCTTTTCTAAGGTCTTTATGAGCCTTGTAACACTGCGACCACTTGCTGATCTATTGTGTTCGCCACCTACTATATATAGTTCTGCGCTATGCCTCGAGTCGTTTAAGATAATAATGAATAAATATTTAAAAAGTTGGCATTTTACGCAGCGCGGAGCGCCCTAACCAATATTGGTTAGATACAATTTTAGCATTTGTAAGCGTCTAACCAAAAATGGTTAACTCAAATAGGAAGGGTTAAGAACCGCAGCAGGCTTTTGGCGCCAGATTGTTTTACCTTCTCAGGTTGGAGGTAATGACCACCCAAGTGGATGTATCTTTTACGCATCAACGGGCCACACTCGCACATGAGGTGCAGAGGAGTTTCCTCTGCTCCTTGGCAGAACCTGCACATTTTTGTGTCTCGGAGCTTGAGGTTGAACATGTGTTTGTTCAGGCCACAATGCCCCGTGAGCGCCCTCACCAGTATGCGTAGATTGTTCCTATTTGGCAACAAGGCCTCACGGGCCGTCTAACGGTCGAAGCCTTAATTAGCGCTTTGGAATTATTCAACCCTGGCGTGTTGTTCCAGTGGTTGACAGATTGTTCTAAACATATTTGTTTGAGCATTAGGTTTGCAAGGCTTTTTGGTACGCCACAGCAAGGTTCAGGGCCGTATAACGTTCCCGTTGCTCCCGTCTTATCAAGTTCGTCGGCTTTTTCATTTGCCTCGATTCCTGCATGGCCGGGAACCCATCTTAGAATTACCCTGTTCTTTTCGCCCTGGGAATTCAGTAGTGATACGCAGTTTTGCACTAGCTTTGAGTTAATAGTATTCGTGCCATAAGAGCTGCCTTACTATCCGAGTGGATATAGATACGGTGGTTGGCGTTGTCGTTTTGTGGTTTTAAAGAAATCGTTATCAGTTGAGTGTTATCAGTTGATGTTTTATCAAGAAAAACGGGAGCTTTTATCTCTGAACTTTCAAATTATCCCATATCCATTACGATCACAATCGCAGATTCTAATCCAGATATGATTAATTGACTGATCATTGAGCAGTTATGAAATAGAGACGCGTTACGGTGGATAGGTTCAGTTGCGTTCAAATAAAAGTGAGTGTTATACAACTGCGCACGAGGAACACACGATCGGAATGCAGTCGCTGAACGCGCGTGACCAGCCTACAGTCCATTCACACTTCACACTGGGGCCAATATCTGAAAACGAGCTGATATCCAAGTTAAGTAACGCGAACGCGACGAAACACATTTACCTGTGTAAAAAGTTCTACCGTTTTTGAAAAAAAATTTTTTGACGTGACAACGTCTTATAATTCGATGGAGCCGGCTGCACGCACGAAAAAACATGACTCATGCGGCGTTACCTCGCTCTGAGGCGTTCCATTTATTATATTTATTATTCAATATAAATGCTGCGATCTACCGGTTGCGACAAGAATTATTTACTAACCTCTGTCTAAAATAGTACGAATGAAAATCACTAGATTGGTTTAAATTCTTGACATAATTTTCTATTGATATACGGAATGTTATTACTGAACGGACAATTTTCTTGTGGGTACAACGAAGTGCACCTACCGCTAGATGGCGCAGCGTGCTCAAACGCTTCTCAAACCGTTATTTAACAGTTTGAGATTTCAAACTTTCAAATTAAAAAAAAACAATAAACAATTATACAATTATACTGCTATACAATAATACATTTACATGTTGTAGTCAAATCGGTGAGTGTAAAAGCATATATTTTTGGGTGTTTGTAATAAACAATATCAGAATCTTAAATGAAACTGCTTCAAATGCAACCATTCCATCAGTATTTTCTTATGAAGTTGTCACGTTCAACTATCGTCAGTAAACCGACTTTAAAAACACATTTTAAAAAACAAGCTTTGATTTAAATGCTTTGTCCTGAGCCAACCCTGGATGCAGCAGCCATGTCATGGTGAAACTTAAAACGGGCTATCATAATTGAATGCGTATACAAAATTTCTTGACTGACCAGGGAAGCCATGACTTAGAACGGGCTAGTCCCAGTTGGGTGACAGAATCAAATAAGCAAAAGTTTGCCATTCGGTTCCTGTTAGTGTTGTAAGCAAAATAAATGAAATAAATGTTTTACAGTAATTAATTCATAAATAAATAAATGAATTTTATATAGGAATTACCGTTCAGAATAGGCTCGATTGCGTTTCTTCGTGAACTAAAATCGGAAATTAGTCCGTGTGAACGAGACAGAGTAATACGCTAGAACGGACTGTGTGATGACCGTTATAAATAGGATAGAAAACGAATTTACCGCGTGAAATTTGTAGCACCCGACGGTTCGGTGACGTTGCAGCCGCCGTTGTTCAGGGTAGACCGAAGAGCTGTCAATCCGTTGCCTTGCGGGTAGGCCGCATACCGCTTCCGCCACTGCGTAGGTTATAACGGTGGTGGGGGGCCGGGCTCGGAGCGCGGGAATTTTGAAAATCCGTCTTGCACACAACACTCACTGTATCCTGTTTTACGTCTTTGCGTTCGGCGTTCGGCGGCGGGAACATTTTAAGAAGAGGGTTCCGCGTAGAAGAGAGTTTGTAACCTTAGTCTCTATTGAAGTTCGGGGTTCTTCTTATTTCAATGGCTTCCCGGATCATGCGAGGAAAGTAGAATTGTTCTTTGGATAGCACAATGGGATTTTGAAACTGCATCCAGTGGTTACTTCCGCTATCCAATAAATGTTCGCAGATCGCCGAATTTTCTCGCTGAACGTTTTTAACAGCTTTGATGTGTTTTGACAGTCGCGTGGCTATGGGCCGTTTCGTTTGTCCAACGTAGGCTAGACCGCAACTGCATTCGACTTTATACACACCCGGGGTTTGCAGTGGTATTACATCCTTTACAGGCCTCAAAAATCGAGCTATATTTTGGGTCGGTTTGAAGATCGTGAGATCAAATGCCCACCAAGGTCAAATCTTACACCGCATACGAAATATGCTCGAATTTAATCGGACGAGTATAAGTTCGACATGTAGTATTTATCGGCGACCGTTCGTTTCATATTCCGCTCTTATGTATTACTCTGTCTCGTTCGCTTGGACTAGTTTTAGTTTTAGTCCACAAAGAAAAGCAATCGGGCAAAATAAAAACTGAAAAACCGAAAAAAATGCCAAACTTTCGTGGTTTTTTGGAGATAGTTTCTAACGCTTCACTCATGTGCCATCTCATATTACCCCATTATTATTATTATTATTTATTTATTCCGTAGCCGGCGATTGGGGAGGGGGTCGCCCTCGCAGCCAATACGCTGCTGTCGGTGCCGCTGGATCTCGTACTCCATTCACGATTCGCTTCCATTCTTGACGATTTTTTGCCACGTCTCGAGCATCCCTAGCCGACAATCGTTGATTTTTAAGGTCGTCTTTGATGTTATTTAGCCAGGTTTTCTTCGGTGCCGATCGCTGAATTCTCCATTCTGTCGGACGGTCTCGCAAAAGAAGTTTACGTGGCAAGCGAATATCGTTCATTCGGCAAACATGGCCGAACCATCGTAGTCGACGTTTTTGTACTTCTTCTTCGATCGTTGTTACTAGATCGCATCTTTCTCTAATGGTCTCGTTTCGAATTCGGTCGCGGAGTGAGACACCGAGAATCTGCCTCAAGCATCGCATTTGGAAGACTTCGAACTTTTTGAGGTCCGATTGTAGTAACGTCCACGTTTCCGATCCATAAAGAAGAATTAGTGAAATAAAATAATTTCCAAGAATTAGTCGGAATTAATTCAAACCAAAAGTTTATTTCACTGGACTTATAATATATCTGAAATGTATTGAATATACATAACTCATTAATTTCTATTGAAAAATAAACATATATTTATTGCCAGCGTTCAAGTAGAGCTAATCACTGTGCAGCCATCAATTAACATAGCATTAATCGCGTTATGATCAATTATTGTGGTCAGCAAGGAAAAACATTCTATTGACTTTCACTAGTTTCGTTCGAGCATCCAGTAATTAGCACAACACGGAGTTTCCGATGGAATTGTATTAATTTCTGTAAACTCGGCTGAGCTTGGTTAGTCTGCTTAAGAGCCGACCATGAACCACGTTACGATTTTTTTTAACTTAAGGGTAGTGATTTCAAACAGTGTGTCGCGACCCCATTGGGGGTGCCGATGAGAATCACGGGGGTTGCAGGACATCTAAAAATAAAATCGTCCATATTACAAAATCATTATTTATATAATATGCAAACATTTCCACCTTCGCAAGAGAATATATTTATTGTCTGTTTTCCTATTGCTTTTACAAAACTTTATATTGATCTAAGATATATACAAATAGAGTTGTCAACTACAACGGGCGAACCCGCCACCTCAGGAAGTTTTAACGATTGGTAGTTCTATCTCCCGTGAAGTGAGCGCAGAAGACTTGGACAAAACAGTCCACCGTCAAGCTCCGCCACATGCCCGTAAGAGGCCAACGCCTTAACCGCGAGATAACCAGGTGTGTTACACTCACGCCCTTACTTCCGATTGCGACCAGATTACTGCCGAATCTATCGCGGACCACGGCATGCTTTGCCCGGTTGTTCACCCAGGATCGGGTAGCTAATAGTCGTTTCGAGAGCAGTCGCCGTAAGGTCCGCAACCACCCCCGCTCTATAGGAAGCAGTACTGCTTCCAGACTCCCCCGACTGTTAGTCAGAGTGCACAGTCGATTGGCTCACGCCGCACGGTGCGCAGACCGTCCAGGAGCGCCAGAATGTTGATTCCTAGGGGAAACTAGCCCTAAGGCCAGAGTCATGCCCGGGCTGGGATAAGATAGATACAGTTAGGGAATCGAGGGAAATGAAAAAGCCGACGAACTTGCTAAGACGGGAGCAAAAGGAGCGTTATACGGCCCAGAACCTTGCTGTGGGGTACCAAAAAGCCTTGCAAAACTAATGCTCAAAAATATATGTTTGGGAGAATCCGTCAACCTCTGGAACAACACGCCAGGGTTGAATCATTCCAAAGCGTTAAGTGGAGGTTATAAACGATAGATATATTCGTAGGCGTATAATACTTATGCTATGGTACGTCTGAGAGACTGGCGGTACCGGGTGCGTGATGCGATAATCGCGTGCGATTTAGAGGTGGTTGGCGGCGAAGTATTTTCGTTCCTTTCGCTAACACAACGGAGACGTTTCCAGACCGTACCGCACCATACCGTCTTGAGACCATTGCCATAGACCAGCAGAGGCCAACCTTACTGTACAATTTACTGTTCATGGGCCCGGGAGCTAACGGGCCCATGATGAGGTGGCCACGATGACCCATGTGTTCAGGGTCGGTCACACTCACGGGTCAACACCCATCCGATGGCCTCCACGCATGGGGTGCGAGCCTGGGTAGGACACTGGGTCAACCAGTCTCCCCCGGGAATCAAACCTCTGGCGCTCCTGGACGGTCTGCGCACCGAGCGGCGCAAGCCAATCGATTGTGCTCTCCGACTAACAGTCGGGGGAGTCTGGGAACTGTATTGTTTCCTATAGAGCGGGGGTGGTTGTCTACCTTACGGCGACTGCTCTTGAAATGACCATTGGCCATCCGATCCCGGTTCAGAGTCGGGCAAAGGACACCTTGGTCCGCGATAGATTCGGTGTACACCGTTTCACCGCTTCGTAAGGGAGAGGACCGCGCAAGCGACCTCGAACTCGGAACCAATCGAGAGACCGGAGAAATCTGGTCACAATTGGAAGCAAGGGCGCGAGTGTCGGCCCGCCAGGTAACATTACTGGCTATCTCGCGGTAAAGGCGTTGGTCTCTTGCGGGTAGACGTCGGATTTGTGATGTCCAAAGTCTTCTACGCTCACTGCACGGTCGATAGAACGATGAATCGTTAAAACGTCCTGCGGTGACGGGTTCGCCCGTTGTGGTTGACATCTCAATATGTACAATTTAATTTAATTACTTTACCTGCCCACCAACCGAACAGAAGGGAAATTATTGTGAAGCGCGTTTTTTTCGAGATCAAGTCGGAAATTTATTTTAAGTCACCCTGAGACCATTGAGAGCGTTTTCCGATTGAAGTCTGTCTGTGAGTGTGTATGTGTGTGTGTGTGTGTGTGTGTGTATGTGGCTGTGTGTGTGTATATTTATATATACTTTTAATATAAATTCATGTAAAGTTTATGCGATTATCGTATCTATGTATGTATTATATTAGATGTAAGAATATTTATTTATGAATATCTGAACTAAAATACCTTCCGTTTAATTTGGTCTCTTCAACATTTTTAAATTTCAGAATAAAGTAACTACCTCCATCCTTGTAATTATTAAATCTAAATACCATAGCAATATAAAGTAAAAAAAAAAAAATAAAATAAAAACCTAAGAGCGGATATATCATGCTCTTTCGGCAGGCAATATACGATTTCTGTTGGTACCACCTCGATACAGGTTATTCCTAGTGAGGTGGTAAACCACAAACTATCATTTCTGAATCTCTTTCCGAGTTAGGAAGTAAATTGGAAAACTGTTTAATTAATTATGAAATTTTAGGCTAAAATAATGTTTTTTTAAAATTAAATATATTTTTAGGACTTAAATAAATAAAAAATGTATGTGTGTGTGTATTCTTCCACGATAGCGCCCAAACGCTTCATCCAATTGAGCTGAAATTAGACGTAGATAGGCAGTGGACTATTTCGTCAAAAATCTTCTACGCGCACCTGACGGGAGACAGAACGATCTAACATCGTTAAATCTTCCTGAGGTAACGGGTTCACCCGTTGTATATAGTTGACAGCTCAAGTTGCACTAAAAAGTACTACACTTTTATTACTCTTTACAATGAAACCCCTAAGGGGCTCTCTAGACGATCAAGCATGCTTGAGAAGCTTCGCGTCGCGGGTAGGGAGGGGATCGTAAACCACAGGAAAAATGCAAATATATTTTTGGAATAATTACCAAAAATGCCTAATATTGTAGTTTATACCAGGGAGTCACGTTATTTAAAAGTAATTGATTAATGAATGACGTGACTTCCTAGTATAAAACTACAAAATTAGGCATTTTTGGTAAACATTTCAAAAATATATTTGCATATTTCCTGTGGTTTACGATCCCCTCCCTGCCCGAGACGCAAAGCTTGTCAAGCATGCTTGATCGTCTAGAGAGCCCATAAGAGTGTTAATTTAATAAAGAACTGCAGTTTAAACAATTGTGCCTTTCTTTACATAAATAAATAAATATTATCAGTAAATATATATTATAGTACTAGCTGACCCGTGCCTACTTCGTTGGGCGGTAAAAATTTTTACTTGTGGTGAAATTATGAGTGTGGTTCGGTTAGTACTGAGTGCTATGATTTATTTCCTGACTGCCAAAAGAAGAGTTATATTTTTACTGCATGTGTATGTATGTATTTGCATGCCAATTTGAATATATTACCGTTATTTGTGAGTGTCTTCTTGTGAGTGTCTCATTTGTGAGTGTCTTATCTCTTTAACCATTTATGCAGTAAAAGGGAAATTATATGCAGTAAAAGGGAAAAGTCTTTTGTCACTTGAGACGATAAACTTACTTATTTTGATATGAATTCATAATTGTTGATAATATGACCAATAAACATGACCTAACGATTTAAATTATTTTTTAAATATATAAAACTACTTTTTGTGACTTAAATACAAAATTTAGACATATGATTTACCTTACGTTTTTGTAGGCATTACTAAGCTCTACAACTTTTCTCTAGAACTCAATCATATGGCAGATGGCAGATTTTTTCCCTACTTCTTCTTCTTCTTCATCATCAGCGCGCATTCGCCCACCGTTAGGCATACGCCTCTCCAATCACTATCCATCCGGATCGGTTATTTTGGTTTGGCAGCCTGATCGTACCCAGAGATTCTTAGCACCCCCTGCCCCGCCGTTACCGTAACCGCTGCCGTGGCTCGGGCTAGTGGGGCTGCTGGGGACTGGGGGCCGTGGTAAGGTTGTACTGATCATCATCATGATTGGAGGTATTTAGCCCGATACCCGCCACGTCGGCCACACGTCTTGGCGAGCTCCACACATCAGGAGAATATTTCCATTTCCTAGGCTTGTGGCAACATGGTCGGGTTACTTAACCACCGACTTGCACTATATTTTCTAAATTTATTATTTAATTATTATTTATTGTTGAGAAAATTTTCAAAATATATATTGACGCTTAGAATTTAAATTTCGAATATCAATTTCTTAGATTTTTTCCTACATACTTGACAGTTATCGTTATATTTTAGATAATTAACACTATATCTTTATAAATTATAGCCTATGTGTTATTCTATAAATAGGATAGAAAACGAATTTACCGCGTGAAATTTGTAGGACCCGACGTTTCGGTGACGTTGCAGCCGCCGTTGTCTAGGGTAGACTACCACCTACCTACCGACCTCTACCCTAGACAACGGCGGCTGCAACGTCACCGAAACGTCGGGTCCTACAAATTTCACGCGGTAAATTCGTTTTCTATCCTATTTATAATGTCAAACAACCGCGATAGTCTTCGATTTTATGTGTTATTCTGATGTGCAAGATATATTATTCTAAAGTTTCATCAAAATCCATTTAGTAGTTTCTGCGTGAAGGAGTAACAAACATCCATACATTCTTACAAACTTTCGGGTTTATAATATTAGTAGGATACTACAATTTCAAGGGAGTGAAGTGAACCGGAAATAGTATGTATGTTGCCGATTATCTTAGTGGCTGAAGGGAAATTTTCTAATTTGCATAGAATACAATTATTTTAAAGGAAAAGCGAGCTGCATAACCGCCGTCTGTCAAAAGCGGAAACATCGCGATGACATCGCAATCGCCGCCGGAATCGCAAATTTTGTAAACCGACCCCCCTCCCGCCTTCCTTCTCATAGGGCTAGCATTTATTGCGTCACTTCATTGTCGATATTATTTGGGAGCTGATGGGCCATTGCTGAGTTTTCCACGAAGACCCATTTTGTATAGGGTTGGTCACACTTACGGGTCAACACCCATCCGGCGGCCTCAACGCATGAAGAGCGAGCCTGGTTAGGTTAGGGCTCTGGCCTTAGGGCTAGTTTCCCCTAGGAATCAATATTCTGGCGCTCCCGGACGGTCTGCGCACGGTGCGGCGTAAGCCAATCGATTGTGCATTCTGACTAACAATCGGAAGAGTCTGGAAGCAGTACTGTTTCCTATAGAGCGGGGATGGTTGCTGACCTTACTGCGACTGCTCTTGAAACGACCACCGGCTACGCGATTCCAAGTGAACAGCCGGGCAAAGGATGCCGTGGTAGATTCGTTTCACACCGTTTCACCGCTTCGTAAGGGAGAGGACCGCGCAAGCGACCTCGACCTCGTAACCAGTCGAGTGACCGGAGTAATCTGGTCGCAACTAGCTGGCAGTAAAGGCGTGAGTGTAAGACCGCTGGGTAACATACCTGATTATCTCGCGGTTAAGGCGTTGGCCTCTTACGGGCATGTGGCGGAGCTTGACGGTGGACTGTTTTGTCCAAAGTCTTCTGCGTTCACTTCACGGGAGATAGAACGATCATTTCGTTAAAACTTCCTGAGGGTTGGCCCGTTGTAGTTGACTACTCTAGTTGTCGATATTCTTAGAACCAGCCTAGAATTCAGATTGTTGAAACTTATTCTATATATGAAAATATTGCAAAGTTAACGATACACTGGTACATAATTAACAATCAATGGACAAACAAGAATGATAATAATATTATAGCATTCGATTTTACAGATCTCCAGTTTACTATTTCACGCTAGGCTGCATCGCACGAAAATAAATATCATATACTAACAATGATATAAAAATTGGTAGTATATTGTGAAGTCACAAAGGGATCTTGGCGTAATAGTCACCGAAGACCTAAAATGGGAAGAAAACGTGACTGCATTGGTACAGAAAGCAAACTCACTATTGTTTCTAATTCAAACAGCTTTTTACCATCTCACAGAGGAACTGATGCTGAAAATCTATAAGTCATTTGTACTATAAGTCATTGTACATTTGTAAGACATTTGTCCCGAATACGACTGGCAAAAGTACAGAAAAGCTACTTGTACCTTAGCATTAAATTCTATAATCTACTCCCTACAAAATTTAAACAGCTGGAGGACATAAAATTAAAAAAAAACGTCAAGGAGATGCTGATAGGCCACCCTTTCTATAACTTGGCCGAATTTGAGGGCCATGATTTTTCAAATATTGTGCCCATTTAAATTACTTAAAAAAGTAGAGCCTTATTGTGTGATTGTTTTATATGGTCTTATATCTAAGGGGAGCTAACGGGCCCATGATGAGGTGGCCACGATGACCCATGTGTTCAGGGTCGGTCACACTCACGGGTCAACACCCATCCGATGGCCTCCACGCATGGGATGCGAATCCTGGGTAGGACACTGGGTCAACCAGTCTCCCCTGGGAATCAAACCTCTGGCGCTCCTGGACGGTCTACGCACCGAGCGGCGCAAGCCAATCGATTGTGCTCTCCGACTAACAGTCGGGGGAGTCTGGGAACTGTATTGTTTCCTATAGAGCGGGGGTGGTTGCCTACCTTACGGCGACTGCTCTTGAAATGACCATTGGCCATCCGATCAGAGTCGGGCAAAGGACGCCTTGGTCCGCGATAGATTCGGTGCACACCGTTTCACCGCTTCGTAAGGGAGAGGACCGCGCAAGCGACCTCGAACTCGGAACCAATCGAGAGACCGGAGAAATCTGGTCACAATTGGAAGCAAGGGCGCGAGAGTCGGCCCGCCAGGTAACTCTGGCTATCATTTGCTTCCGCAGCCGCAAATGATTCGGAATAATTTCAACGTTTTCCGATAGAGCGCAGTTATCTGATATCAGAAAAAATAAAATAAATAAATAATTATAATTGCATACGTTGTTAAAAATGCTATGCAATAGCTTTACCGCGGCAGTCCCCGAGTGCCACGCGTATTTTTAATCTAATTTTTAAATAAGGTATCATATTCCTCAGCAGCCAGTTTTTTGGTCAGGTTGTCCTTCGACATAGGCCTCCCCCATTTTCTTCCATTCATCTCTGTCCCAAGCCAACCTTCTCCATCCTTTTAGTAAGTCATCTTCCTATCTCTTAATTTTACGTCCTTTTTGTCTTTTCCCATTTCTAGGATACCATTACGTCCTTCGTCCATTTTTCTTTGTTGGTTCTCATGATGTGACCAGTCCAGTTCCATTCTAAAAATTAGTAGTAAAAGGTATTTGTAAAGCAAATAGTAAAGCAAATTTTAGAATCACTTGACACATCTCAAGACCCCATAGCCGTTTTTTGCGATCTATCGAAGGCCTTCGACTGTGTGAATCACCAGATTCTTCTAGATAAACTAGAGAGGTATGGTATCCGCGGTAGAGCTCATAGCCTGATCACATCATATCTAAATAGGAGATACCAAATTGTGGAAATAAACAATGCTAAGTCATTGCCAAAATTAATTGCACGCGGGGTACCTCAGGGCTCTATACTTGGACCACTACTATTTATTATTTTTATTAACGATATCGATAGGACAATTACGCCGCCAGTAAAGACGCTTCTATACGCCGATGACACCAGCTTCTTTTTTGAAAATAAAAACACCCAGGTCTTGGAAAAGCTGATAAACGAGCAGCTTCTTGTGGCTAACACTTGGTTTGAAAAAAATCAACTTTTCATAAACCCATCAAAAACGGTAGCGATGAAATTTTCAACTACTAAAAAGAGTGACAAAAATATTACGATTAAAATAGAATCAGAAAATATAAATATTGTCAGAAATACTAAATTATTAGGGACCACTTTAGATGAAAATTTAAACTGGAATCAATATATCGATAATTTGTGTGCAACTTTGTCATCGGCAGTCTATGCTATAAGAAAGGTGAAATTTCTGGCTGGCGAACGTGCAGCGATCAGTGTGTATCACTTCTGCTTCCATCCAAAGATGTCTTATGCGATACTACTATGGGGTAATGCAACCGATACCCATCGCGTTTTTGTGCTACAAAAGCAAGCCGTTAGGACAGTTTTTGGTGTAAGCAGAGAAACACATTGCGCCCCTTTTTTTATTAAAGCTGGTATCTATACCATGTCGTTCATGTACATATATCAGTGCCTTTTATACGCCAAAGAGAATGTTTTAAATTGCGAGCTTCACCCCACTCGGCATAGCCATAATACGCGACATAAAAACAATGTGTTATTGCCTAAAGTACGCTTGACTAAATATCAAAAAACATTTTTATATATTAGTTTTCAATTGTTCAATGCTTTGCCATCATCAACGAAAAGACTTGAGATGGCAGCATATAAAATCTGCTTGAAAATCAGTTAGTCAAACATGCCCTTTACAAACTGGACGACTTTTATGATATTGCGTCCACAATTGCTTGATTATAAATAACCATATTATGACTATACTTTCGAACTAAGTTTTAGATTTTATTGACATTGTTTTTAATTACGCATGTTTTAGAATTATTCTTGTTATGGTATTGATTATTATTTGTTTGATTATTGATTATTTTGTAAATTTGACTATTTTTAAGTAATCATCTCTGATTACAATAATTTTTTTTCCTTTTAATTAATCAAAGCGGTTTTATCATCCGGTAAATTATGATTGTAAAATTTGACATGTTCCTCAGTATTGTGAAATGCTTTTATGGAATGAATAAATGATTATGATGATGATGATGATGATGTAAGGACTTCGACCACATACCCACAACAAAAGAAGTAATTTCTATAGAATCGAAACCGCAAACACACTTAATTTAACACGCTTCAACTAGCATTGAATTCTACATAATTTCTGCATTTACTGCACACACAGCTGATGACTAATGTCATTTCTTCTGATCGATACGAATTGACACACTTATTCTCACCCCACTCAGTGACCATTGCATCATTCACACGATATAAAAAGCAGTACATTCGACACATATTTTATCATCCTCTCAGCGGCCGTCGCCCGCTACAAGTACTCGCGCTCTTCATTATCTTCGAGTCAACAACAACTACGCATAGTATACGCGATCATCATTAGCTTCAAATCTATCGCGGCGCTTCACACTTCGGCTACACAACCACGACACCACCTCGAGGCCACACTACCTACACACCGGCGAAATATCAAACAAGGCGTTACGAACTGGCAACCGATCACACACCTTCTGAATAAATCTTCAACTTCAACTACAACGACTTTCAATACGGAGAAAACTTATTGATGAGAACCACCCTTCGCTCACAAATAATTGGAGTCTAGTGAAGGGTGGCCACCCTCACATATTAATATAATAATCCATTTGTAATACAATAATCAAAAATAATTTAAATAAAAAAACAATTTAAGTAAAAGGTACTAGAATGGTCACTGGAATAATAATAATAAATGGTATTCAATTGTCAGAAACTATACATAGTCAAAAATAATAAAACAAATCAAATTATTTATTTAACAAAGAGGCACTTAAATGGTCCTTGCAATAATACAAATGTCTAAAAAATATACGTAAATGGTAATGAGAATTCACAATAATTTCCCTTATGAAATCTAAATTATAGTACTACTTGCTAATCAGATTCTTTTTGAGCTGTTATAAGCTGTGAAGAAGAATCCTTAAGTCAATTTCGGGTGTTATTACTGCACAGGCATTTTTTTGTCGGTAAATCAGTAGAACGAGGTAAGCAACTTTTAATACAATTTTTTTTTTTCGAAAATTTGTTTTTTATTTTTTTTTTAAAATATCATGAAAATCTATGATCACGATGCGCTATCTAGAGGTTAGTAAAATGTCGCTGATATTGTTTATTTCCGACTTATTACCTACCGCTAGATGGCGCAGCGCGCTCAAACACTTATCAAACCTTTATTTAAAAGTCAACTTCTTCAAATTTTAAAATTAAAACAAAATCAAAAAATATTTTTTTTACAAATAAAAAATTTGACGTGACAACGTCTTATAAATCGATGGAGCCTGCTGCACGCACGAAAAAACATGACTCATGCGGCGATACCTCGCTCTGAGGCGTTCCATGTATTATATTTATTATTCAATATAAATGCTGCCATCTACCGGTTGCGACAAGCATTATTTACTAACCTCAGTCTTAAATAGTACGAATGAAAATCACTAGATTGATTTAAATTCTTGACAAAATTTTATATGTATTCTTGATATACGGAATGTTATTACTGAACGGACAATTTTCTTGTGGGTACAACGAAGTGCAACGAAGTAAGCAACTTTTATTAAAAAAAAAAAAAGTATGAAAAGCTATCATTACGATGCGCTATCTAGAGGTTATTTATTTATTTATTTATTTATTTGCAGCTGTTATAAAAAACATATACAAAAAAAAAACAAGAACACACAGATTAAAAATTAAAACTATAAATAGACAAAGACTATGAAATAAAGCTACAAACGCTGCAAATTAGGGGTATCCTCAGGATATCTCTTATCCTGGTTTTCAGGACACACCTATTAATTATTGATACATATTAATTTTGATACTATTAATTGTTGATACATATTAATTATTGATACTATTAATTGTTGGTAAAATGTCGCTGATATTGTTTATTTCCGACTTATTACCTACCGCTAGATGGCGCAGCGCGCTCAAACGCTTCTCAAACCTTTATTTAACATTCAAATTCTTCAAATTTAAAAATTAAAACAAAATCAAAAAATATTTTTTTTACAAATAAAAAAATATTTTTGATTTTTTCTATTTTTTTTAATCAAAACTTGCTTACTACGTTGTTTTGATTCGCCCACAGAAAAAAAATGCCAGTGCAGTAATAACACCCTGTATATATTACCTATTTCCTAATAACTTTTAAATACATATGACACTAAAGCGCACATCCAGTGTGATCGCCTAAAAAAATGTGATATTTTGGGTTTTTTTTTAAAGAAAAGTATTGCATCGAAGATTTGTTTTTTTTTTTATATATTTGTGCATAAATAATGTATACATAGTAATGTTATTAAATGACAAAATATACTTTCAGTAAGTTACTCGCCATCTCCGGGGTCTCAAAAAAAAACATCCATTGCTGCAGTGATTGCGGCCTTCCTAGAGCCTTAAATAATAAAAAAAGGCTTGGATAACTAAAAGGACCCAGGATTTTGAAAAAAAAAGAAACAAATAAAGGTTTAAAATTTTAAGCATACATAGCTAGTAGCACCCGTAGTTTCGGCGACGTTGCAGCCGCCGTTTTCCAAAAAAACAGTTTTAATTTCCCCGCATTATCCGGGAAGCCATTGAAATAAAAAGAACCCCGAACTTCAAAAGAGACGACGGTTACAAACTCTTTACTGCGTGGAACCCTCTTCTTACAATGTTTTTAATGCCCATGGACCTGACACAGGATAGAGTGAGTGTAAAGTGCACAGCAGCTTTTCAAAATTCGCGCGCGGCGACCCCACCGCTCTGCCGCTCCACCGCCAATATAATTTGCGGAGTAACAGCAGTTGCCGCAGTTGGCCGCCTACCCGCAGAACGACGGATGACGATTGACAGTACTTTAGTCTACCCTGGACAACTGCGGCTGCAACGTCGCCGAAACGTCGGGTGCTACAGACTTCACGCGGCAATTTCGTTTTATTCTAATTATAATACCAAACAACCGCGATAGTCTTCGATTTAATATATTATTCCTTTTTATTTAAAATGATACGTATTTACAATATATTTCTCTATTTATACCCACATATACCTATGAAGAAGTATTTCTTGTTCTCCTAAAAACTGGTTACCTACGAGTAACGCTATGTTAAATATTAAAGGACGATATATCGATATAGGTCATCAGATACTTGCTAATCTCTCCCTTTGCGGGTTTGAGGGTATGGCGATACTCAACTATTATAAGTATAACAAGCCGTGCTCGCCAGAGCGGCCACGACGTATCTTACAATCAAGTAGTCCGATTTCCCATACACTTTCCGGGAGCTAATGGGACCAGTGAAGTTGGGCCATTATGACTCATGTGTTAAGGTCGACCCAACTAACAGGTCAACCCATCTGCGAACCATATTTTCTTAGTACAAAATACTGACTTTTACGACTCAATATATTTTACAATGTCTAGGTACTATATGCTAAATCAAATATTAACGAACAAGAGGTAAACGGGAATATGCACTCCCACAATACACGCAGACGTGATGACGTTATCCTGCCTAATGTACGCCTTACGCAGACACAAAAGTCCTTTGGATATTTGAGCTATAAGCTCTTTAACCAGCTACCACTCTCCACAAGAAAGATGGAAACAAAGGCGTTTAAAAGATGTATTAAACAAAAGCTACAATCCACACATGCTTTCTATAAGCTGGGTGATTTTTTTGAGCATGCCAATTCTTTCAAATGGGAATAATATTAATATTTAACTTCTAGGTACCTCATTTTAGTTCTTATTGTTTAATATTAATATTATGAATTTAATATTTAATATGTAGATTACAATGTGTAATGTAACATACCTGATCATATACATACGTTGTTTTTTCCAATTTTGTTTTGATACTTCCTATTGTGTGATTATTTTTTGTATAAAGTGCTTGATGACTATTAATATTCTTATAATAATTATCTATTTTATATTTATAGGTACTCATGTACATGGATCAGCTGTATTTTTGTATTTTTTTATTTGTCTGCCGTGTAAAGCCGACTTTAGTCAACACTATTGTCGAATTAATATTTATGATTTAATCGTTTTATATCTACATTTCTAATATGCGATAATTAGATTTAATTCATAATTCATGCTTTTATTGTATATTCTGAATGAATTAATTGAATACTGAATACTGAATACATTCGGTAGCCTCCAAGTAGAAGTTTAAACCAGGGTAGGACTCTATGCATGCGGGTTAGTTCCCCTAAGAATCGTACTTCGGGGGCTCCTGGACGGGTTGCACAGTGCGGCGTCAGCTAATTGACTGTGCATTCTGATAACCGGGGAATTCTGAAAACGGCTTTGTTTCCTATATAGCGGGGTGGTAGTTAATTTTACGGCATCTGCTCTTGCAACCATCGGGTATCGGCTACCCGATATCGGTGAACAGCCGGGCGAAGAATACCGTGGTCCGCGATAGATTAGGTAGACACCGAATCACCGCTTCGCAAGGGAGAGGACCAACTAGAGTGGTCAACTAAAACGGGCGAACCCGTCACCTCAGGAAGTTTTAACGATTAGTCTTTCTATCTCCCTGGAGTGAGCGCAGAAGACTTGGACAAAACAGTCCACCGTCAAGCTCCGCCACATACCCGTAAGAGACCAACGCCGAGATAGCCAGGAGTGTTACCCAGCGGGCTTACACTCACGCCCTTACTTCCAATTGCGACCAGATTACTCCAGTATCTCGATTGGTCGCTTGCGCGGTCGTCTCCCTTACGAAGCGGTCAAACGGTGTATACCGAATCTATCGTGGATCGGGTAGCCGATGGTCGTTTCGAGAGCAGTCGCTGTAAGGTCCGCAACCAACCCCGCTCTATAGGAAACAGTACTGCTTCCAGGCTCCCCCGACTGTTAGTCAGAGTGCGCAATCGATTGGCTTATGCCGCACGGTGCGCTGACCGTCCAGGAGCGCCAGAAGGTTGATTCCTAGGGGAAACTAACCCTAAGGCCAGAGTCCTACCCAGGCTCGCACTTCATGCGTGGAGGCCGCCGGATGGGTGTTGACCCGTGAGTTTGACCAACCCTGAACAGAATGGGTCTTCGTGGCCAGCTCAGCAAGGGCCCCTTAGCTCCCGGGAGAGGACCGTGTAAGCGACCTCGAATCCGTAACTAGTCGGGAGGCCGGAGAAACCTGGCCTTAACTGGAAGTAAGGGAGCGGGTGTCTGCCCGCTGGATGCCCACCCGGCTTCCCGCGTTAAGGCGTTGGTCTCTTACGGGCGAGTGGCGTAACTAGACAGTGAACTGTTTCTTTCGAAGTCTTCTACGCTCACCTCACGAGAGACAGAACGATCAAATATCGCTAAAACTTCCTGAGGTGACGGGCTCGCCCGCTGTATTTGACACCTGTAAGTATGTTCTTACTGATTCCTAATGGTTCTGTGTAGCTTGGGTGGTGTTGGCCAATTTTATGTTACCTTTTTACCGTTTCCGGTAGCCTCCTCGTAGAGGGACTTAACCTTGCAGGGCCGCTGTGAGCTTCTGCCACGGCTGTAACATGCAGTTGGAGGCGGTTGGAATCAGAACTTTGCGGAAACTTGTGAGGTTGTAGCAAGTAATCTCTGGGTCTACTAAAACAAACTCTGGGACTACTAAACAAGAGACTTTTCCCTTTTACTGCATATAACTTCCCTTTTACTGCATAAATAGTTAAAGAGATAATACGCTCACAAATAAGACACTCACAAGAAGATACTCACAAATACCGGTATTATAGTCAAATTGGCATGCAAATACATACATACATATGCAGTAAAAATATAACCCTTCTTTTGGCAGTCAGGAAATAAATCATAGCACTCAGTACTAACAGAACCACACTCATAATTTCATCACAGGTAAAAAGTTTTACCGCCCAACGAAGTAGGCACGGGTCAGCTAGTTTTATTTAATTGTTATATTTTAATTCTTTATTTCGTGTCTATATTTTCTACACCCAAAACGGGTTTTTTGAAAATAAATATCATTTGGTTTGATTTGACTTGTTCGCCCGTTTTAGTAGATAATTCCAAATGTAGCCTATTGTGAATTACCGATTAAATTAAATTAAACTTTATAAATTCCCACGGCTTGTGTTTACAGTAGTAGTGGGCGTGGTACGGCGCGATAGGGTGGGGCGGAGCGGCGAAGCCCGGCAAAATGTCGTTTGTTACCAAACTGCTATGTTTTTGACAAGCGTCTCCTCGGCGAGTCATTTTTGCTTTATTTTTTGCCCCTTTTCCGTTGTCTGCCCACAGATGGCGCCCATCCCCTCCCCCTCCCTCTCCCTAATGTCCCCCACCACTCGAGCGATGCGACGAATATTAATTTTTGACATTCATAAATACCGTGGACAACAGCGAAAAACAACGCGAAATAAACCATCATCACTTGCGCTACAGCCATTGTCGGTCTTGGCAGCATCATTGATTTTATAGCGTATTAGATTGCTTAGTGCAGTAGTACGATTTAGCAGCTAGAATTTTACTATTAAAAATGGCAGGAAGCCATTTAACCCCAGAAACTGCACCCAAAAGTTAGGAGAATAATGCAATTATTACGAACGGTTCTGCAACCAATACTAATAAATAAAAAATAAATTATTAGTTTAAAAAAAAACACTAAAAACACGCTTTTGGGCTATGATACGATATTCACATACACACGGCTATGATACGATATTCCATCATGGAATCGTCATGGAAATCTAATCGTGGTCAAAGTTCATTTCAAGACTTTTCTAACAAGTCCAAACACAGCTATGATGCGATATTCCATCATGAAGTTCCAGTTCATATCTTCCGACTCCATCATCAGATCAGTTCTTCAGTACCATATTATTGTATTGTCATCGGAACTACATACAACTGCCAATTTCATGACGCTATGATCCTTAGAAGATGGTTAAATTAGTTACCTTTCCATTACATAGTTACATACAGGTCGACCAAATAAAAGCGTCTTAAAAAGCTGAAGAGTTTGTTTTTTTGTTTAAACACGCTAATCTCTGGAACTACCAGTCGGATTTGTTTTTTTTTGTATTTGATAGTCAACATCTTGAGGGAGGTTATTGAACATCGCGTTAAGGTCCTTAAAAGCGAACAAAAAGAACATTAAGCGAAAACGAAGTAATAGCGTGGGCAGGCGATGCAACGCAGTGCACGCGGCTATTGACCCGTACGTTTGGCTGACCCGTATACACTCATGGGTCTTAGTGGCCTAACTGCAACAGGACCCATTAGTTCTTAGATAGACACACAGACAGACTTCAATCTGGAAATGATCCTAATCGTCTCAGAGGGCCTCAAAATGGATATTTTCGTCTTCATCTCGTTTATTTAACGCGTTTACAATACTTTCCTTCCTGGTCGCTCGGTGGGCCGGGAAAGTTTTAGATTAGATGTGCATTAAAAATACTGAAAACAAACTTCAGACTTATCAGTGTTAAATTCAGACATATCAGCAAATACGCTGCCTGTCTGTAAAATATAAGAATAATAATAAATATCTGTGGTAGGAAGCCGCACTGATGTATTCCGGCAAGCGGATATGCCGCCATCTTTAAAATGGCCCCTGTTCTCCCACACTTCCGCCGCGGTTGACTCCGGATCAGTTACAATCAGTCTGCGGAATTCCCCCTCTTTTAACCATCTTCTTCCTTAAGAAATAGCATATTATTACATGCCCGGGGGCTAACGGGCCCATGATGAGTTGGCCACGATGACCCATGTGTTCAGGGTCGGTCACACTCACGGGTCAACACCCATCCGACGGCCTCCCCGCATGGGGTGCGAATCCTGGGTAGGACACTGGGTCAACCAGTCTCCCCTGAGAATCAAACCTCTGGCGCCCCTGGACGGTCTGCACACCGTGCGGCGCAAGCCAATCGATTGTGCTCTCCGACTAACAGTCGGGGGAGTCTGGGAACTGTATTGTTTCCTATAGAGCGGGGGTGGTTGCGTACCTTATGGCGACTGCTCTTGAATTGACCATTTGCCATCCGATCCCGTGTAAGAGGCGGGCAAAGGACGCCTTGGTCCGCGATAGATTCGGTGCACTCCGTTTCACCGCTTCATAAGGGAGAGGACCGCGCAAGCGACCTCGAACTCGGGACCAATCGAGAGACCGGAGAAATCTGGTCACAATTGGAAGTGAGGGCGCGAGTATCTCGAGCCCGCCGGGTTTATTCCTGGCTAACTCGCGGTAAGGCGTTGGACTCTCACGGGTTGTGACGTAGCTGGACGTAGGATTGTACTGTCCAAAGTCTTCTACGTTCACTGCAGGGCGACAGAACGACTAATCGTTAAAACGTCCTGTGGTGACGGGCTCGCCCGTTGTAGTCGACACCGCAAGATGCCCAAAAGGAGTGCTATGTGTTCAAGATTATTTTTTCTTTATTCCACCATTACTTCTAAACGCTTGAACCGATTTAGAAGCGTGTCGTATTGTTAGAATCCATTTGTCCTCCTGAATGTCATAGGGTGATCCCTTGCTCTTATACAGAGTATTTGGCAGAAAAACTGACACATTATTTTGAGGGCTTAAAGAGGCGATTTGCTAGCTTTCCCTAATAGGACCTAGGTCCTAATTGTTACCGTTTTTTTTAAACTCATTATTTTTTGTTATTATCCAAAATTTGCGGTTACGTCATCATAACTTCTTTAATTATGGTGGTGTGAGGGGTGGTCCCTCACATCAACTCGGGGTCACCAATGTGAGGGACCACTCCTCACTAGACTCCAGGTTGTGCGGTGTGAGGTGGTGGTATCAACTTGCGGGTTATCTCTGTATTGAAAGGCGATTTTGAGTATATCAGAAGGTATTTATTGAATTGATTGAGAGTTCGATATTGCCAGTTAAAACGCTTCCCGAATAGGTAATATTGACGCGAGGGTGTTGGTGCGCGACTGAAGTTACTCGGATGTGTGGATGAGGATATTACTTGTGCTCCTAGTATCTCGTACTGGGCACGGCTCAAGTCTGTGGGATTGCAGACTGATGCTTCGCTACTGGGAAAGGTAGGGAGAGGAAACCAAGGAGCCGGACTCGTTGAGCGACCTCGTGAGAGGGGTACCGAGTATGCCGTCGCAACCTTGGGGGAGGTGATCACTCGAGGAATGATACTTTTGTTGCGTTTTCGCCGGTTTATATAGGCCGGGAAATGATGGAATCCAAAATATTTCGAGTAAAAGTATTGTTTCATCGTGCTGATTCATCGCTTCCCGAGTCAAAATAATAACTGAATTGTGTCAGTGTATTTCACTGGAAATCAATGAATTTGTTGATCGCATGTAACGGTACTTTAAGGGCCGTTACAGTAGTAAAATAGCACGACATAGCTTATGTTGTATTCAGCAACATATTGTTATTTTAAATAAATTATAATTTGTTGCAAATAGTTTCAAGAAAATGACTTACGAGCTTCCAAAAACTTAAAATGTGTAAATGTATGAAAATTGTCAAATTTTAAATTCATTATCAAAAAAACGAAAAGGTATTTTGAAGTTAGCTTTATTTAGAAAAGTTCTGTAGTTAATAGCCATTCCAATGATAGGCTGAATGCTACAGAAAACATTCAGAATTTGGCCAAAATAAGAGATAATACTTTGTCAGGGCTTAACACCCACTCCGATCCTAATAATTAAACCGATTAAAAATTGCAGTCAACGCATGCATTATCAATGCATTGCAGAAAACAATAAAAGTGATTTTGTGATGTTACGACCTTAAACAAAATAAATACGTGTGGCACTCGGGGACTGCCGCGGTAAAGCTATTGCATAGCATTTTTTAACAACTTATGCAATTATAATTATTTATTTATTTTATTTTTTCTGATATCAAATAACTGCGCTCTATCGGAAAACGTTGAAATTATTCCGAATCATTTGCGGCTGCGGTAGCAAATGATTCGGAATAATTTAAACGTCTTCTGATAGAGTGCCGCGCGCGAATTTTTAAGCTATTGCATAGCTTTTATCGCGGGCCTAGGCCAGCGCGGCGACCGAATGAAGAAATTTCTTAACGAAAAATAATAATTTTAAACTGATAATTACGTCTAAACGAGTACTGCTTACGATTCGAAAAAAATATATGTTAAACAAGAACATTTTCCTAATATTCTTAGCTTTGAATATTTTAGATTTTGTTTATATTACATAGTGTAATTAATTTGTGAAATTAGGTCTAACCGAACACAAAAACGACTACTACGCAAATACCATCTGGCGTATTATTATGAAACCTGCACCATTTTAAAGATAATTTAATTATCTTTCTTTTGATCTACGATTTTTTCGAATAATTCGGTTATTTTGCTTAATCGAATAAAAAAATAGCAAAGAAACTGGATTATTCGAAAAATATCGTAGATAAAAAGATAGATAATTAAATTATCTTTAAAATGGTGCAGGTTTCATAATAATACGCCAGAGAGTATATGCGTGGTAGTCGTTTTTGTGTTCGGTTAGACCTAATTTCACAAATTATTTACACTATGTAATATAAACAAAATCTAAATTATTCAAAGCTAAGAATATTAGGAAAATATTCTTGTTTAACATATATTTTTTTCGAATCGTAAGCAGTACTCGTTTAGACGTAATTATCAGTTTAAAATCATTATATTTCGTTAAGAAATTTCTTCATTCGGTCGCCGCGCTGGCCTAGGCCCGCGATAAAAGCTATGCAATAGCTTAAAAGTTATGACGAATTAAACGCAAAATTTCGGGTAAAAAATAAAAAAAAGAAAAAAAACTTAAAAAAAACCGTGGCATTTAGGACTAGGATCTATGTGCAATCCCAGAAAAAAATGTGTCGGTTATCTACAAAACATCCAGCATCCACATCTGTAGTCCCCTTAATTATCAATTTTGTCAATGTAATTATCAATGGAAAACCCTTAATTATCCCTAAAACGAGAACTGCATTTGCTCAGCGGCATTATCTTTTTATAGCTCCTCCAGCCTACAATATAGTTGAAAAACGTAATCAAGCTTTAAAAAGCAACATTATAAGAAAGAAATTCATACATGGCTTCTAAATATGGGCATAGAGAGGGTAAAAAAGCTCTTTTTCCATTTTGAAGAATAAGAAATTGCAAAGTATTAGACTCCTATTTCTATTTTTATTTTATTATGTCTGCGCACCGTGCGGCACAAGCCAATCGATTGCGCACTCTGACTAACAGTCGGGGGAGTCTGGAAGCAGTACTGTTTCCTATATAGAGCGTGGGTGGTTGCGGACCTTACGGCGACTGCTCTCGAAACGACCATCGGCTACCCGATCCTTGGTGAACAGCCGAGTAAAGGACGCTGTGGTCCGCGATAGACTCGGTTTACACCGTTTCACCGCTTCGTAAGGGAGAGGACCGCGCAAGCGACCTCGAACTCGTAACCAATCGAGAGGCTGAAGTAATCTGGTCGCAATTGGAAGTAACGGCGTGAGTGTAGGGGTAGAGTGGGGGAATTCCGATCACTTAAGCAATATATTCTATGAAAAATTGTATATTTAACATAAATGAAAATGTTATAAACATACATATAAAGAATTTATCTGGCTACTAATCTAGTGTCAAGTTCAATGTTTACATTGAAAAATAAATTAATAAAAAAATAAAAACTGAAAAGTCATTTTTGACCGAAATTCCCCCGATACAGTTTAATTCCGATCAGCCTTTTGGGCAATTCCGACCAGGTTCTCCAAAATATAAAACATATACGTATTGAACAGAAAACATCAAATAAAAGAACTTTTACTTAGAAAGCTTTATTTTCTCCCAACGTAGGTACAGGTTAATTAACAAACAAAAAAAATACACAAAATAAGAAAAGGAGTTATTTATATTTAACACATACGATTATTTACTTTGTAGGTACCTAGTTGCTTTATAAAATAAGTCACTACAAATCTATTTAACTACACAGAAATCGCAAATATCCTTTTTCACCTAAGTATCGGGTATTATTCCGCCTTACCACCTAAGTATCACCTAAGTATTCCGACCAGTCGGAATTGCACGGAAGTATGTATTTAAAAAAAAAATCAAGGTTTGAATGTAAAGGTTAGGTTATTTAACGGCATGAGCATCTCGATACAAAGGCTAAATACCAAACTAGCAATTGATGGTAATGCGCATTCAGTTATTTAATGAAAACACCAAGTTTTTGATTCTCATTTGACGTTACTTTTTTAGAAGAAATACACTGAAAACACAAACTGCTGAATTTCACTCACTCGAACATTCGATCTCCCAAAGAAAAGATTTCTGTCATTGTTTGACGTTGACAGCTAAATGACGCGCCATGGCGAGTGTTGCCTGTGTACACAGTTTTGGAGATAATGCCCTGATCGGAATAACCCGCTGATCGGAATTCCCCCACTCTACCCCTAAGCCCGCCAGGTAACATCCCTGGCTATCTCGCGGTTAAGGCGTTGGCCTCTTATGGGCATGTGACGTAGCTAGATGGTGGACTGTTTTTGTCCCAAGTCTTCTACGTTCACTCCAGGGAGATAGAACGACTAATCGTTAAAACTTCCTGAGGTGACGGGCTCGCCCGTTGTAGCCGACAACCCAAGTTGTAATATTAATTATGTATGCAATAGTAATATAAACTTTATTTAATCTCTTGAAAAATAATTTAATTTAAATAAAGTACATTTTGAGTTTAATTTATACTTAGAAAACTACTTTTATAGGAAAAATAATATTAGCATGGTTAATTTCATATTCGATATAATAGCGCCAATTGTAAACCCCTGAAAATCATCATCTGTGAAGACTTCGGGTCGGATACGTAATTATTTGTCTACCTTCATTATGCTGGGCAATATTACAATAATAAAAACGAAGTTCGTAGGAATGCGCACGGCAGCCGTCGGAACGGCAAAATGGCGGTATCGCATTATGTTTGATATGATCGGCGGTTAAAACTATTAGGTAATTATATATAAAATTTAATTTGTTATTTTTACTGACACAACCGTGGCACTCCAATGAGACTCAGGAAGTGAGCTCGCCTTATCACAGGAGTGCCTAGCAAGGCGGGCTCGGTTTCACTTTACTTGGCACATTAGGAATAATTTTATGCACTTTAACATACAATGTATGCACACTTTGGCCTGGGCACAGACAGATGTATGCCTAAATTTAGAAGCATATAGCGGTATTTTCTGGATTGTACATTATATTTCTTTGTGCTATTGCGTTTGAATGTTTATGTAACGAATAAATAAATAAATAAATAAATGTTTTTATACAGGCTATTTTGCAGATAAGCAGACAATTTTTTTTCTAGGATTACGGGGTCATTTGATAGGTTTTACCCATAGACCCTACGTCCTAAAAACCAAGCCTTTTTTTATTACCCGAAATTGTTTAAAACAGAAGTCTTTTCCCTTTTACTGCATATAATTTTCTTTTACTGCATAAATGGTTAAAGAGATAAGACTCACAAATAAGACACTCACCGGAAGACACTCACAAATAACGGTAATATAGTCAAATTGGCATGCAAATTCATACATACATATGCAGTAAAAATATAACCCTCATTTTGGCAGCCAGGAAATAAATCATAGCACTCAGTACTAACCGAACCACATTCATAATTTCATCACAGGTAAAAAGTTTTACCGCCCAACGAAGTGGGCGGTAAAACAGCTAGTATTAGTATAAATTACATAGGTACATTTTCAATTTTAAGTACTACTATCAAGCTCATTGGGTATTATAGGTTAATTGTATTAGATTGCACAATGCCATAGCACTAATAGCATTGTCTGGCGAAACTAATAGCAATTTGTAGGACCATCTATAATAACACTGATAATTAATTATCAACATTAACAATGAACGATCGGAATTACAGCAATAACGTTTCTTGTTAATAACCCTCAAAAATATTTTTTGCGCCTTCAGAAGGCTGGCAAGGACTTTCCTGGCAAGGAAATTATTGTCGACGCAATTCTGCGTGTCTGTGTGTATTCCTCCACGATAGCGCCGAAACTCCCAACCCGGTTGAGCTGAAATTCGGCATGCAGGCACCTTTCGGTCATGGTAAGAGTCGAAAAGATTGTAGTCATACTTCAATCTTGAAATATTTCAGTTAATGTCTTGAAAATCGGTACACAGATGCCTTGTTGGATCGAAATCACGTTGCGAACAAACTTATACAATCGGAACAAAAAGTTTTAAATCATATTGGAAAACAGCCATTTTATTACCAAGGAAATACTACAAAATACTAAAATATACTACTATTGCTATCAATCACTTGACACAATCACCTATGGGGGAGCAGTTGGCGGGGGTGGGGAAGGGGGGTTAGGAAAAAAGGTTTATAGGGGTTGGTCTACTTGCCGGGAAAGTCTTGGGGGTGACGCAACCGATTTTTATAGTGTTTCAAATATGGCGTTTCAATCTTCTCACTGACTTTGGCATTTGTAAGCATCGTGAACTGATTTTAAATGACAAATTAAATGGTATCTTTTGGCGAACGCGCGGTCACACTCTCCACCACGAAACGCTTGAGATTCCGATGCACTATGGCTATATGCTGATTCAAGCGGCCCCGTAGACTAAAACTGCGGTCGCAATTCTCGCACGAGAACTGTTTCAATTTCCTGTGAATCGTGACGACGTGTCTTTTTAGGCAACTTGTATTAGCAAACGTCTTACTACACTCCATACATTGATGTTCCTTCATTTTTTGATGTTTTCTAACGATGTATTGTTTAGGAGTCTTATTAGTGAATGCTTCGTGACATTTGTCACTTGTAACAGTCTCCAAATTATAGTGTACTCTTAGTACGCATTTTGACTTAGCGTGCTCATCCAAAGATACGCGATTGTTAAACGATTGGTCGCACTGATGGCAGACATACTTCCTGTGCATTAAATTGACGTGGCGATTCAATTGTGGCACTTCTGTAAACGTTGCGTCGCACTCCTCACACTTATATTTCGTCATATTGAGATGAACTGACTCAAAGTGGATGTTTAGTGACTATTTGACTATCATGACTATTCTCAATCACTGTTTGACTATTCTCAATCATGAAACATGCAGACAACGCGGCATCCTGGGTAAGTTTTTTTTCTTGTCCAGAATCCATATTGACTGTCTGAAATGACCACAAATTTTTCAAGGAAACCATTTAGTCGTTTTTCGATGACCTTCTCCAAAATTTTTGAGAAATAGCTCAATAGGGCTACGGGTCGATAATTTTCTACGCTCGTGGGATCGCCCTTTTTTATATATCGGTGTAATCTTGGCTACTTTATGACAATCTGGAAATATTCCCTCTGAAAAGCTTAAATTGTAAAGATATGTTAGACAAGGTGCCAGTACACGTTTATAGATTTCAATTACGCTAACAGTTATATCATCGAGACCAGTTGATTTTTTGTTCTTTGGAGAGTCGATGCATTTTTCTATTTCTTGATTGTTGATCGATAGTTTGATCCTTATTAAATGTAGTTTATGTAGAACTCTTTGGATGCTTTCTATTTTTCTAGTTTTCATATATTTTTGTTCTTGAATTGCTGATTTTCTATGTTTTGTCATTATTTCTGTGGTTTTTTATTTTTCTAGTTTCTATGTCTTTGTTATTTTTTAATTTCTATGTTTTTTTTTCAAATAATAGTTTTTATATACTTTTTAATAATTTTATGAGTAATTTGAAATGTAATTTTATTTGTAGAAATACCAATTTTATTTGATATGTAATTTCTATACCCAGATCGGGTTTTTGAAAATAATAAAGTTACTTTACTTACCTACATTACTTTACTTTACTTAGACTCTGATTAGTGGCGAATTCGCGGTTGCACACGACGCATACACATATCTTTTTACTCGCTTCAACTTTCAAATAACGACTAACAACGACCTTCCTTTCCGTATCTGGCTCAGCGGGTTCGATTCGTTCGTGTTTGATAAAACCGACTGCAACAACTTTTTCCTCAAGAACGGGGTTGTCTGGCTGCTCCTGTTTGATATCGATAATAATTTCTATCTTCACTTTGATGTCATCCGCGGTCGGTTTGTTCTCCTGTTGGCCCATTTGATAATTCTTCGCTAATTGTAATTAAAACAGCGTAAAAAAAGGTAACGTCACCAAACCTGACACTCGCCGTTTGACGTTTGATTCTAGTCCTGCCAATGTTGCCATAATTATGTATAACGAGAGGGGGGCGCCAGTTTTGCATGCGGCAAACTTGCACAAATGTCACTTTTGACAGCTCCAAATTTGTTGAGGGCAGATTTGCAGCAGGCAACCTTGCAGGCGGCAACCTTGCAGGCGGCAAACTTCAGTACAGTTTTTAAGTTTTTCTGTTAGGTTAGGTTAGGTTAGGTTTTTCTTTCCCTAAAATCGAAGTGACATTAATTACCGGCATCCCTTGTAGTGGATGACTTTTATACATCAAACTAAACATTAAAAAAAATGTTTTAAGTTTTTCTATTAGGTTAGGTTAGGTCAGTTTGACATTTGCAAAACTGCCTTCTGCAAGATTGCCTTCTGCAAAACTGCCGCCTGCAAGAATGCCGTCTGCAAGATTGCCGTCTGCAAATTTGCCTTCTGCAAGTTTGATGGGACCCACGCGGAAAGGTGTCCATGAAAAACAAAATGCAGCGATCCAGATTACAGCGTTTTGTCTGTGGCGTACCAAAAAGCCTTGCAAACCTAATGCTCAAACAAATATGTTTAGAACAATCCGTCAACCACTGAAACAACACGCCAGGGTTGAATCATTCCAAAGCGCTAATTAAGGTTTACGACCGGCCCGTGAGGCCTCATCGCTAAATAGGAACAATCTACGCATACTGGTGAAGGCGCTCACGGGGCATTGTGGCCTTAACAAACACATGTTTAACCTCAAGCTCCGAGACACAAAAATGTGCAGGTTCTGCCAAAGGGCAGAGGAAACTCCCCAGCACCTCATGTGCGAGTGTGGCCCGCTGATGCGTCATTACCTCCAACCTGAGGAGGTAAAACAATCTGGCGCCAAAAGCCTGCTGCGGTTCTTAAATGACACACGAGGCTTAGCGCAGAACTATAGTAGGTGGCGAACACAATAGATCAGCAATGTTCGCAGTGTTACAAGGCTCATAAAGACCTTAGAAAAGCCCCATTCCAGAAATAAATAAAAAAAATAAATACAGCGTGTTGTAAAAAAGTGGCCTCATGGATTTTCTCTTACTGAGATGCATCATACGGTGTGGCTATTGCTTTCCAAGAAAAATTATTGTAAACGCGCCAAAAAAAAAATCGAGGTAAAGATGGAAATATCCATTTGACCCCCCCTCCCAGAGACTATTAGTACCATTTCCAGATTGAAATCTGTCTGTGACTTTGTGTGTCTGTGTACCTGTGTAGGTGTGTGTGTATTTCTCCACGATAGCGCCCAAACCCTTCATGTTCAAGGCTTGACGTTCTGCCGTTCGGATTATTCGGCTTCGCTCATGTAGCTCCGTCATAAATCCCGACCGTCGCTTGACGTTCGGCCGTTCCAGTTTACTCGACTCCGCTCGTGTAGCCTGTGGGGAGGATTTTTTCTAGGCGCGACGGGCAGAGACAACACACACACTGCACAAACGTATAATGATACAATCGCACCGATGATACAATCGCATCGCATCAATGCACAAATAAACAATCGATAATATGAAGCGCATATATGTTAGGGCCCCCCTAGATGATCAAGCATGCTTGTCAAGCATCGCGTCACGGGCTGGGAGGGGATCGTAAACCGCAGGAAATTTGCAAATATTTTTTATAATATTTGCTAAAAATGCCTAATTTTGTAGTTTTATACCAGGCAGTCACTTCAATAATCAATCAATTAATGACTTCCTGGTATAAACTGCAAAATTAGGCATTTTTGGTAAATATTAAAAAAAAAAAATGTATGTTTCCTGCGGTTTACGATCCCCTCCCAGCTCGCGACGCGATGCTTGATCGTCTAGAGAGCCCCTCACGGTTCCGTTCAGCTTGGGCCTGATGACCTGTTTGTTATTTTGGGTAGGCACACGTTCAACTCCTCGAAGGACTAATCTGGAAAGGACTCTGTGAACCTTGCTACGGGTGTATTGTGGACAGGTGGATATTCCAATCTAGGGGAATACTTAGGGCGATAATGGGCGGTTTGCGCACTCCGCCGAATAACCAAGGGAGGGGGGGGGGGTAGAATCGTACTTTTCCTAAGCAGCGGGGTGAATGTTGGCCTGATGTCAGCCACCTTTGAAACGATCCGTTGGCTACCCGATCCCGTGTGATATTGACCGGCAAAGGGCGCCACCGAATTCTAACTGAATCAGGTAGAGTTCGCGCAAGCGATTTCGAATCTGTGGCCAGACTGGAGAACGGAAAAATTCGGCAAAATTTGGTAGACGCTTTAGTGAAACAAGTTTCTATGGAAACACCTGCATTCGGCTCCCCTTGAATTGCCGCACGGGGTTTGCCCGCCTAGATGTGGGATTGCTCGCGAGCCGCAGTTTGCCGATCCCTGGATTTACGCGGAACCGGTCTCCTCCCTCTCCACACATTATTTATATACAAAAGCATTGTTTCCATTTTTCTGCCTGTTTGGATACGTTTTTGTTTTAAACTTTTTCCATAACTGGGCGCGCGCGCGCGGGCACTTTCATTTATATGCTCGGCCCTTTGACCGCAGGAATTTAGATACTTTTTTAATGAAATAATAAATATTTTTTACAGCTTAACCGCGTATATATTTTACTTACCCGACCCAGTAGTAGAAGTAGTAGTAGACGGAGTGGGGGGCTTGTTTCCAGCCCTTGATGTCACCTAGATCTATAAGATCTTTTGTAACTACTCACTTTGTGGTTGGGTCAGTGGTCAGCTAGTAGCCCAATACTGCTTACCAGTCCAAGCAGATCACTGACCTTCAAGTTGGGCAGATCGCTGGGTTCGAGAAAGGCTCGTCCCAGTAATCTGTGTCTTTTAGCGGCGAGGCCTGGGCAGCGACCAACGATGTGTATGCTGTCTTCAGGTTTTTCGCCACATATTCGGCAGTCCTTGCTCTCAGTCAAGCCAAGGTTGAATAGATGTGCTGTAAGGGTCGTGTGTCCGGTGAGGAGTTCTAAGGTTCTTCTTGCTCATGTCAAGTAGGGCCTTGGTTTTCTTTTGTAGTGGTTGCTCCATCGTGGCTTTTGCCTGGCGACATCCCTGGCTCTGTTTCCAGGAAGCCCGATGTTCCTGCTCCAATCATTCCCACCCGACCCAGACAAGGAGGGAAAATATTGTTAACGCGGAAATTTTTGTTTTCGAGACAGAAAAAAAACTATTTTGAGCCTCCTGAGACAATTAAGACCTCTAGAAGATTTCTAGATTTAAGTCTGACATTCTGTGTGTCTGTGTGTGAATTTTCCACCACGATTCTGCTCAAACGCTAAATGCGATTGAGCTGAAAGTTGGCAAGCAGGCATAATTTAATCATGGCAAGAGTTGAAAAGATTGTGGTATGCTAGACAGCCACCTTGCAGAAACACCAATTAATGCAGACATTCACTCGCACCATACCCGCGGTAGCTCCCTTTTATGCGTACCCCGAATACGACTGGCAAAAGTACAGAAAAGCTACTTGTACCTTAGCATTAAATTCTATAATGTACTCCCTACAAAATTTAAACAGCTGGAGGACATAAAATTAAAAAAAAAACATCATGGAGATTTTGATAGGCCACCCTTTCGATAATCTGGCCGAATTTGAGGGCCATGATTTTTCTAATATTGTGCCCATTTAAATTACTTAAAAAAGCAGAGCCTTATTGTCTGATTATTTTATATGGTCTTATATCTGTACTTTTAGTTTAAAATGCATAACGTAGCTTTAATTTGATTATTTAACATTTTACTGACAATTTGAATAATACGATGAATAATTTTACTGCGTATCTTTTCGAATTACTAACTACTTCAAAAAATAGGCTTCTATTTTGATTATTTATATTAATAGTTTGAGAATCTAGTAGTTAATTCTTGACTACCTATGTATGTTCAGTAAAGAGTAGTAACGAAACTTACTACCTAACCCAATTATTTTGACACTTCCAAGAGCGGTCTTTAGTCGTCAATTGGACACGACAAAAATGTAATGTAATGTAAATGTAAATGTAATGTTAAAATCGGTCTACAAGGGGACCCACCTGATATATCTGTCTTACACATTCAAACTGTTATATTTTCTTATATATGTCTTACATATTATCACCTGATATAATGTGGATTTCATATCATATCACATTATATCAAAAATATATGTCTTACATATTATATCACCTGATATAATTCTATAATATGTCTTACACATTCAAACTGTTATATTTTCTTGTAAACACGTTATTTATTTAATTAATAATTATCCTTTCGGCTACGTAACGACCAAATTTGGTTGCCCATCAAAACTCCGTTGACTACGTAACGACAAATGTTGGCGGCTTGTTCCCGGAGCGCACAGTAATATTATTTTCTAATTCTAAAATTCATACCAAATATTTCATTATTACCATAGATACATAGACGGTCGCTAGAATAATTTCGCGCGTCATTTCGCGGATATTTCTGATAAAATTCAATTGTCAAACATCATCATTTTTTTTTCCGAGAAGTCATCCATATTTTTATTGGTTTTTTGAGCTAATATCTAAATATTTTTGTACGTAAATAATCAAAATGAAATATTACCCTTGATAGAGAATCTAATAAAGATCACGATAGCATTTACAATTTCTAAATAGGGTACCGTATTTTTCCGTAAGACAAGTACAAGTTAGAAATGCCGAGTTTTTTTCACTTCATCGACTTTCTCATATTTATTCATAATTATCTAATTGTTTTACAAAATGAGGTTTCAATTTTCTATATAAGGAATTTCAATGCGATCATTGCACAGTTTTTCTTTTTATGATTGCTATAGTAGTTCTATAGTTATAATACTTTTATCGAGCGCGGCGATATTGCAATAAATTCCAATAAATTGCTATATTGCAATAAATTGCTATATTGCAATAAATTGGAATAATTTTCAATAAATTGCTATATTGCAATAAATGGCGATATTGCAATAATTTTCAATCAGTAATCTCCAATACATAATTCTTCTCTAATTTCACATTATATTATGTCCGATTAATAGCTTCTCACGTTATTATTCTTGGGAATATTTGTTTATTTCATTAATTTTATATATTTATATTATAATAAAATAAGTAGCTACTGGTTTCAATATTATCTACTTCAATATCTCTACTAATATTATAAAGAAGTCATGTTTGTAAGTTTTATGTAAGGGGTAATCACCGAAACTACTAAACCGATTTCAAAAAATCTTTCACTAATGGAAAGCTCCATTATCGACCAGTGCTACTTTATAGTGATAAATATTAGTTTTTAATACGAAATCACAAAATGTGTAAATCAACTAGGATAAAAATGAGTTGATGAGTTGCTTTATCGCGGTGCGCTGATGATGATACATTATGAAAACAATATATTACAAAAACATTGGCTCAAAAAGATCTATAAAGAAGTCGGCGACTGCATACACCTTACTATTATATTTAAGCTATAATAACTGCTTGTATATCTCAAATAAATAAGAAAAATATGTAGGCAGTGTTAGTAACGCGTGCAAGCACCTCGAGATACTAAAGGCGGCGCGGAGGCGGCTGGCCCAGCAAGATCAGCATTCAGCGGATAGCGCCGGGTGGCGTATCAAGACGGGTAGCGAACAAGACGCGTACGTCTACGAGATAGGCAGCGTGCATCTGGCGGGGACGTCTTTCATTATACGAGGTTGTAATAAAATACAGGCAAATCAAGTTAGCAACCAAACTTTATTAACGGCCTTTACAATAGTCTCCTCCTAACCCAGAACAACGTTTCAAACGTTTCTCCCACGATTGGAAGCAGCCTTGATAGTCCTCTAATCTAGGGCCTTTCAAGACGACGGTCGCAGCCTCCTGGACGGCCTCTACGGTGCCATGGTGGGTTCTTCTGAGGTGACACTTCATTTTAGGGAACAAGAAGAAGTCACAGGGGGCCAAGTCGGGGCTTTAGGATGGATGCGGTAACGTTGGGTCACTTTTTTTCGCCAAATATTGTTGTTGGATTGTGAGAATTTTGGGCACCATCTTCGCACAGAGCTTTCGCATATTGAAATTTTCCTATAAAATTTTCCCAATAGTTTCTTTATTTATATTTAACTCATATAATAACCCACGAAGAGTTAGGCGACGGTCAGACAGGACTAGCTCTCGAAGACACTGTCGACATTTGCCTTTGTGCGTGTGAGAATTGGCGCTCCTGACCGCGGATCATCATCCAACGATGCACGACCATTTTGAACCATTTTGCCCATTTAAAGACACGTGATTGTGACAGACACTCGTCTCCATACACCTGCCGTAATTTTCGTAAGATTGCTGCAGGTTTTTTACCAGTTATGACAAAAAAATGGATCACAGCACGTTGCTAGACCCGTCACAGTCAGTCATTTCTGCGACCGAGTTAAAAACTCGTCTCCCCGCCTCGCCTCGCCTATAGAAAAGAACACCCGTAAAAAACGAACTAGACGTGCGATTACAATGAAATCTTCACTGCGACTGAGTAGAAGGACCCATCTAACCAGGCGCGCCAGTCATGCAGTGTCGCCGGTTTGCACGCAGCAACTAAATTCGTGGAATTTAATTGCCACACCTCGTATTTAAGGTAGCGTCAATAAAGGCAAATAAAAGCCCCCCTACCTGAATTGCGAAATCGATTCGAAACTTTATGCGAAGCGAAGCCTCGGGCAACAGCTAGTAACTGATAAATTGATATCAGTTATGGTGTTACGTATGTACGCTTTGATTAGGAAACTCCTTTGTAGAGAAGTATATCAAGGGTTATTCAACATTCTATACGAAAAATAATTATACACAAAACGATGGAGTTATTGCTTACGTTAATCATACCATTCAAAATGCTACAGTATCGGAGGTGAAACTAGAAGGGGCCAACTGTCTACAGATAAACCTTAACAACACAATCAACATTATTGGAGTTTATAGAAGTCCATCTGTCTCTAATATTTCTCTCTTTTTAGAGACGCTTGATAATTTACTACGTTAATACAATTCTAATGACCTAGTTCTTTGTGAGGATTTTAATATCTCATTATGTGGCAAAAAACATAATCAAATTAACGATTACTTAGAAGTAATGACTCATCATGGTTTGCACTGTCTGGTAAATAAACCTACAAGGGGAAACAATTACCTTGATCATGTTATGTGTCGGTCAAAACTACAATCGGCAACAATAATATATGAAACGGCAATTACTGATCACTATCCCATTATGGTAAAATTGTCCCAGTATAAAACGGATGCAGTCATTTATAAAAAAGGATTTAAGGAAAACAAAATATATTTAGGTAAAGTACTTAATGACCTGGGGCAGGTTGATTGGTCTCACCTATACAGTGCAACTAATGTAGACTCTGCTACTGAGTATTTTGTCAAAACAAACTTTAACCTCCATTGCCGATAAAAACACATGCACCCAATCCCATGTCACAAACACAAAAATAAAAAATTAAAGCCATGGATTTCCGATGGACTACTGTTTTGCATCCGTCGACGAGATAAACTACACCTAGCATCAAAAAATAACCCTCATAACTTAAGTTTAAAAACCAAATTTGTAATTTATAGGAATATATGCAAACGGTTAATTAAGAAAACTAAAGAAGACTACTACAAAAATTAAATTGCTGAAAATAGCAGTGATTCTAAAAAGGTTTGGCAGCTAATCAAGGAAGCAGCTAACATTTCCAATTACATGCACACCATCGATAAGTTAGCCATTGAAAATCGAGTAGTCAATGCCCCAGATAATTTGCAAGAAATCGTTAATGCATTTAACACGCACTTTGCCAGTGTAGGTTCAAAACTGGCAAACAAAATATTAGATAGAAAAAAAATCGCCCGGGAGGACAAAAACTTTACTGAAGGGATACCTACTACTGTGTTTTCCCTAACCCCAACATCGCCAAATGAAGTTTGTAAAAGCATTAACTTATTAAGACAGTCTCGTTCCTCAGGTATGGATGGTCTAGTGATATTTATAGAATTGGGAAGGATTATTTAAGCTCACCAATATCATTTATAATAAATCTAAGTTTTAAACTGGGAATATTTCCAACAAGACTTAAATGCGCAAAAATCGTGCCTGTTTTCAAGTGCGGCGATAAACTCGATGTAAAAATTTATAGGCCCATTTCACTACTGTGTACTCTCTCCAAAATCATTGAGAAAGTTGTTAAAAAGAGGCTAGTAGAGTATCTGGATATCAATAGTCTTTTATCGACCAACCAATATGGCTTTAGGCAGGAAATGGGTACGGCTGATGCTATTGCAGAGGCCACAAAAACCATAACAGAGCCTGTCGACAAGGGAGAGAAATGTCTTGCTATTTTTCTCGACTTATCCAAGGCGTTCGATACTGTATCTCACGATATCCTTTTAAAAAGACTACTGACCATAGGTGTTAATATCAAAATTTAATATGGTTTGAAAGCTACATATCTGAAAGGACGCAAATCACTTCGATCGCTGATATTTCCAGCGACGTGAAAAGTCTCTCATACGGCGTGCCACAGGGAAGTGTTTTGAGGCCTATTTTATTTTTTATATACATAAATGACCTCTACAACCTGACTCCCAGTAAAACTATATCATTTGCAGATGATACGGTAATCATGTTTAACGGCAGTAGCTGGCAGCATGTTTTCTCAAAGGCCAATAAAGAAATGGACATTGTTAAAGAATGGCTGGATGACTCACTACTCACACTTAATATCGAAAAAACTAAGTATTTAACTTTCAGCATAGATAAAAGAGGACAACCACCAGATGCCAATTCGATAACTATTCATCAATGCATGAACCGTCAATGCAATTGCGAGCCATTACAAAAAGTGCTGTCTCTAAAATACTTGGGCATAGTTGTAGATAATAAGCTGAGATGGGCTGATCATATAGACTTATTGTCTTCAAGGATCAGACGTCTGGCATACATATTTAAAGATTTAAGGAATATTCTAGACCCCAAAACATTAAAAACTACCTATTATGTCTGTGTCAAAGCATTCTGAGTTACGGGATCATTGGGTTAGGAGGTTGCTCCAAAACAATTATCCTTCAAGTAGAGGTAGCACAGAAGCTGATAATTAAAATTATAAACCGTAAACCGTACAGATACCCTTCAGAAAAACTTTTTGAAGAGTTCAGTGTACTTGAAGTAAGGCCACTTTATTTAAAATTTTGTCTGGTTTTTATTCAATTTCAAAATAAGAGAGCGTCCACACAACAAGCACACCGAACAAGGCGATCCGTGGCGGATATGATAGACATCCGTCGAACGAAAACATCTTTTGGTCAGAGGCATCTTATGAGTATATAGGCCCCAGGATATACAACAAATTGGATTAGTCGATAAGAATAGTATACAGTAAAGACCAATTTAAAAAACAGTGTCACAGGTGGCTTCTGAATGAAGGTCGGGATATTGGCCACCAAATATTTGACATTCATAGGTAATTTAATTTAAATAAATTGAATTACTATTATTATTATTGAATTAAATCGCTGTTATTGCGTTTTTGTTCTTTTTTAATTGAATTATATTGAAATATATATTTTAACTAGTAACATGGACATTTTATATACAATTGTATCCTCGGACTATTTAAATTTGATTTTATAACTATTTATTGCGATATCATTTTTCCATTTATTTCGATTCATTATTATTATTATTTATATTTTTTTGTATTTTTTACGACATTATATTATTGTTATTCAATTTGATTATTTCACCATTTATTGAATGTTAATTTTCCAGCACACTACAGTTACATCACACTACACCTAAATTACAATGTTTATTATTATTAGTTAATCTTTAATAGTTTTTGATACCTACATAGCATATTTTTAAATTAGTTATTCTAAAGTATGCACAAGCCACTATCTACTTGGTACGCTTGCCTTAGTACGGGCCTAGGCCTAGTTAGGTGGCGTTGATTTCAAAAAATTGTGATCTGCGGTGCTTTCTATTTTGCTATTATTTATATTTAAGCCTCTAATGTTAAACGTACAATGTACTGCCGTGAAAAATGTGCTTTTCTTTAATAAATAAATACGGAACCCTAAAAATGCTCGATGTAAAATTTGCAGACATCAGGCGATAGCCGGTGTCACAGCGATTCACGCGGTAACACGTGGCGGCGACGCTGGTCAGGAGCGTGAGCTAATTTTAATTACAGCACATCAAGCCTCAGCGTAATTGCCAACATAAATCATGGCCGAAATTGTCAAACGACAGAAACAGCGCGAAATTATACCGTCACGTGGGCCAGAAGCGACGACGATGATGATGATGATGGTAGATATTTTCGCTCGGATCCACCTGAGAAAAAATGACCGACACAATCGAATAAAAACATTCAATTATCAGTGCTATCTATCGCAATTTTTAAATAATATTTCTGATTAAATTACAGAAATAACACGGAGAAATAGAATGCCATCTGTTAGTGAACTTCAAAGTGCTTAATTATTACGTATTAAAACCTGTTTTAATACGTAAATATTAAAACCTACCATACGTATTATTAAATTAACGTAAATATTTAAACCAAATTAAAATGTACATCGCATTTGTATACGCATTCAATTATGACGGCTTCTGCGTCCAGGGTTGGCTCCCGATGAGAGGACTCATCAACGGTCAACAGCTCAGAAACGACATTTTGTATACGCATTCATTTATGATAGCCCGTTATAAGTTTCACCATGACATGGCTGCTACGCCCAGGGTTGGCTTGCGACGAGAAGACTCCTCACCGTTCAACAGCGCAGTCACGAAATTTTGTATACTCATTCAATTATTATAGCCCGTTTTAAGTTTCACCATGACATGCTGGGCTGCTGAGCCCAGCATTTTAATAAAAGATTGTTTTTAACATCATTACATTACATTACCTTATATATTGTATATCATATATGCGAGCTTAGAGCGCTATCATACATAATCTAGGATAAGATAAATATTGTTTGGAACTATAAGTGCGATCTACACGTTGCGTTTTGTAAGACGTTAACTAATCTAAGACGCGATATAATCAATGGTAGGTTCAGATTCTCCCCTCTGACAAAACTAAGTTGGATTCAGTGTAGTCTCGTTTAGCCGGTTTAGTTAATAGTCGGGAAAATTACTTAAAAAACTGCAGTTTCCTCCGCGGGGAACAGAAGATTGATTTACGGAATAAGGTCTGCATAAAAAGTGACACGTCATACTCCCCCCCCCCCTCCTCTCTCTGCCCCCACTCCCTTGGATAAAATTTGTCAATTCTGTCGGTATATCTCTCTGTCTTTCCATTAGCGGGGTGAATTCATTTTTTATGCCCTGTAATGGCAGCACAAATTGAAAATCGTTAAGTTAATCCGAGAGCGGATACGATTTTGAGGTGTTTTAGGGATCCGTACCAAAGTACAGGAGGGAGGTGTCGACTACAACGGGCGAATCCGTCACCCCAGGCTGACATAACAATATGGATCGTTCTTTAAGCCGTGGTATGAGCGTAGAAGACTTGTGGACAAGACAATCTACTGTCTAGTTCACCAGCAACCCGTTAGAGACCGACGCCTTACGGCGAGGCACCGGGAAAGGTACCCAGCGGGCAGCCTTACCCCTTAACTACAGTTTGGCAGGATATCTCCATCTGGAATAATACATAAGGATACCTCCGTCCTCCCGACTGGTTACGACTTACGAGTCCGAAGACGCTTACGCGACCTCTACCTGTTGTATTACATCTGTTTGGGAGCTAATGGGCCCATGATGAGGTGGCCACGATGACCCATGTGTTCAGGGTCGGTCACACTCACGGGTCAACACCCATCCGATGGCCTCCACGCATGGGGTGCGAACCTGGGTAGGACACTGGGTCAACCAGTCTCCCCTGGGAATCAAACCTCTGGCGCTCCTGGACGGTCTGCGCACCGAGCGGCGCAAGCCAATCGACTGTGCTCTCCGACTAACAGTCGGGGGAGTCTGGGAACTGTATTGTTTCCTATAGAGCGGGGGTGGTTGCCTACCTTACGGCGACTGCTCTTGAAATGACCATTGGCCATCCGATCCCGGTTCAGAGTCGGGCAAAGGACGCCTTGGTCCGCGATAGATTCGGCGTACACCGTTTCACCGCTTCGTAAGGGAGAGGACCGCGCAAGCGACCTCGAACTCGGAACCAATCTAGAGACCGGAGAAATCTGGTCACAATTGAAAACAAGGGCGCGAGTGTCGGCCCGCCAGGTAACATTACTGGCTATCTCGCGGTAAAGGCGTTGGTCTCTTGCGGGTTGTGGCGTAGCTATTTGTAATGTCCAAAGTCTTCTACGCTCACTGCACGGTCGATAGAACGATGAATCGTTAAAACGTCCTGCGGTGACGGGTTCGCCCGTTGTGGTTGACATCTCAATATGTTAGTCAGAGTGCACAGTCGATTGACTTACGCCGCACGGTGCGCAGACCGTCCAGGAGCGCCAGAAGGTTGATTCCCAGGGGAAACTAACCATAAGGCCAGAGTTCTACCCAGGCTCGCACTTCATGCGTGGAGGCCGTCGGATAGGTGTTGACCCGTGAGTGTGACCAACCCTGAACAGAAAGGGTCTTCGTGGCCAACTCAGCAAGGGCCCATTAGCTCCCTTCCTCCTCGTCAGTTGGTAGGCCTGGAAAGTAAAATTATAATGCGTAAGTAGTTCTCGGCTGCCTAGAATGGCTTCGCCAGCAGATTTGGAGTATGCCCTCAATAGACGCAGGCGAAGAGAGGGTGCCGAGAGGAGATTGGAATATTCCTTTATGTTTATTCCCCCTTCCGTTATAAAACATTGGAGTGCCCGGAAAGACGCTGACTTGAATCCGCCTGACAAACATATCTTAACACCCCGCCGTTCCACTCCATTCATCAATAATACAAAGGACTCTCTAAGCGAAGCAACACGAGTAGGGACTTTCGCTGAATCGGTTGCGAATGACGATTGTATTACTTCGCTTCACGTAAAGTTTTGGAATCGATTTATTAATTGAGGGCGACATGAAAGATTCGGTATACACCGTTTCACCGCTTCGTAAGGGAGAGTTCCGCGCAAGCGACCTCGAACTCGTAACCAATCGAGAGACCGGAGTAATCTGGTCGCAACTGGAAGTAAGGGCGTGGGTGTAAGCCCGCTGGGTAACACACCTAGTCATCTCGCGGTTAAGGCGTTGGCCTCTTACAGGCATCTATCATGAACCACGGCATCCTTTGCCCGGCTTTTCACCCAGGATCGGGTAGCCGATGGTCGTTTCAAGAGCAGTCGCTGTAAGGTCGCAGAGTGCACAATCGATTGTCTTACGCCGCACGGTGCGCAGACCGTCCAGGAGCGCCAGAAGGTTGACTCCTAGGGGAAACTAGCCCTAAGACCTGCCCGGGCTCGCACCATACCTGGAGGCCGCCGGATGGGTGTTGAGTCGTGAGTATGACCAACCCTGAACAGAATTGGTCTTCGTGGCCGACTCAGTAAGGGCCCATTAGCTCCCACCCAAGGTTGGCTTATAACAAGGGACTCCTCAATGCTCAACAGCACAGACACGGCATATTGTATACGCATTCATTTATGATAGCCCGTTCTAAGTTTCACTATGACATGGCTGCTGCAATTATTTAAATATATTAATAGTTTAAAAAAAAAACACTAAAAACACGCTTTTATAAATGCACGTAAAAACAGTGCAAACACGACTATGATACGATATTCCATCATGGAATGCCAGTTCCTGTCTTCCGGCGTCATCATCAGACCTTGAAACTTAATCGTGGTCAAAGTTCATTACAAGGCCTTTCTAACAAGTCCAAACACGGCTATGATACGATATTCCATGATGGAATGCCAGTGCCTATCTTCCGGCTTCATCATCAGACCTTGAAACCTAATCGTGGTCAAAGTTCATTCCAAGACTTTTCTAACAAGTCTAAAGACAGCTATGATACGATATTCCATCATGAAGTTCCAGTTCATATCTTCCGACGATCAGATCAGTTTGACAGTACCATATTATTGTATTGTCATCAGAACTACATACAGCTGCCAATTTTCATGACGCTACTATCCTTGGAAGACGGTTAAATTAGTTACCTTAGATTCCATTACATAGTTACATACAGGTCGATCTAATGGATGTTTTGAACGATTTACGGTGGGAATTGTTTCCACACCCACCTTATTCCCTGGATCTTGCACCCAGTGATTATCACCTGTTTCCAGATTTGAAAAAACTCTTACGGGGTGTTCGATTTGAAAGTTTAACTGACGTAAAACGTGCCATAAATAGGTGGATTGAGGAGACACCGAAAAAGTTATTTTAGACGGCTTAAAAAAAATAGTTTATCGTTGGGATAAATGTATTTAGTTATATGGAGATTAAGTTGAAAAACTACATTGTAATATTGACGAAAATTAACAAAATAATAAAAATATAGCTGAATTCCCAGAACTTTGGAAACATCCCTAGTATAAAATTGTACATGTCCACTGGAACTGCTGAGGCCTGCAAGTTTTTCCAGCGTGATATTGATGCCGTCTGGGCTTGGAGCCAGAATAAAAATCTCTCATTCAATATATCCAAATGTTCAGTGATGACATATACTAGATCGACCGCACCTCTGATGTATGATTACTCCATCACTGATGAGGTGCTAACTAGGGTTGAGAAGGTAAAGGATCTAGGATTTCTCTTTGATTCCCAGCTTACGTTCAAGGAGCACATTGCTGATTTGTCCAAGTCCTCTTTTAAGCTACTAGGATTTGTTATTCGCAACCTAAAGCATTTTCACAATGTACGGGTTATGCATACATTGTATAATTCAATTGTGAGAAGCAGATTGGAAGCGAATGCAGTTATATGGAAACCACATCAGGATCATTATATCACTATGTTGGAAAAAATCTAAAATGTTTCTTACACTTTATATATTTTAAGCAGTACGGATATTATCCGTGCTTATACCCTACTAGTTTTCTACAAGGCATGGTGGGCTATAACTCTCTTAAGTTACGTAGAGAAATGCTCGCCATGGCCTACGTTTTCAAGCTGATTAGGGGAAGAGTTGATAATCCTAGCATGTTAGCGAAGGTTTGTCTCTTTGTCCTGGACAATTACAATCGTGCTCGCACTCATAATCTATTTGCGGAGCCGTCCTCGCGCACCAACCTAAGTCGATGGAGTCTGCTTACACGAGCTTTGCGGCACGACAGCGCCAGACTTTGATATTTTTACAGCGAGCCCGCATCTCTTCAAGGTGTGGGCATTGCGCTACTTGTTTATGTCAGAATAATATAAACTGTTTTCACTCTTTATGTACTGTAAGTTTGTAAGTTTGTAAGTTTTTCTATTCTTAATGCCTGTATTTATATTTAACGCTTATTTAAACATGTTATGTATGTACTTGTAAGAATTCTATTATTTTTAAGCTATTGCATAGCTTTTATCGCGGGCCTAGGCCAGCGCGGCGACCGAATGAAGAAATTTTTTAACGAAAAATAATGATTTTAAACTGATAATTACGTCTAAACGAGTACTGCTTACGATTCGAAAAAAATATATGTTAAACAAGAACATTTTCCTAATATTCTTAGCAGTGGCGGCGCTAGACCACACTTGGACGTCGGCGAAATTAGGTTCGCGAGGCCTTTTTTATTTCCCAGTCAAAAAGATAACGTTAGATTACATGAGCCGAATTATAGTGAAACTAATGTATGAGTAAACGAGTTTTATTGCTAATCAAATGATGGTAAAAATTACACAAATAGAAATTAAAATAGACGAACTTTTCGGCTTTTGGCCTCACTGAACTTTTTCAGGATTATGTGATAGCTAATACTAGCCGCTATTTCAGCTTCAATTGATAGAATTGATAACGCAGATAGTCTCTCTTGGGTCATCGTGCTTCTCAAGTAGGTCTTAATCAATTTTAACTTTGAGAAGCTCCTCTCAGCGGAAGCTGTACTGACGGGAACTGTGAGCATGATTATAATTGCTATGTAAACATTTTGATATATTTCTTCCAAATTATTTTCTAAAATGTACTGAATGAGTTGTTTCGCGTCGTTGACAGAGTCAAGTGAATTCGCTTTTAAAAGCTGTAGCTCTTCATATAGCTCGAAAGGCTGTATGTCACTGTTTTCGCCGTCGCCTTCCCGCAGTATTGTACCTAAATCATTACAATGCTTGAGAAGGTCCTCTTTTGATATCGATTTCAAATAACTGATATCATAAATAAAACCAAATTGTTCAAAATATTCATTGAGCGCTTTAAATCGACATTCGGTGTCGACTATAATAGCATCTATCATTGTGTTAAAAAAGTTAACTCTGTAATGCATTTCAAAAGATTGAATAGGTTCATCAGTATGTTCATAATCGAACATTCGTTTTTTCCTGGCTGTTCTTTTTTCTTTAAATTGACACTGAATTTCGAAAGTACTTTTCTCCACAAACAATCGAGCTTGTGCAACACTATTGTCAAATCCTGTATTACGGAATTCTTGAATCCAGCTACAAAATGAACGTAAAGTATCGATAGCGACTTTCAAGTTGACTTGAACCGATTGCCATAGTTTACTTATATTGTTCACACGTAGTAAAACCTCGTACCATACTTGTATTGCAACAATAAACTCAAAAGTTAACATTTCGTTCAAGACTGCTTCACAGTCGCTTAGAGTTTCAGAATCATCACTTTTATTTTTCAGGTCATTCACGCATTCGATAACATCATCAAATTGCAAAAATATTGCTTTTACTGCTCCGATTCTACTCTCCCATCGTGTTTCAGACAGAGGTTTTATTGTCAATTTTAATTTAGTTTTTACAACATCCCAACGCTTACTTGACTTTCAAAAGAGCACATAGATTTTATTGATGAAGCCGAAAAATGTTTTGGCTGTTGTAGAAGAGTTAGCTGCATCAATCAAAAGCAAATTCCAACTGTGGCATCTGCACGGCGCGAAGAATGCTCTTGGATTTATATTGAGTATTCTTGTTCTGACACCTTTATTAATACCCACCATATTGGCGCCGTTATCATATCCCTGTCCTCGACAGTTTTGGATATCTAGACCATTTCTTTCCAGTTCTTGTAATATTGAATTAGTTAAATACTCTCCTGTTGTTTCTGCGACGGCAATAAACCCAACAAAATGTTCCTCTATTGCTCCAGTTGAGGAATTGCAAAATCTTAATATTATTGACCTTTGTTCAATACGGCTGACATCCCTGGTACAATCGAGCAAGAAGGCGTAGTATTTTGCTTGTTTAACTCTGTGTATAATTTCGTCAATAACTGATTTAGACATTAATGCAATTAATTCATTTTGGACGTCGTGGCTCAGATAATGTTGAGTAAGTTGCTTTTCATTAATACGTTGCATGTGCTCCCGTAGTGTCACATCATATTTGAATAACAACTTAAATAAAACAATAAAATTACCACTGTTTCTGCTATCGTTTAATTTCAGAGTTTCTCGATGAGCTTTAAATGCCAGATTGTGTGAGGCTAAATAGTTTATTATGTCAATCATTCTTTCAAACAAATTATGCCAATACTTTTGCGATTCCCTAATCAATCTTTCGTTATCCTTATCTATTGTTTTTCCCTGTTTGATTCCTTTATAGAATTCTATCCATTTAATCATGCACTCCATATGTCCTTGACTTTGTTCATGTCTTTGCAATATCCGACTCAAATCTTTCCAGTCACAACATCCTTCTTTTACCATCTGTGTCTGCAAATGTGAAAAAAGTCTACATGGAAAGCAATAAACTTTATCTTGAAATGTGGAGTAAACTAACCATCTGCGATGTTGCGTTTCGCCGTTACTTAATTTTCGAGTAAATGAAATTTAGAAAAATGTCTTTTTTTTCCGTCTTTTGGGTAACTTTCATCAGATTTCTCTAGATATTGATGATTAGGTCCGTTTTGAATTAAGTCATGACGCTGTAAATCATTAACTGGAAATACCCACTTCCCCGGATCTAAGTCTATAAATGACTCTTTTAAATTAACTGCTTGCTCTTGTTTTCCCGAGTCACACATCCTCTCAATTTCTAACTCTTCATTGGTTCAGACATTTGGATCACAGCAGATTCGCCCGATGTTGATGGTAAAGAAGCTGTATCAGAAATTTGAGTAAAATATTTATTTGACTCTGAAGCTGGTTCAGAAACAAAAGTTTCATCAGATGACTCTGACTCTGAAGCTGTGACACTTGTAGTCCTTGAAGGTTTCTTAAGAAATTTCATCATACTGGAACTCAGAGCTTGGTTGGATATAACCGTTTCAGCTTTTCTTTTTCTTTTTAATGCACCGGATTCCCATATCCTCCCTACATCTCTGTCTCTAGTGGGTCCTCCAGTCATGATGACCTGAAAATATTTTTTATTAAAGTTTTGTAAGTACAGTACTTAAACTAAACTTGAACTCAATGTATACTGATTATAAGAAGTAGGTGTGATCATCAATAATCATCCAGAATATTTTATTTTCTATAGTCACTAATTTATCAAGCTAAGAAGTGTATTTTGTTAAATATATAATTGCTACTAATTGTAAAATAATTTTCTCTATACTATTAGCAAGGTCTTTTTCTCATAGGCATCTGTAGGTCATGTAATCTTAGAAAAATTATTTTATTAGATGCTTTCAAAATAGGCTCAGTAGCTTCAGAGTTAAATAATAGGAAACGAGATCTGCCGATCTGTCATTTTTTGTAGCAGATGCCCAAGCCCCCCATGATAAACAACCCTATAGATAGGACAATACTTTTTATGGAAAATTAATATAATTTATTGAACCTAGATTATTTTGTATTGAAAGAATACCGCACGAGACGTATGGAAAAGAGAACTCGGTGAAAATAATATAGTTACCTATTAAGAATTTGGACGCCTATAAAAAAGAAATACTCGAAAAGTGAAAATTTTCTTTGTTCTCCGGTGTGAAAAAAACACTACACAGGTTTAAAACAAGGTAACTGTCTACTTTTTTATTTCAGTTTGTACAGAGAAATACATTGTATTTATTTACGACTTATAAAAGATATAGGTATATACCTATCGACTTATACCTATAGACTTATATAGGTATATACCTATCGATTTCGATAAAATCATTTCGTTAAAGTCGTTATTTGACTTACCTTAGAAATATGAAATAAATCACAATCTAAATTAACACTTTAATCCACTAGAACGCCACCGGGGTAATGATAATGACTTTACAACACAATAAAAAGAAACTTTGTGGATAAGAGTCTAGTTCTATTCACAGAATGAATGATTGTTTACGTTAGTTACGCTCACAGAAGAATGAAATACAAATATTTATACGACACGGAGATTCCCCGTCCCGAGACTCGCGCGCGAACTTTCATAGTGTTGCCAGAGGACTCTGGATAATACCCCTAAAGTACTACTCACTCACTTTACTCACGCAAGTATATGAAAATAAATAAGAATAAATAAATAAAATTTAAATAATTTTTAAAACTTTTGCGAGGCCCCCTCAGGTGCGAGGCCGTCGGCGGTCGCCGACGTCGCCGACGCCTAGCGCCGCCACTGATTCTTAGCTTTGAATATTTTAGTTTCTGTTTATATTACATAGTGTAATTAAGTTGTGAAATTAGGTCTAACCGAACACAAAAACGACTACTACGCAAATACTATATGGTGTATTATTATGAAACCTGCACCATTTTAAAGATAATTTAATTATCTATCTTTTTATCTACGTTTTTTTTCGAATAATCTGTTTTTTTTTGCTTTATCGAATAAAAAATTCGTGCGCGGCGCTCAATCGGAAGACGTTTAAATTATTCCGAATCATTTGCTACCGCAGCCGCAAATGAGTCGAAATAATTTCAACGTTTTCCGATAGAGCGCAGTTATCTGATATCAGAAAAAATAAAATAAATAAATAATTATAATTGCATAAGTTGTTAAAAATGCTATGCAATAGCTTTACCGCGGCAGTCCTCGAGTGCCATAGGTACGTATTTATTTTTTATATTTATGTGTATATTGCATATCAACGGATTGGTATAAACTGTAATGTTGATTTGTTATGAAATACATAAATAAATAAATAAATAAATAAATAGTATACCTTCTGGGTACTATCATATGAATATCTTCAGAAAACCTCGTTGATAGGGTATTTTGTGAAAAAATATTTCTCTGATTGAACTTAATATATGATAGCGATGTTTTTAAATATAGTTGCCTAGTATCCAACACATTATATTCATTGAAAAGATTTTCGGAATGATAACGATACGGCTTTCGCATGATAAATTGCAGCTTGATCGTCGATTGTAGTCGGTCTTTTCGTTGGCGGTCCTTCAGTTATGAATTATTTGGTTGGGGGGGGAGGAAGGCTATGTCTGGGTAGAGGGGGAGGGAATTTTGTGTGTGAAGGGGGGGGGGGTATACAGGGAAAGGGCGGGCCAACGTCGTGCTGACCTGTCATACGCAGTCGCCTCTGTGGCTAAATCATGACCGTCATTACGGTGTGGAAATACCATAACGGACGACGCGACCAGCTCGAACATCTAACTAAAGCAAAACAACTACAAACAAACCTGAGTGTATACCCAACTAGAGTTGTCGACTACAGCGGGCGAGTCCGTCACCTCAAGAAGTTTTAACGATTAGTCGTTCTATCTCCCTGGAGTGAGCGCAGAAGACTTAGGACAAAAACAGTCCACCGTCTAGCTCCGCCACAAACCCGTAAGAGGCCAACGCCTTAACCGCCAGGAGTGTTACCCAGCGGGCTTATACTCACGCCCTTACTTCCAATTGCGACCAGATTACTCCAGTCTCTCGATTGGTTACGAGTTCGAGGTCGCTTGCGCGGTGCTCTCCCTTACGAAACGGTGTATACCGAATCTATCGCGGACCACGGCATCCTTTGCCCGGCTGTTCACCCAGGATCGGGTAGTCGATGGTCGTTTCAAGAGCAGTCGCCGTAAGGTCCGCAACCACCCCCGCTCTATAGGAAACAGTACTGCTTCTAGACTCCCCCGACTGTTAGTCAGAGTGCGCAATCGATTGGCTTATGCCGCACGGTGCGCAGGCCATCCAGGAGCGCTAAAAGGTTGATTCCCAGCGGAAACTAACCATAAGGCCAGAGTGCTACTGTCTTCATGGCCAACTCAGCAAGGGCCCATTAACTCTCGCGTGTATAATCATCATATACTGTGTGTTACAGCCATATGTTACTTTGCATTCGTTCATTGACTGCTAACGTACGGCGGGGAGTTATGGGGGCGAGCAGCCGACAGGCAGAGGGCCTTCGTTATACAGAAGCGTGCAGTCCGCACAAAAGCGCGTGTTGCGCTTGATACGCCAGCTAGGCCTCTGTTTAGAGATCTCTGCATCATGACGCTGCCGTCCATTTATATAATGGAAGTAGCGCTGTTCGTTCGCAGAAATGTAGCCGATTTTGAAGTGAATGGTGTGCATCATCACTATCCAACAAGATCCCGTAGCATGCTACGTTCGGTAAGTCATGCATTATGCAAGTCGGAGAGGCTAGCCTATATCGCCGGCCCAGCGGTTTACAACAAACTCAGCGAGCACATTAGGCAGGCGCAATCTCGTGACGTGTTTAAGAGACGCCTTAAGAGGTACCTCACAGATGAGGCGTTTTACTCACTGGAGGAATATTACTCGAGTGAAGTCTAAAATGCTTTGGTGGATCATTAAAGTATAAAGTGTTTAATGATCTCTTTGAATTTTGTCTTGTATTTCCTCTTTTTACATTATTCTTGTGTTTTTTTTTTGTTTATTTTTATCTTTTCTTTACGATAAAAAAATGTTTGTTTGCTAATATGTATGAATGTCTGCTAATCTGTATCTGACTTGTATACCAGTATACTAATAAAATGAATATGAATATGAATATGAGGTCCTAAAAAGTGCCAACTTTAGTTTTAGCCATAAAGTTAATTTTTCTCAGTCAGCAAAAATAAGCACAACATGAAGAAAGAGAGAAAATTACAATTTAATTTTATTTATTTTTATTTCACAATGATCTACAGTAAAAATGGACATTAAAAATGTCATAGATAAAAACGTATTGGTAAAAAAAAAAAAATGATGCCAGTGATTTTGTTTCAATAGCACCTAACTGGGCTGAAGACTGTTCTAAGGCGTATATTGAATAAAATTGATGCACTAATAGATAAATTAGAGCTGTCAACTACAACGGGCGAACCCGTCACCTCAGAAAGTTTTAACGATATGAGATCGTTCTGTCTCCCGTAAGGTTAGCGTAGAAGACTTGGGATGTAATCATTCGACTGTCTAGTTACGCCACCTGCCCGTCAGAGGCTAACACCTTACGGCGAGGCACCGGGAAAGGTAACCAGCGGGCAGCCCCGCCCCCTGACTGTCAGTTTGAAAGGATATCTCCGTCTAGAATTAACCATCAGGATATCTCCTACCTCCTGACTGGTTACAGCATCGAGATCGCTTGCGCGGTCCTCTCCCTTATAAGTAGCGGTGATACGCCGTCTACCGAATCTATCGCGGATCACGGCATCCTTTGCCCGGCTCTTCATCCGGAATCGGGTGGTCGAATGGTCGTTTCAAGAGCAGTTGACGTAAGGTTAACAACTACCCTTGCTCTATAAGAAAAAATACTGTTTCCAGACTCCCAAGGGTTTCCACCCGCATGGTGCGCAAACCGCCCAAGAGCCCCCGAAAGTTGACTCCTAGGGGAGACTGGCCCGCAGGACGGAGTCCTACCCGGGCTCGCACTTCTGCGTGGACGCCGCCGGATGGGTGTCGACCCGTGCGTTTGATCGACCGGTCTGTAAGGACAGATTGGTCTTAGTGGCCAAACTGCAACAAGGCCCATTAGCTCCCTGTACTAATAGCTAGTATTTAAATTGTAATGAGTGTAAAAAAAAACGATTGTATTACCCTATTTCCCGGCAAGCAGACTACCCCCCTCCCCCGAGCGCAAATCCCCTAACCCCACATCCCCCAACCCCCAGCCCGCCGACTCCCAACCCCTCCAACTTGCAAACCCCTTCCGACCCGTTGATCGCCCCCCCACCCAAAAGTGATTGTGTCAAGTGATTATGTAAACAAATGTAGTATTTTTGTAGTGTTTCCGAGGTATTAAAATTGCTATTTTCCAATATGGTAGTATTTCCTTAAATACGGCGGAATTAAAAAAATATTTATGTCTTTGTCCAATATTTCGAGATGGAAGTATGATTAGCGCGCCCCTGGTGGACTGATTTCAAACACAATATGTCCAACTCATTTCATGACCAAATGATGCATGCATGCCAAATTTCAGCTCAATCGGATAAAGCGTTTGGGTGCTTTCGTGGAGGAATACACACACACACACACACAGACACACACACACACACACGGACTCCCAGGACAGACTTCAGCTGAAAAAGGTCCTTAATCGTCTCAGGGGGGGGGGGGGGTATAAAAATGGAAAAAAATCCATCTCCATCTCGATTTTCTTTGCGCGTTCACAAGAATTTTGTTTGGGCCAGAAAGTAAAATATGTTTAAAAATTAAATATGAGCTTTAAATGAGTATATACAGTATTAAAATAATGAATATCTGACTGCCCCTTGATTTGGGAGCTAATGGGCCCTTGCTGAGTTGGGCCACGAAGACATATTTTGTTCAGGCTTGGTCACACTCACGGGTCAACACCCACCGGCGGCCTCCACGCATAAAGTGCGAGCCCGGGCAGGACTCTGGCCTTAGGGCTAATTCCCCCTAGGAGTCAACCTTCTGGCGCTCCTGGACGTTCTGCGCACCGTCGATTATGCATTCTGACTAACAGTCGGGGGAGTCTGGAAGCAGTACTGTTTCCTATAGAGCGGGGGTGGTTGCGGACCTTACGGCGACTGCTCTTGAGACGACCATCGGCTACCCGATTCGGGTGAACAGCTGGGCAAATGACGCCGTGGTCCCGATAGATTCGGTTTACACCGTTTCACCGCTTCGTAAGGGAGAGGACCGCGCAAGCGACCTCGAACTCGTAACCAGTCGAGAGACCGGAGTGTAAGCCCGCTGGGTAACATACCTGGTTATCTCGCGGATAAAGCGTTGGCCTCTTACGGGCATGTGGCGGAGCTTGACGGTGGACTGTTTTGTCCAAGTCTTCTGCGTTTACTTCAGCGGGGTGTAGTTGTCTACATGACGTCTTCAACCCTTGAATCGATCCGTCGGCCACACTATCCCGAGTGACCATGGCGGGTAAAGGGCGTCGCGGTCCACTAAATATTCAAATTGAATAACCGCTTGTGTCAGAAAGTGGCCGCGCGAGCGATTTCGAACTTGTGACCAAACCAGGGGACGGAGAAATCCGGCCAAATCTGGTAGTTCACATTCCAGTGCCTCGCCCTAAGGCGTCGGTTTCTTACGGGCTTGTTGGCGGAGCTAGACTGTGGACCGTGTCGTCCCTGAGTCTGTATAATCACCTCACCGCTGAAAGAACGATCTATCTATATCGTTATAACAGCCTGAGGTGTCAAGTTCGACCGTTGCAGATGATAGCTCCAAAGTATATATATATATATATATATATATATATATATATATATATATATATATATATATATATATATATATATATATATATATATATATATATATATATATATATATATATATATATATATATATATATATATATATATATATATATATATATATATATATATATATATATATATATATATATATATATATATATATATATATATATATATATATTTTAAAATTATTTTCAATAATATATAAAATTAGATTCATGAAAAGTTACTTATCTGGGGTCCTGGTGGACCAGAAACATTTTACCGATAGTTAATGTCCTCTTTAAATACTTAGGGCAGCAGCACCTGTTTCCGCAATTGATAATTTATGATGTTCTTAGTTATTGCAGCCGAATTACTGTATGCCCTTGGATGTAATAAGTATAGGAGGATGGTTTCTGTAACAGAAATGGATGTTATTGCAGAAAATTTTTCTTAGTTATTGCAGAAATGTCATGGAGATGAATACGACTTGAAAATTGCAGAAAATATTTCTTAGTTATTGCAGAAATGTCATGGAGATGAATACGACTTGTGTCGAAATATTCTCAATCATATAATTTCTTCTAAAATAAGTTACTAACATCCATTTCTGTTACAGAAACCATCCTCCTATACTTATTACATCCAAGGGCATACAGTAATTCGGCTGCAATAACTAAGAACATCATAAATTATCAATTGCGGAAACAGGTGCTGCTGCCCTAAGTATTTAAAGAGGACATTAACTATCGGTAAAATGTTTCTGGTCCACCAGGACCCCAGATAAGTAACTTTTCATGAATCTAATTTTATATATTATTGAAAATAATTTTAAAAAATTTACACCCTTAAAATATCAATATATATATATATATATATATATATATATATATATATATATATATATATATATATATATATATATATATATATATATATATATATATATATATATATATATATATATATATATATATATATATATATATATATACGTAATGTATTTACACCGAATAAAGACTGAAAATGAACTGATATGCCCCTGTTTAAATCGTCGAACAGTCGGTAAGTATGGTCACCATGAAGGGTACATTCTATTAGACACTTGGTAACTTCACGCTATTTATCACACTGTGGCCTTCAAACTCTTCCTAGAATAGGGAGAGTGCTAGAGATGAACATTTTACCGATAAGATGTATTTAGGAATTTTACTCTATCGACTCTACGTTCGCTTTCTCGATCCTAAAGGAGGGGTACTTGGAGATGTCAACTTCAACGGGCAAACCCGTTATCTCATGAAGTTTTAACGATAATGATCGTTCTGTCTCTCGTAAGGTAAGCGTAGAAGACTTTGGGACGATACAAATCTGCCGTCCAGCAGAGCAACGAACCCGCCAGGGTGCAACGCCTTACGGCAAGTCACTAGAAAGGTAACCCAGCTGGCCAGCTCGCCCCTGGCTACCAGTTTTGGCAGGATATCTCCGTCTAGAATTAACCTTCAGGATACCTCTGTCATTGTGGTTACGGGGCCGAACTCGCTTGCGCGGCCTCTACCTGCCGTTTATTCTGTGTCTTTTGCCCGGCTCTGAACTCAGGATCAGGTGGACATTTTGTCATTTCAAGAGTGTCAAGAGCGTCTACCCAATCTATCGCGGACCACGGTATGTTTTGTCCGGCTCTTCACCCGGTATCGGGTATCCGATTGGTTGTTTCAAGAGCAGTGGCCGTAAGGTTAACAACTACCCTCACTATATATTAAACAAATCTGTTTCCAGACTCTCACGGTTATCAGTCGGAATGCACAGTCGATTGGCTGACGCCGCACGTTGCGCAAACCGCCCATTAGCGTCCCGAAGTACGCTTCCCAGGGAACTGGCCCTATCCGATCTCGCACTACTGCATGGAGGCCGCCGGATGGGTGTTACATAACATTACATTACATTTTCGTCGTGTCCAATTGGCGGCTAAAAACCGCTCTTGGACGTGTCAAAATATTTGTGTTTTAAGTAGTAAGTATCATTACTACTTTAATCTTTACTTAACATAAATATATTGATTTAAAATTATATAGTATCTAAGAAACTTTGGAAACTACTAAAAGTTATTCGTCGTAGAATCGTATTACAAAACAAATTAAAGGCTTATTTAATAAAATAGTCAATAATTCTAATGGCTACCTACTAAACACACAATAATTACAATAGTCAGTTAAAAAGTTGAATAATAAAGCAGAAGCCTAACAATTGAAATAGTCAATAAATCGAATATATACGTACTAAAAACTGTACATAGTAACATCCAAAGTAGTAAGTAAATTGTTAAATAATCAAACTAAAGCTAAATCTTACATTTAAATATTAAATTACATATATAATTATCATTCAAATTGGTACAATATTTGCAAAGTCATGGCCCTCGAATTCGGTCAGATTATAGAAAGGGTGGCCTATCAGCATCTCCTTAATGTTTTTTTTAAATTGTTTGTCCTCCAGTTGTCTGATAGTGGTAGGGAGTAAATTGTAGAATTTAATGCTAAGGTATAAGTAGCTCTTCTGTACTTTTGCCAGTCTTGTTCGGGGCACGCATAAAAGGGAATTACCGCGTGTATGGTGAGAGTGAATGACCGCTCTAGTTGCGGTTTCTGTTAGGTGCTGTCTGGTATACATTGAGCACTGGTATATGAACGCCGAATACATGGTCATTATCTTTGCCTTACTGAAGTATGCTCTGCATGAGGTCCTGGGCGTTATCTGATACATGCTGGGCAGTGCTCTTTTTTGCAATAGGAAGATTCTTTTACTGTTTGCCGCATTTCCCCAAAATAGTAGTCCATAAGTCATTAATGAGCCGAAATACGCAAAATACACTGATTTGGCTGCCGCAAAGTCACAAAGACTTCTGTTTTTTTTTATTGAGTATATAGAACTACATAACTTACTAGCTAATTCATCGATATGCGTATTCCATTTTAATTTGCTGTCAATTCTTAAACCTAAAAAAAATATATCTTCTGTGATGTCAATTTCGAAATACTCATATAATTCAATTAAATAGTCGAAATTGGTCAGTCTTAAGCGAAAGGGAATTATTTTTGATTTTGTAATATTTAGACGTAATTCATTAGCATTAAACCAAATTAAGAGTTGATAAATTGTATATCTAATTCTACTTATTAATGATTTCTTATTCTTGTCACAGAAGATAAGGGATGTGTCATCTGCGAACATTCTCGAATGACACACATCTCGGCAAGTCATTGGTGTACACTAAAAATAAAAATAAAAATAATCGGATAAAATAACCCTAAGACATGGGTCATAATGTCTCAATTGCACTAGGCCCATTAGCTCTCGAATAGCTATTCGAATAGATGGATCTCTGATTTCCCGCGATAGATATCGAGTATATAATTCGCGACACCACGGTGTCCAAACAAATCGAGCGAACAGCCGCCATGTATCGAAAACCGTAGAATCACCTCCCTAGGCCCGCCCCTCAACTCACCCTCAGCTAAATCGAGTTGATTAGCTGAGGTCCCTTTTTCCGGTAGATTAAGTTGCCTCAACCCCCTTTAGCGGTTAAATTGAAACTCCCCCCTCCCATCCATGCCCTCGTAGCCGTTTTTATTGGCCGTATGAACAGAGAACCCTACGAGCCTACCGATGACTCGCCACTAATACTTTCTACGCCCCTAAACTGTTGCTCAGGTTATACGATAGGCGAAGTAGATATGGGCATTGATTATAAAGCGTATTGCTCAATGTCATAGGAGCTGAGGGGCCCTTGCTGAGTTGGCCACGAAGACCCATTCTGTTCAGGGTTCAACACTCACGGGTCAACACCCATCCGACGGCCTCCACGCATGAAGTGCGAGCCTGGTTAGGCCTTCCCCTAGGAATCAACCTTCTGGTGTTCCTGGACGGTCTGCGCACCGTGCGGATTAGGCGAATCGATTGCGCACTCTGACTAACAACTTGGGTTGTCAACTACAACGGCGAGCCCGTCACCCCAGGAAGTTTTAACGATTAGTCGTTCTATCTCCCTGGAGTGAACGTAGAAGACTTGGGACAAAACAGTCCACCGTCTAGCTACGCCACAAGCCCGTAAGAGGCCAACGCCTTAACCGCGAGATAGCCAGGACTGTTACCCGGCGGGCTTACACTCACGCCCTTACTTCCAATTGTGACCAGATTACTCCGGTCTTTCGATTGGTTACGAGTTCGAGGTTACGTCTCCCTTACGAAGCGGTAAAACGGTGTTTACCGATTCTATCGCGGACCACAGCGTCCTTTGCCCGGCTGTTCACCCAGGATCGGATAGCCGATGGTCGTTTCAAGAGCAGTCGCCGTAAGGTCCGCAACCACCCCCGCTCTATAGGAAACAGTACTGCTTCCAGACTCCCCCGACTGTTAGTCAGAATGCATAATCGACGGTACGTCACAAGCCCGTAAGAGGCCAACGCCTTTACCGCGAGTAGCCAGGAGTGTTACCCGGCGGGCTTGCACTCACGCCCTTACTTCCAATTGTGACCAGATTACTCCGGTCTCTAAATTGGTTCCGAGTTCGAGGTCGCTTGCGCGGTCCTCTCCCTTACGAAGCGGTGAAACGGTGTATACCGAATCTATCGCGGACCACGGCGTCCTTTGCCCGGCTGTTCACCCAGGATCGGATGGCCGATGGTCATTTCAAGAGCAGTCGCCGTAAGGTCCGCAACCACCCCCGCTCTATAGGAAACAGTACAGCTTCCAGACTCCCCCGACCAAAGCGGCTCTTTTGAAGGCACTTGACCCTGCGGCCGACGGGTTCCGACCGGTCACTGTGAGGAAGGTGGCTCGGGCCGGCGTTCTGGTCCAGACCTCCACTCCGGGGGGTCTGGAAAGAGTGAAGGCCGCGGGCGATAAACTTCGTGGTGCGGGGCTGAAGGCCGTCGAACCGCAGGGTCGATTTCCGCGGATTGTAATCCATGACATTCCGCGGGACCTCAAGGAAGGAGAAATCAAAGAGCTGATTTGGTCGCAGAACCTCGAGGGCCGCTGCTCAGTGGATAAGGCAACTGCGCTAGGCTCGACCCGCCGGGCGTTCGCGTTCGGCCAGAGGGACGGCCCTGTCATCCAAAGTGTTTGGATCGTGCACCCGGCGGTGCGAGCGGTGCTTGTGGCGGAAGGGAGAGTTTTCCTGGACTGGGACTCTTGCAGAGTGCGTGACTACATCGGGACGGTAAGGTGTTTCCGCTGCCACAATTTCGGGCACACCCAGGGGAAGTGCTCGCAGGAGGTAGTCTGCGGACATTGCGCCGGCAAGGGACACGAGAGGTCGGCTTGCCCTGCTAAGGAGGCACCCCCCAAGTGTGCCACATGCTCGGGTCTGCGAAAGGAAGCAGCTCACGTGACGGGCTCGTCGGGCTGTCCGGCCTATCAGCGCGCGGTGGACAGGGAGATAGCCACCACGAACTATGGCGGGGCATAGTCCCCAACTAATGATAAGTTGCGCGCAACTGAATCTTCAGAGAAGCAGGGCTGTAACGGCCGAATTCGGTCGCACGCTTGAGACGATGGGTATTGGAGTGGCGTTTGTGCAGGAGCAGTACACGTTCCTCGGTAAAACCCGGGGTATTGACGGGCGGTGCGTTGTGCTCGAGAAGGGGCACCGACCCATGGCAGGGATCGCTGTGAGTTCGTCTCTCCCGCCTCCCCTGTTCCTGGATCGGCTCTCCAGTGAGCACCTCGCCTGCGCGTCCATAGTTATTAACGATGTGGACTGCTACTTCATCAGCGTCTACTTCCAGTTTGGCGAGGCTGTGGACGCCTACGTTGCTGAACTCGCCGCGGCCCTTGACGCTCTTCGGGGTCGGCCGGTAGTGGTAGCGGGCGATTTTAATGCCCGCTCCCCGTCCTGGCACGACGACGGCAACCTGGACCGCCTGGACAGGGTCGCGAAGGGAAGAGCCGAGGCTGTCGAGGAGCTGATAGCGACCTATGGGTTGCATATTGTCAACTCCCCCGGGCAGCCCCGGACCTTCTGTGGCCCCGGCGGGTCCAGCAATGTGGATTTGACGCTGTGCTCCCCTGGATTCGCCCGGGAGATGATGAACTGGACCGTCCACGAATCGTCGTCTTCCTCAGACCATAGACTAGTTACCTTCGACATTGGCCGCCGTGTGAATCCCCCGTCCCCCTCGGAATGGGCGTACCGCACCTCGGATGTGGACTGGGACCGCTTTGGGGAGTCCCTCTGTGAGAGGCTCTCCCGGTTCCCGTCCCCTCACTCCAATTCGGCCGAGGCACTTAGTGTTGCACTTCATGAGGCAGTTGCCTCGGCCTGCGAGTCGGTCCTCGGTCGGAGGAGGCCCTGCGGAGGCTTCACGGCACCGTGGTGGTCTCCGGAAATATCCGACCTTCGCAGGTGCTTCCGGCAAGCGTACCGCCGCATGGGGGAAGCCCGCAGGGGTTCTCTTCCCCCTGAGCGTGTGGAGGTACTTCGGGAGTCCCTGAGATCGGCTCGGAGCGTCTACCACGCCGCCATTAGGCGTGCCAAGACTGATTCCTGGCGTACATGGGTTAGCGAAGTTGGGAATGCAAACCCATGGGACATGAAGAACGTCATCGACAAAGGTGCCAAGCGGGGTGGGAACTACCTCTCTAGCATTGTCGAGGGTACTTCCGCCCCGCTTGACACCGAAGGCACTCTTTCAGTTCTCCTCGGTTCTTTGTGTCCATCGGATCGGAATGACAATGACGATCCCCACCACGCGCAGCTGCGGCGGCTTATAGCCGTAGACTCGCGCGTACCTGATCTGTCAGAGGTAACAGCGGACGAGGTCGGCACCATCATCGGGTCGCTATCGCGCAGAAAGGCACCGGGGATAGACAACTTTACGTCTGATATAGTGAAGCGGGTGTGGGAATTCGCAAGATGGGAGGTGACTGTCCTGATGCAGAAATGCATTAGGGACGGTCATTTCCCATTATGCTGGAAGGCTGGCCTCCTGCGGGTGATTCCCAAAGGTAACGACAAGCCGCGCTCGGATCCGAAAGCGTACAGGCCCATCACGCTCCTTCCCATAATGGGTAAGGTGCTCGAAGTGCTTGTGCGCGAACGGCTGGAAAGGACTCTGTCTCCCCAGAACGAGCGTCAGTTTGGCTTTACCCGAGGGAAAAGCACGGAGGACGCCATCCTGTTTGCGAAGAACTGGGTCCGCAACTATGACGGCCGCTACGTGGTAGGCGTATTTTTGGATATCTCCGGTGCATTCGACAACGCGTGGTGGCCGATGCTCATATGCAAGCTTCGCGCCCGCCTGTGCCCGAACAATTTGTTGAAAGTAGTGAGGAGCTACTTTTCAGACAGATCTGTCACTCTGAGGTACGGCCCGACCAGCGTCACCAAAACCCCGACTATGGGCTGTCCACAGGGGTCAGTGTTGGGTCCTAGCCTTTGGAACATTCTCTTTGATGATTTCCTCGGTCTACCTTACCCGGAGGGGTGCACCGTCAGCGCTTATGCAGACGACGCTCTCCTCCTGGTGGGCGGCAGGAGTCGCGCAGAGGTCGAAAGAAGGGTGGCTGACTCGCTGGACCTGATCCTCGGATGGGGTCAGCGAAACAGACTCACCTTCTCTCCGACGAAAACTCAGGCGCTTCTCCTGAAGGGACATCTTAAGCGGAACCCTGTCATCAGGATGAACGGTCGCCCGGTATCCTTCCCGGCCACCGTTCGATACCTGGGGGTGACGCTTACGGCTTCCCTTTCCTTTCTTTCGCACGCAAAGATTACAGCCGAAAAATCCCGGGATCTATTCTTTGCGCTCCGCGGAGTGAGTCGGGCCGACTGGGGAATTCGTTTCCCGGCGGTCATGACTATCTATAAGGGCGTCTTCGTCCCGCGTGCGACTTATGCCGCACGCGCTTGGACGGAGTCTGCTGTTCCTGAGGCGACGCGTGTCGCGCTGCTGCGCGGACAGCGCATCCCTCTCGTGGCCCTGACCGGGGCGTACAGAACGACGTCCACTCTTGCGTTACCCGTCATCGCTGGCGTTCTGCCGATTGACCTGGAGATTCTGGAGCGTGCAGCCTTGTCGCGGTACCGCCGGGGCGAGCCGGTAGTCCTTCATGGCCTATCGATCGACCCGGTGGCGCACCGAGCTGGGGAGTTTGCCCGCCTGATTCGGGTGGAGTCCTTGCGTGTCTGGCAGGCTAGATGGGACGCCGGGGGTACGGGCCGCCTCACCCATTGCTTCTTCCCGTCTGTTGCAGTGCGGATGGCAAATTCGTTTCTGCGGTTCGACCACCATACCACGCAGCTGGTTGGGGGCCACGGAGAGTTCAGAGCCAAACTATTTGACTTTGGACTTGCCGATGACCCCCGGTGCGCCTGTGGGTATGGTCGCCAAACTGCGGAACACGTAATTTGGTCTTGCCCAATTCTAGCGGCTGCACGGGAGAAATTGATGGATGCAGTGGGCGCGTGCGTTGGGCGTTCTCCGATTTGGTACCCGGATTTGGTCAGTTGTAGGAGCTGCTTCCAGTCGTTTGGCGAGTTTGTGGGGCTCTGGGTGGCTTCTTGGGAAAGCATGAGGCTTCGGGATACCCCCCAGGGGGTACCCTCTTCCTTGGTGGCGTGATTCGGCGGCTACTTCCAGCCCGAAGTGCCCGTCTTTGTGTCCGTCTCTTTACCGCCCCGAGGGGCGTTTCGTTCTTTGCAGGATCCAGGGATTCCTCCCCCCCGTGGCTGCTCCGAGACCTGCTCACGGACAGCGCGCCTTCACGTTCATTGTTCTGGAGCGTCCTCTACCCCGCTTACCGGCTCCTAAATTTATGATATTGTTATTTCTTTTCTCGTTATATTATGTGTAATATTTTGTAAAATTTTAATTTTTTTTTGTAAAAAAGTTTTATTTTTGAATAAATGGGTTCTCGGGGCGGTACGGGGGGGTGGTTTACCCTATTTCACCCCCTGCGCGTTTTACCCTTCTGGTACGCGCAGGGTTGTCGTAGCACGACATCCCGGGCAGACAAGACGACCCTCGTCGTTATAACTGCCCGGGCGGTGGGCGGGGTTTGCTGCCCTCACCTATCGCCTTGAAACTCTTAACTGTTAGTCAGAGTTTGGGGAGCTAACGGGCCCATGATGAGGTGGCCACGATGACCCATGTGTTCAGGGTCGGTCACACTCACGGGTCAACACCCATCCGACGGCCTCCACGCACGGGATGCGAACCTGGGTAGGACACTGGGTCAACCAGTCTACCCTGGGAATCAAACCCCTGGCGCTCCTGGACGGTCTGCGCACCGAGCGGCGCAAGCCAATCGATTGTGCTCTCCGACTAACAGTCGGGGGAGTCTGGGAACTGTATTGTTTCCTATAGAGCGGGGGTGGTTGCCTACCTTACGGCGACTGCTCTTGAAATGACCATTGGCCATCCGATCCTGGGTGAACAGCCGGGCAAAGGACGCCTTGGTCCGCGATAGATTCGGTATACTCCGTTTCACCGCTTCGTAAGGGAGAGGACCGCGCAAGCGACCTCGAACTCGGAACCAATCGAGAGACCGGAGAAATCTGGTCACAATTGGTAGTTAGGGCGCGAGTGCCGCCCGCCAGGTAACATACCTGGCTACTCGCGGTAAGGCGTTGGCTTCTAACGGGTTGTGGCGTAGCTAGACGTCGGATTTGTTATGTCCAAAGTCTTCTACGCTCACTGCACGGTCGATAGAACGATGAATCGTTAAAACGTCCTGCGGTGACGGGTTCGCCCGTTGTGGTTGACATCTCAATATGTTAGTCAGAGTGCACAATCGATTGGCTTGCGCCGCACGGTGCGCAGACCGTCCAGGAGCGTCAGAGGTTTGATTCCCAGGGGAAGTCTATCGCCCGAACGTCCTACCCAGGTTCGCACCTCATGCGTGGAGGCCGTCGGATGGGTGTTGACCCGTGAGTGTGACCGACCCTGAACAGAATAGGTCTTCGTGGCCAACCCAGCATGGGCCCATTAGCTCCCTAAAAACTCTGACTAACAGTCGGGGGATCTGGGAACTGTATTGTTTCCTATAGAGCGGGGGTGGTTGCGGACCTTACTGCGACTGCTCTTGAAACGACCATCGGCTGCCCGATCCTGGGTGAACAGCCGGGCAAAGGATACCGTGGTCTGTGATAGATTCGGTGCACACCGTGTCACCGCTTCGCAAGGGAGAGGACCGCGCAAGATACCTCGAACTCGTAACCAATCGAGAGACCGGAGTAATCTGGTCACAATTGGAAGTAAGGGCGTGAGTGTGAGCCCGCTGGGTTACCCACCTAATTATCTCGCGGTTAAGGCTTTGGCCTCTTACGGGCTTGTGGCGAAGCTTGACGGTGGACTCTTTTGTCCAAAGTCTTCTGCGTTCACCTCACGGGGGTTAGAACGACTAATCGTTAAAACTTCCTGAGGTGACGGGTTCGCCCGTTGTAGTTGACAACTCTATTTGAAGGTATAAATACCCCCCCCCCCTCCTCCCCCCTCCCCTTATCCACCCGTCTCCTAGCTTGTCTTTATATTCTATTTCTTCCTTAAATATTGAGCAGACAATTTCAAATTTCACAATAAGGAATAGAAACAAACAAACAAACTGATATATGGCACTTTTATTGATATTCGGCAAATTCAAGGCAGTGTTAATCAAATCAAATCAAATCAAATAATTTATTGTCCTAAAAACTAATACATAGTTGTATAGACAATTGTATTACATTTACATCTGGCCGTGAGATGATTGAATTCTTAAATAATGATCAAATTCTTCTATTAACAATCAAAACATAAAAGGTTACTCGTAAGAATAAAGAAGGTATTATTGTAGAATTAAATCGAGTCTCACCATTTAGTTTACCAGATAAAAACATAGAGTAATTAATTCTTTAAAATACCGATGAAAATAAGTTTTTTTAGTATCAAATTAATAAATGAATCGATTATTTGAGAAACAACATAAGTCCAGTGAGGTCAACTTTTCAGGAGAGGCTAAAAACTATTTATCTTGGCCTGTGTATTATCTAAGAGGCCATTTTTTTGTCTGTTCTGTCTGTCTGACTGTTCTAAGTCAAAAAAAGAATTATATGATATTCCAGTAATTTATAAAAAAATATCAAATTTGCTGGACTTGTGTTGTTTCTCAAATAAATAGAAAAAATATAATTACATATAATTATTATTATGGTTTTATTAATTTTTCCTTTGCTTAAAACATACTAAACTATTACAATCATGTGTGTACTTAGTTTACATCCCTAAATCCAATAATCCTCATCAGAGTTTACGTCATGGTCGCAGACTGTCCATCTGAAGATGACGTCATAGAATATTTTTACGTCTCGATTGTCGGGCAGGAACCTTTTAAACTTCTTTATATCATCCATTTTCTTTTTATTTATAGCTCTTTTTTGAACTGGATAATCCAGAGCATTCGGTAATACTATAGGTCCACGGTTAACGGCTCGAAGTTCAAACGTATGTGTTACCAAGGCTAACAAACATCCCCATACATACATTCTTACAAAATGTCGCGTTTATAATAGTAGAAGGATTATCGTTATGTTTTGGATAATTCACACACTATATGTTTAAAAATTATAGCCTATGTGTTATTCTGATGTGTAAACTATATCGTTGTAAAGTTTCATCGAAATCCATCTAGTAGTTTTTGCGTATGTCTTCTGACACTACTACAGTTCCAGGATGTTCTCTAGAATGTTTAAAATGCTTCAACGTAGATATCTTGAAATTTAGTTTGTTGTCTTTATTAATGTTACGACCTCTGGTCTCCACGGACAACATGTTGCGTTTGAAAATCTTCGGCCACCACTTTTTTAAATCAATGAATGTGTCGTTATCTGGTAAGCAAACGAAGAAGTTTGCTTTAATGGATGAATGAACCATGAGTTCGACGTACTCTTTCAGTGTGAAAACTCTGTCTGTTGTTTTAATTTTTCTCTTTAACCCCTCCTATGGCGGGGTAAAATTTCTGCCCGGGATAGTTTTGCGCATAACTTTTAAACTGATATACGGATCGTAAAAAGAATAACTGCAAAATGATCACATTGAAATTTGAAATATTATAACGTTACAACTTTATCTCGTAAAACAATTAAGATAATAATGAATAAATATTACAGTTAGCACAGCGCGGAAAGCGTCTAACCAAATATGGTTGGCTCACATAGGAAGGGTTAAAACAGCAAAGTCCTTATCACATGCTAGAAATTAATGCCCTTGTACCATTGTACGACATAGATGAACGTACTTCATCTAATGTCAAAGTGACTTTTCGCATAGACAAAGAAGGGAGAAACCACACTAGTCCAGGACTTGTGTGGTTTCTCAAATAAACGGAAATTTCGCGCCATTACTGCTCCATAGATATTTGGTGGACTAGTGTTATTTTTTCTGAGAAGATGCATTTAGATATTTAGAATACAGTTGCATCAAAAAGTGAAAATCGAAAAAAATGTGACTAATGTTGTTTCTCAAATAAGCAATTCAAATGTAATGTCAAAAATAACAAAAAAAAATGTGACGGTTGTCAAAAAGTAAAATAAAATGTCTTAGTGATTATATTGCAAATAAAAATAGTCAAGGTATAATTAATATGTGCCTACCTAATAATAGAAATAGTCAATACATTTTAGTCAAATTGAAATCGTTTTAAAATTTATTACAGAAAGAGATATAGACGAGATGCATACAGTTTTTAGAGATCGTTAATGTCGTACAATTCTCTTTCAATGAGATATAATTTGAGTTTATTTTTAAATTGGAGCATTTTTCCTTAGCGGCATTTTTTTTTGATACTAGAGGGTAGCTTATTGTAGCATATAATTCCGACGTAGTTCGGATCCCTTTTAAAAAGTTCTAGATTTGGACGAGGAAGAATCAGATTATTTCTCCCTCTGGTAAAGTGTCTATGGGTATCTGAATGTATCGGCAGCTGAGCTAGTTTTTTTGTGTTCAATTTAACGCATTCTAAAACGTATATAATAGAGATGGAAGGGTGAGGATTTTAAGCCTTCTCTAATGACTACGGCATGATTCTACATAACCCAGATTACTTAAAATTCAAATGGCCCGTTTTTGCAATGAAAAAATATGTTGCCTTAGATCGATGGTGCATTGCGCCCAGAAGAGAATACCGTAACGTAGAAAAGACTCAAAATAAGCAAAGTAAATCGTTTTCGTGTCCTTAGAATTAATCAAATCAGTTTTCGTATTTGGCGCAGCAGAAAACAGGCACTAGAAAGTTTGTCTCTTAATTGTTCTCCGTGTGCATTCCATCTCAAGTGATTATCTAAAACTAAACCAAGAAATTTGTGAGAACTGACATCGGCTATGTTGTTTTTCATGTGGAGTATTTTGTATTTTATTTTGCTGAGAGGATATAAACATTGAAACAGTTTTGGACGTGTTAAGAGATAACTTGTTTCTCTCAAACCATGCATTCAGTGAGACCAATTCAGCATTTAAAGTTGTAACAACTTGGTCAATATTAGAATGTGCATAGTTTATGCTGGTGTCATCCGCAAATAATGTTACTTTGGAATGTGTTACTACTTTGGAATGTGTTAAATTAACAAGATCGAAGGCTGTAGTGCAACAATCTGATGATGGATAGGCTTTAAAGTGGCCGGAAATTTGCATTTGAATCATAAATGGGGCTTTTCAGCGTGTTTATGTCCCGAAGCGAGCGCTAAGCGCCAGTGTAGCAGTCTGTAATGACGAAATAATACGGCAAGCAGTTTGCTGCATCGCTGACAGATGGCACTAAACGTTATTTTATTACCGAATATACTTAATAGCTCTACAATAACATGGCATAAGTTAATCTGCATCCGCTCGTTTTCGTTTCGAATTATAGCAGTGGTGTAGTTCGGAAAGATACGAGGGTGGATTAAAAAGACTGCGGCCTAATCAAGAATATAAATAATAACAATAATCTATACTAATATTATAAAGAGGTAAAGTTTGTGACGATGTAGGAAGTAATCTCTGGATCTACTAAACCGATTTTGAAAATTCTTTTACCAATAGAAAGCCACGCTATTTGTAAGTGTCACAGGCTGTATATACCGTATATTACCGTTATTTTTGAGTGTCTTCTTGTGAGTGTCTTATTTGTGAGTCTTATCTCTTTAACCATTTATGCAGTAAAAGGAAAAGTCTTTTCAAAACACTTGAGACGATAAATTTACTTATTTTGATATGAATTCATAACTGTAGATAATATGACCAATAAATATGACCTAATGATTTAAATTATTTTCTTAATATAAAAAACTACTTTTTGTGACTTAAATATAAAATTTAGACATATACTGTCGCTGACTTTTTTGTAGGCATTATCAAGCTCTATCAAGCACTTCTCTAGAACTCAATCATATATCTCTCATAGTTAAGGCAACGTTCGTAAGAAATGTTTTCATTCGACCGTTTTTTCTCCGACTTACTTTGCAAATCCGACTACCACGATAAAGTCTTTTCATTTTCGGATTGATTTACAGCCTATGACACTCACAACTAACGTGGCTTTCTATTGGCAAAAAATTCAAAATCGGTTAAGTAGATCCAGAGATTACTCCCTACAACGTCACAAACTTTAGCTCTTTATAATATTAGTATAGAAGTATAGATAGACGACACGGTCGTGGTTCCATACCTATGTCGTTTTATCCTTTAACTATTTATGCAGTAATTTATTTTCTTATTATTTCTCCTTTTCATTTAAATTGAAAAAAATCCTACTTTTA